>OY747132.1:70980494-71389244 GCA_963556465.1 Berberis vulgaris
CTCTCTCTCTCTGCTTTCTTTTTGTGTCTTCTATCTTAGTTTTTATGGGGTGCTAAGTGTTTGATTAAATTTTTGAAGAGTGAATTGAAATGTGTTTGTATTTCTCACATCTTATGCTTTTTGCTCTCCTACTCATATGTTCATAGATGAAGTGTATCTGAAGCGTGAATTGTTTGATGAAATTAGGGTTTCTGAATCTAGAGTTTTTTTATTTAGAGGTTTTGAATCTCTAGGGTTCGAATTGAAACTGTATGTTTTTTGAAATCTGGATTCGTTTATTGATGAAGATAGAGAAGATGTTTCACTGTCTTAGAACCTAATTTGTTTCAATCTTTGGAAGCTGAGTTGCATTATTACATTCCTGAATTTGGGTTCGTTTATTCTTTGAAGATTGTTATAGGGTCTGTTTCATTCCCAATTTAAAAGCGTTTTTGTGAATTCATGAACATAACTTTGTTAAGCAAGAGTTAAGTGCGCTAATGTCGTAACAAAATTGAGGAGAACTTCAGACTCCATAAGTTTGAGTATTACAACTATAAAATTTAGGGTTTGGGGTGTCCCATTTGGGATTCAGATCCCATTTTTGGCAGTTTGTTTCTGTCACTTGATTCACTTGATCCAGTTAGACGTCTATTTTTTGTCAAAATATAGCTCTTTTTTTTTCAAGAAATTCCGTTCGTGTAATTTATTTGTTCGCCCAACTTCCATGGCTTCATGTTATCAATCTCCGCCAGTGTCAATATAATTCTTGGCTTAATGGCTTGTTCATGGTCACATTTTTGTCCAGATGTAAGAGATGAGAAACAATATTCTATTCCGTACCTCAGGTTTTCTTAGTTTAGACTGTTGGATGGCATTTGAGACTTTGTTTAATGCAAAGCGGATTTTTAATGCAATTGGCAGTCTCTATTTGGACTTTAACCACTGCAACCTCTCAGTTTGTTCGAGGTTCAAAGTCATATCACTGGCTTAGATCTCAAATGTATTGCTAACATCCAGAGGTGAAAGATCAATGTCACTATGCATACAACTTCATTTTGTGTTGCAATACGACTTAAAACTTGGGAGTAGATTCTTGAATTATGTCTTTCTATTATTGCATCTTTTAGCTTATAAAAATTCATATAGACCAGTTAGTGCATACCCTGAAGGTTGAATTCTGTTATGAAAACTATAGTTGATCACTACACCAAAAGGCCTGTTTAGCTACGCGGAAATGGCCACGGTTCTAAACCGTTGGTTTATTTGCCACGGCAAAAAACCGTGGCTATAATGACCAACGGCCTAAAACCGTGGCTAAAAAAAGATGGCCACTCTTCTCAAATAGATTATTGTCCATTAGGATAAAGGTTTGGTTACCACTTATTACATGTCTAGGACTTCCAACTAGAGGTAACCTTTCTTAGTGGATAAAGAGCTTTTTGTTGCTCTATTTGATGTCTACATACATTGAATTCTACAAATGTGTTTGAAATAATCGATACAGATTAGAAGACTTCATTCTAGAGTCATATTCCTTGGTTATTTTAGTTCGACTTTCTCCCAAATGAGGTCACATTTTTAAGACAATTAAGATGCTTGAATTAAAGTGTTGTTGGTATAACTGTCCTTAATACATCTATGTTATCATATCAGTTGTTTCATTTTTTCAGATTTATGAAATGTTTTGAAGTCTTTACATTGAAGAGTGTTTATATTTTTCGATTTAGTTTGCTTGAGGTCATTAGTCTTTACATGTTTCTCTAACACCTATACTTATTTTTCAGTGAAAAAACGGAAGGGAAGATAAGGTATGATATAGTACGAAGCAGCGAATTCTGCAGTCCATTGTGCTGGACAGAGTGCTGAATTTTTGCTGCGTGCTGTTGCTGCTCTGTTACGTGCTGGTTTGTGGTCAGGGTTATTGTTATTACTAATATTATTATTATCATTATTATTTTGGGTGGCCTTCTTTTACTTGAGCATATATCTAGTATAGACTGTATAGTAGACCTTATACATGACAATTTTTATGTTTTTCAAAAACTCCCTTGAGATTGGTCTACTAAAATAGTAAGCAACTTTACATTAAACTTAAATCCTAGAAAAAATTAAGCTATGAATCATGTAACCCTTTGAACATTGCCCTGTAATATTGAAACCTAACTTGTTGAACCAATCTCACGCAATCTTCAAGGAGCAAAAATTGCAATTACACAGTTGGACTCCTCAGGATATTAAATCTTTGATGAACTGAAACTGATTGGAAAGATGGAGGTAGTGTCAATAAAAACATATCTTTATTTCTATTTGTTTTCTCAAAATAATTCTAAGAACAATTCTTGGATGAACACCTCGTTATACTAGCGGTAACCTAGTATCGGCACCGTTCTCTTGAACTGTTCAAAGAATTATCTTCAAATGATTATTGTTATTCTTGTCTATTTTTATCTGTGTGTTTTACTATTTCTGTATGTTCTTTCTCCTGTGTTCAACTATATGTTCTAGACTATAAGTTTAGTTTTCTTTCTGAAACCTAGTAGTCCTGGGTGCAAAATTGGTATCAGATGAGCTGAAACTGATTGGAAAGATGGAGGTAGTAGGGTACTCCCATGTATTCCATGTCTATTGAATACTATTTGATTAAGCAGACACTCTTAGATATTATTCTAGTTGATTATCCTCTTTGGTTGAGACCAATTATTTTGTCTTTGTTTCTTATTTTGACTTTTTAGTTTGGGAAAGGGAAGCTTTGTAGCTAAGTATTTAGATTGGCTTTTCCAATGCTTTATAAAAATCTATTTGTGGTGATATGTTGTGGAAGGAAACTATCTATAAATGTAGTGTATATAGTTGTATCTTATTTCTTTTTGTTTGATAATGGTTAGTATCTATAATGTCATTGATAGAAATGGGTAGTACTCGCGACAATCTCTCCACCAATGATGTCACTACATCTACAAATGATGACAGTGAAGTTAAAAAGACCATACAGTTCAATGTCCATGGTTTAGCAGCTGGACCTGGTGCTAGAAATTTCAATAAACACATTGGAATGCTTGTTGAAACCCTTGTGCCCATCAAATTCAAGGGTTGGCACCATGTTACTGACAACTACAAAGAGGATGTGTGGAATGGCCTCAAGGTGAGATTTTACATCATTGATTTTCATAATGTATTATTTTATTGTCAACTTATATCTCAATGACTTATTTGCAGCGTGAATATGACATCCCAAATTATGTGAAAAGGAATGTGCATTTGAAAATGCCAGAATATTTCAGAAGGTTCAAGGCAGATCTTAAGAAGGACTATTTGGATAAGTATCCTACCATTGAGGAACAAGAGAACATGTTCCAAATGGTGTAAGAGAGGAGGATTGGAAGGAGTTTGTTCGCTATGAGAGCACCCCTGAAGCGAAGGCAATTAGAGCCCAAAATGCCAAAAACAAAAAGGCTTCAAAGTATGTATGGGGGGTGGCCAAAAGAGTGCTGCAGAAGTAGAGTATGAAATGGTAATTGAGTTTCTAGCTACTAGTACAATAATAACCATTTAACTATATAGGCTGAGACTAATCTTTCAAGTATATAGGTTGAGAAGAACCCTGATGGGGAACCAGTCACACGCACTGATATATGGATTGCTTGTCACACGAGAAAGGATGGAAAACCCACGCATGGTGCTGAACTATATATGGTATGTGCCCAATGCTGTCTTTTATACACAATTCTTAATTTACTTTGTAGTTGTTTGAATATTATTTGTGTCCTGTGTTATTTTATTTTATCATTCTTTTGAAGGAACAATTTAAAGCAAAAAAGGTCGCCTTGCAAGAATCTTCAACCCAGGGTACCACTGACCTCACTATTGATAATGATCCTCTAAGCCAAGTGTTTGGCCAAGAAGAAAGGGGACGTGTTCGTTGTGTTGGAACTACCGTCTCTAAAAGGAAGTATGATGCTTCACTTCCCGCTCGTTCATTACTTTTCGATAAAACATTGGAAGTAAAAAAATTTAGCGAAAAATATGATAGATTGGAAGAAAATGTTCAATGGATACGAGAAAGACTTGAAAATGGAACTTATGTGAGACCATCAACAAGTGAGGGAACACAAGGAGGGACACGAAGAACTGAAGATACATTACCTCCATCGACAAGGCAACCAGAAAATCCATTACCTCCATCTCCATTACCACCATCTTCTCAAGGTGTTGCGAGGTTTCCTTCTCCAAGCAATCCTGTTCCTTCAGTGTCAAGGACTTACAAAGTTTGTGATTGGCATAAGAATGTCATTGCGATAGCAATAGAGGTTGTAGATCCTATCCATCGATTCTCTTGCGATTGCCATGGATCATTGAACCCTGCAACAGAGATCAGACTTTCCTTATGCTTCAAATATATGACTGAGGTGAAACTTTACAAGAGTGATCCAAAAGGAGACATGATGGGGGATTTGGACGTTGGTGATTTCTTCGTATGGTGTAAAAATCATGTGGAACTTGATGATTGATAGTTACAACTATGTTGGAAGCAATGTAATGGTGGCAGCAAAAGAGGAGCTGAGTAAAATACACTACGGGCACGTGATTGTTCATTTTAAGGTAAATTGCCCCTTCTTTCATGGAGTCTACGCTCTGAATAAAAAAAAAGAAGGAAAAAGCTTATGAATTAATTCATTTGATCGTATATGCAGGATCACAAGGACAAAATCTTGCACTGAACTATCTCAAAGTCAGGAAGCACAACTGCAGAACCTGCTGCTCATGTCCATGCTTCCTAAGGATGATGCAGATGAAAGGGACTGCATTTTAGAGGTGAGAGCAGGTAATACATGAGCATCTTCTTTTCTATCTTGGTTTAGTAAATGGATTGACATTTTGATTGAAAGTGTTTCTTCATTCAATTAAAAAAACTAACTTATTGTTTATTGCAATCTGAAATCATATCCCTGCACTGAAAATGGAATGAATTGTTAGTGATCATGGTGAAGGTGACAATTAGGGAGCAATTAGGAGCAATTAGGGAGCAATTACATTGTGTTTTTTCATTGTAGAGCACCGACGAATGATTCCTATGATTAGCTGCCTAAATGCATGTCATGAACTAATGATTTTTTTTTTCTTCCCTTTTCTGACAGTATATCTGGCAGTATTTGCTATGTTTTGTTTTGTTGAAATGGTTGGACTCGGAGCAGCGAAGTTTGCTTGCAAGGCTGGTCTGCCGAGAATTGGAGCTGCTCTGTCCAATTTTTTTCGGTGCTGCAATACACTGGACAGCACGCTCTGCTTTGACAGAGTGCTCTGTCCTGATGCACTCTGTTGCTTGGTTTTTTTCTGCTGTTAGCGTGATGGTGTGCTGGAATTCAGCAGGGGATCGGTCGTTTAATAAGATGTAGAATGTTTTTGGGGTGAAGTGAGTATTGACTTTGGATTGCGATGTTTGTTGTGCTTTTTTGATTGTTTTTGCGAGTTTGGTTATGTGTTTCGTCGTGCAAGTGCAGATTTCACCAGGCCTGTGTTTACAGCTGTTGCATTTTATTTATGTGCAGATTATTTGTGTTCTGATGAGTTTTACAATTTCTATGTTGTAGTTGATTAATGATAAAGTGTTCATATGAATATGACATTGTTTAGTGTTTGCTATGGTATGATCTGTCTTTCTTTTTTTAAAGTATGATTACCTTGTCTAAAGAAATATATATAGAGGTTTTTTTTTTGGCCCCAAGGGTATTAATTTTATGTATCTCAGTGCTACTTTAGCAATAACATTCTATACTAAACATATTCTCTGGTGAAATTAGAAGCATGTTCCGCATTACTTATATTTTTCTTATGTCAGATTTTTTAAGAATGATTATTGTACTTTTGTTTGCATCAGAATGCTTCAATTTTGGACAGTGAAATCATTTATGACAAAGATTTTGATTATGATTACTTCGGGTTCAAAACACTTGAGAGGTCCTACCTACTGAAAGTTCAAGGAAAGGTTGTAGAAAGGCCACAACACATGTTGATGAGAGTTGCTGTTGGAATCCACAAAGATGACATTGACTCTGCACTCAAAACATATCATTTGATGTCCCAGCGATGGTTCACCCATGCATCTCCGACTCTTTTCAATGCAGGGACTCCAAGACCCCAAGTATATGTTTCTTACATTATAAATCTTAAACTCTACTTTTCTCAATCTTCTCTAGTTATCTTCATTGTCTAATCATTACCTTATTGGGTTTGAACTGCTTTCTTGTGTGCATGAAAGATGATAGTATTAAGGGAATATATGATACGCTGAAGGAGTGTGCTGTTATTAGCAAATCAGCTGGAGGAATTGGTGTTTATATTCATAATATTTGTGCTACAAGTAGTTACATTCGTGGTACCAATGGAACATCTAATGGTATTGTACCAATGCTACGTGTCTTCAATGACACTGCTCGTTATGTTGATCAAGGGCGAGGCAAGAGGAAAGGTAATGTGGTGCTTTTCTTTGCTTTTGATATGTAGTAAAATTCAGTTTGTTTGCAATGTTTGACTTATTAGCTCTTGTTTTGTTCATGATATGTTTAGGTGCATTTGCTGTGTATTTGGAGCCATGGCATGCAAATATCTTTGAGTTTTTAGATCTTAGGAAGAATCATGGAAAGGTAAGATTTGTTGTGTTTGGAATTAGTTTTTTTTTTTTTTAATATATACTATGCTTCTTGTTATTAACACCTAGTTGCCTTTTATGGGTGTTGTAGGATAAGACTAAGCCATTAGAGGCTGATGATGGTGCAAAAATGGCACAAGTTGTTTGTTCCTTGGAGAACCGGGAAGAGTGCATGGCTTGTGGAAGTTGAGTAAAAACAAGGGACAGTCTTTAAGTTTGGCTAATAAGGTGATTTATGTATAGTTGTAGTGCTGATAATTATAGCATGGGTTAGTCCTTGGAATGGTTTGCTTTGTCTATATTTGTAAAAGCCTTCCAATATAGAGCAACCTAGTCCCTCTGATCATCATGACGAGTTAGAAAGTGAAAGAATTGTGAGGAAGTCTACACGAACTTCAGTCATTGTGAGGCAAGCAGAAAGAGAAGCTATACAAGCAGCCATGCAAGCAACAGGAAGAGATGCTTCTAGAAGCAGCACAAACAGGTAGTGGTTCTTCATTCTCTTTAAAAGGAATATTGTATTGTGGAGTTTGGAAGTAATGAGGTTTCTTTGAGTTCTGTTGGTTGCAATCTCCATTGACCCGAAATGACATAATGCATAAATCATGAACTTGTGGAACTTGGAGCGTGTATTAGCAAGGGAAGAAGAAGTTAAGAAAATAGCAGTTGTGCACAAAGCGGTTTATAGTGGTCCTCAAGTGCGATATTCTTCAAAAGATGGCAAGTTTTTTCCTCCAGATATTTTGTGTATATTCTCTCAAATGTTGAGCATCATGTCCAACTACAAAGCTCTTTTAGTGCCATTTTTTTTAAAAGGTAAAATTATTGTAAAGAAGAGAATTTAGAAGAGATGGCAACCTTAAATGGTCCCTTACTCTAAGCTCCCAATTGGCAGTGTGAGTGCGGGCTGGAGCTGCAGGTGCGAGGACGTGCATTGAGCAGGGAGGTGCTATCTGTTATGGATTGCTAACTCCATAACAGAGTTGCTAACTCTGTTTTTTTTTTTTTTTTTTTTTTTTTTTGCTTTTCTTTCTGTCTATATGAATATTTTGAATACAAAATGTCCTTGGTACATGGGTTTTGATCAGATTGAAAGTTAGCCCATATAGTTCTTTCATTTGTTCTTTGACAATTGCGAACTGCTAACGATATACTCTATAACTTGAAGAAAATATTCATCTTAGTAAGGACTAATTTTGCTGCAGCAGCAAAAAAAAATGTAATTTTTTTTTCGATTATATTAATTTGCAACGGTTTCAAACCCTCGCAAAAACCAAATTTCTTTTTTTTGAATTTTGTTTTGACTGGCCACGGCTTAAAACCGTGGTACTTCATGCTTGCCACGGCTTAAAATCGTGCCAATCACTTGCCACGGCTTAGAACCGTGGCCATTACTTGTCACGGCTTAAAACCGTGGCCATCATGTTTGCAACGGCTTAAAACCGTGGCTAAATGCAGAAAATCATCAAGCGAAAAACCGTTGCTAATATGTGTTGCCACGGTTTTTAGCCGTGAATGGGGATTTGGCGACGCCTCAAATGGCCACGCCTCTAAGCCGTGGCAATAGCTTACCCCCACGCTCCCAAACCGTAGCAGATGGGCATTTTTGGTGTAGTGTATGATCTGCCACAATTGGCCTCTCTTGTAGTAGTGTCGTCTCTAAAACTAATAATGATATCTCGAGGTGAATCAATGGCTAAAAATGTAAATAAAAATTATCCTAAAACCTCATCTTTCCCAACTCCATCCACCTACCATTCTCCAACTCCAACCTTACCATCACCACTACCACCGACCACCGATCTTCCACACCCCATTCTTTTCCACTCTGAATCTCCGCTAGACCCGAACACATCCCCCCTTACCCTTTTCTATGTCTTTCTACGTCCCCCACCACCCCAAACCCCATTTCTTTCCTCTCTGAATCTCTACTAGACCTCGTTCCCTCCTATTTTTATTTAACAAACAACAACATCTGTCACGCCCCAATTTTCGAGAAAAACGAAAATCCCAAAAATCCACGTAGGATTATCCGTTTTCCCAAAAGTCAGGACATGAATTTTCATTCACGAAAAATAACAGTTGGCATCCACGAGAAATAGTAAATTTACACAATTTACCAAATAGAGGGAAAAACACAACTGATCTATAAGTCCATCAAAGGAAGAAAATTTTAAAACTCGTAGTGCCAACGCTAACAAGTTCAACAATTTACGAATGTATCTCTCCCAGAAAATAACAAAAAAAAAAACCGAGTTCAAATTACAAGAATTAAACTGACACCTACAAATAAAAAGATCTAATCTTTCGAACACGCGCAACTCCCAGCAACGCTCATCACGTATGGTACGAAATGCTCTAAGCCCGCCTGAGATTACTATATCCTGAAAATAAGCTAGTCGGCTACATTCCCGAAGGAATGTACCCAAGAAGCCAAAGCCCACTTGGGTCAGCAATAGAGCTGGTGTGAAATCTCTTTATTTCCCCAAAAATCAATAAAGAAAATTACAAGATATAACCAAAATAGTACGATAAAGAAATCAAAACACACAGGTAGTTCCTCCACGAGGCATTCATATCTTAATTCTAATAAGCAAATATGCACTTACTTGTACCTACTAGATGGAAGTTGACTATGGCAAGTCTAACCTGCAGAAATATTAGTGGACTTGCCATCCTGCATGAAAAAGATTAGAAATAATATAAACCTAGTTTATTCAATTTTATTTGAATTTGGTTCATCTTTTTAACGGAATGATCACTTAGACGATACCACATTCGCACCACCTCCGTGCCGAACATACATGCCCGTATGCCTCTCTCATATAAAGGAGGACTACTCCGTCATCCATGCCCAAGTGAGGACATCACATACAGGCATGCATCGCGGATACTCCTAACTATATGAGTACCAAAAGCCACCCTTGGGCTATCAATGCGCATAACTCACGTCACATTTTTGACGGATAAATATCAAAGCCTATTTTAGGCATAACAATTCACCTCATTTTCGCAAGACTAATCCGAAGGTTATTTTAGTTTCTCTAGTAAGAAATGGGTGCCCCAACTCCGCAAGACGACCCACTGGTCATTTAGTTTCTCTAGTAGGAGAGGGGAAATAATAAACAAAAGAGGTGTGGTAGTTCTAAGTGATGTAATTCCAGGTGGTTTATATTTTTAGAAATCAAAGGTTACCAATATCATTTATTTTTGATATTTTAATTTTCTCACAATGACACTTTGTCATTCATAAGTTAATTCACAATCGTATCCACCCACATTTTTTAGGAAAACATAGCATATCCATTAATCATGCTCTATAACAACATGGCAATCAGGTCACTCCTTGATTCAAATATTCAAATCCTTCATAATCCATAACCAAGTCAATATGCATAATAATACGAATCTCCAATTAAGTTTCGATAAAAATATCTATACATGCAGAATAACACCATCGCAATTAAATTCATTTCACATCAAAATACACCATAAGTGGGATCCAGTGAATTTAATTCTACAGGAGCTCTAAGTGTCAACAATCTAATTGCAAATACCACATACAAATCTAATTGCAAATAGCAAATATCAAATATCAAATAGAAGCCTAATTCCAAGTAGAAAATATCAAATAGATGCCTAATTCCAAGTAGCAAATACCCTCGTAAGGTGGGACCAGTGGGACACTAACTGAATGAAATTTCAAATTTGCAAATTAAAAAGGCTTGTAGTAGGACCCATGGCTGAAATCTCAAATTGCAATTTAAAAAGGCATTGCAATTTAAAAAGGCTTGCAGTGGGACCCACCCATGGATAAAATCTCAAATTGCAAATGTAAAAAGGCTTGCAGTGGGACCCACCCGTGGATAAAATCTCAAATTGCAATATAAAAAGACTTGCAGTGGGACCCACCCGTGGATAAAATCTCAAATTGCAAATGTAAAAAGGCTTGCAGTGGGACCCACCCGTGGATAAAATCTCAAATTGCAATGTTAAAAGGCTTGCAGTGGATTCGAATTCTGACTCTACACCTTTGACTCACTGTCAAGATTTGCAATACTTTGAGTGTTGATTCTCCCCCTTTTTATTTTTAATCTATGCAGACATAACAGAAAGAACAAAAAAAATAGAACAAAGCAATAGGAAACGAAACTCACAGCCATCGTATCCACTCATTCGCACGTCATATTCTTGACATTATGCAATCAAATCAAAAGGATAAAAAGAACTTGATATTATGCAATCAAATCAAAAGGATAAAACAAAAAGAGACAACTCACAATTAAAACGTGAAAAAAAACAAAAGAGACTCACTATTTTTGCTTTTGCTTTTCTCCCTCTCTTCTTCTCCTCCCCCTTTTTTTTTTGTTTTAAGCGGCGAGAGAAAAGAGACCTAAGCCCCTATTTAATCCTTTCCTGTTAGGGTTTTGATAGCAGGTTAGAGACACCCCCCTTACTACTTGACGTCACCTCACATTTAATAAAATTAAAACTAACTAAATAAATAATTAATTAAAAATTATTATATGTTAAAGTAGGGTCGTTACATTATACACACCTTAAAAGGAATCTCGTCCCGAGATTCAATGGATGAAGAGTTTTGGGTGCAACTGTTTCACTCTGTCCTCTAGCTCCCAAGTTACATCATTTTCTTTTTCACTCCACTGGACTTTCACCAGATTCACTATCCTTCTACGGAGCTGTTTCACATCACGATCCACAATCTTGATTGGTCGTATTACTTGGGTGAAGTCGTCATTAATCTCAATTTCTGTGGGTTGGACGATGTCAGCAGGATCCTTCACACACTTCCTCAGCATGGAGATGTGAAACACATCATGAACAGCTGATAAGCTCGGGGGCAGGGCGAGTCTATAGGCTAAACTCCCTACCCGAGCAAGGATCTCAAATGGTCCCACGAATCTAGGACTTAGCTTCCCTTTCTTACCGAACCTCAATACACCGCGCATAGGTGAAACCTTAAGAAAAACAAGGTCCCCAACCTGAAATTCTATCGCCTTACGCTTCCGATCGGCATAACTCTTCTGTCGGCTTTGAGCAGTTTTGATCCGCTCTCTAATAATTTGCACCTTCTCCGATGTCTCCCTAACCATCTCTGGCCCCAACAAGACTGTGTCGCCTACCTCTGCCCAACAGGATGGTGATCGACAAGGCCTCCCATATAAAGCCTCAAACGGGGCCATGCCAATACTAAAATGGTAACTGTTGTTATAAGAAAACTCTATGATAGGTAAATAATCCTCCCAACTACCTCCAAAATCGAGCACACATGCCCGAAGCATATCCTCTAAAATCTGATTCACCCGCTCCGTTTGACCATCAATCTGAGGATGATAAGCTGTACTCAAATCTAGTCTCGTCCCCATGACTTGCTGGAAACTCTCCCAAAACTTAGCTACAAACAAGGGATCTCTGTCAGACACAATGGACACTGGTACTCCGTGAAGCCTAACTACCTCACGGATGTATCGTCTGGCTAGTTGTTCGGTAGTACGGTGCACCCCAATCGAAACAAAGTGCGCGGACTTAGTCAAACGGTCAACTATAACCCAAATTGACTCGTTACCTCGTCGGGTCTTCGGTAAACCATCTATAAGTCCATAGAAATATTTTCCCATTTCCAGACAGGAATCTCTAGTGGTTGCATTAAACCTGAGGGCCGCTGATGCTCGACCTTCACTTGTTGACAAGTGAAACACCGTGATACATAATCTCCCACATCCTTCTTCATGCCATCCCACCAGAAAGTTCGCTTCAGGTCATGGTACATTTTTGTGCCTCCCGGGTTAATGGTAAAACGTGACTTATGAGCCTCATCCATAATTTCTTTCTTCAATCCCTCAATCTCAGGCACACAAAGTCTCCCGTGAAATCTCAAACCACCATCGGACTCAACTGACCACATGGAGGGACAATCATCTAGGTTATCGAGCACCAAATATTCCAATTTGCTCATCAACCAAGGATCCTTATGTTGCTCCTCTAAAACCCTGCTGATCAAAGAAGGTCGAACAGATAAACTACCAACATAAGCCGTGTTTGCTCCCCGGACAAACTGAACATCACAAGAAGAAATAACCTCAAGAGACTTCCACTCCTCTACCATGAGTGAAGCCATAATAGTGTGTTGCCGACTGAGAGCATCGGCTACTACGTTCCCCTTACCTGGGTGGTAAAGGATCTCAAAATCATAACTACTAATGAACTCCACCCACCTTTGTTGTCTCATATTCAGATCTTTCTGCGAAAACAAATACTTAAGACTCTTGTGATCTGTGAACAACTAAAAATGCTCCCCATAAAGGTAGTGTCGCCACATCTTCAAAGCAAACACAACTGCTGCTAATTCCAAGTCATGGGTAGGATATCGCCTCTCATGGGGCTTCAACTGTCGTGAGGCGTACGACACAACTTTCTGATTCTGCATCAGTACACAACCCAGACCTGTGCCACTAGCATCAGTGAAGACCACCAACTTCCCACCTTGCACTGGGATAGTTAGGATGGGCGCAGTGGTTAATCGGTGTTTCAACTCCTGAAAAGCATTTTCACACTCATTGGTCCAAACAAACTGGACATTATTGCGGGTCAACTTAGTCAACGGGGCAGCGATAAGAGAAAACTTCTCTATAAATCATCTATAGTACCCAGCCAACCCCAAAAAGCTTCTCACCTCTGTTGCATTAGTAGGTTGTTTCCAATCTTTCACTGCTTTCACCTTATCAGGATCAACTGCTATACCCTGACTAGAAACAACATGCCCTAAGAATTTTACTTCTTTTTCCAAAAATGGCATTTGCTAAATTTCACATATAATTTCTGATCTCTCAAGGTCTGCAACACTGTTCTGAAACTGTCGACCCCTTTGCCCTTGATCATAAGGACGGAAATGGCTACGGTCACCACGAAAATCACGCGACGCACCCTGATGACGAGCGTTTCCTGACACCTCGCCCAACTTTTGTTTGCCTTTCTCTCTACTCTCATGATACATCTTGTTCTGTTCCTCGTACTTCAATGCTAAATCCAAAACTCTGTCAAAACTCTCTCTGTCAGCGGTGAGAAGAGCCCTCGACAGGTAGTGATGCAAACCCCCAATAAACTTGGCATTTTTCTTTTCTGGGGTGTCTACCAAATACGGAGCATAACGGGACAACTCGTTAAACTTCGTGACATACTGTTCCACAGTCATATTCCCAGTTTGCTTCAACATATTAAACTCCGCAGCCCATTGCACCTTAACTGCATTAGGCACAAATCTATTCTCAAATCTATCCTTAAAGTCATCCCATGTCATAACCGCAACATCAACGGAGGGTAGTAAAGCCTCCCACCAGGAACTAGCAGCACCATCGAAGTGATGTGCCGCTAACTCTTGTTTTTGACTTCAGTAAGTTGCATCCTCCTGAAAATGGTCTCACAGCTCTGAACCCAGACATCTGCATCTCTCGAATTTTCTCCGGTAAACCTCTTTCCACCCAATGTCCCAAACTCCTTAACCCTTCTAGCAAAAGGGTCACCCTGATTGTTATTCTGTTGCAATCCCTGTAGCAACTGCATCATCATAGCCTGACTCAACTGAATAGTGTTATCACCATGGCCATTTCCATTTTCATTGCCACCCTCATTTGGAACGACGTTCCCACTACTTCCGCTTCCATTCCCATTTGGATTCTGACGAGTATGTCTTCCGGCCATATCCTTCAATAAAAAGGGAAATGATTAGACACTCCATAAGATCCATAAAAACCTCTACAACTTACCCATAACCACATTCCGAGGATCCCCTAAACTCTCCCTAGCCTAGGGTAAACTGTGCTCTGATACCAAACAGTCACGCCCCGATTTTCGAGAAAAACGAAAATCCCAAAAATCCACGTAGGATTATCCGTTTTCCCAAAAGTCGGGACATGAATTTTCATTCACGAAAAATAACAGTTGGCATCCACGAGAAATAATAAATTTGCACAATTTACCAAATAGAGGGAAAAACACAACTGATCTATAAGTCCATCAAAGGAAGAAAATTTTAAAACTCGTAGTGCCAACGCTAACAAGTTCAACAATTTACGAATGTATCTCTCCCAGAAAATAACAAAAAAAAAAAACCGAGTTCAAATTACAAGAATTAAACTGACACCTACAAATAAAAAGATCTAATCTTTCGAACACGCGCAACTCCCAGCAACGCTCGTCACGTATGGTACGAAATGCTCTAAGCCCGCCCGAGATTACTATATCCTGAAAATAAGCTAGTCGGCTACATTCCCGAAGGAATGTACCCAAGAAGCCAAAGCCCACTTGGGTCAGCAATAGAGCTGGTGTGAAATCTCTTTATTTCCCCAAAAATCAATAAAGGAAATTACAAGATATGACCAAAATAGTACGATAAAGAAATCAAAACACACAGGTAGTTCCTCCACGAGGCATTCATATCTTAATTCTAATAAGCAAATATGCACTTACTTGTACCTACTAGATGGAAGTTGACTATGGCAAGTCTAACCTGCAGAAATATTAGTGGACTTGTCATCCTGCATGAAAAAGATTAGAAACAATATAAACCTAGTTTATTCAATTTTATTTGAATTTGGTTCATCTTTTTAACGGAATGATCACTTAGACGATACCACATTCGCACCACCTCCGTGCCGAACATACATGCCCGTATGCCTCTCTCATATAAAGGAGGACTACTCCGTCATCCATGCCCAAGTGGGGACATCACATACAGGCATGCATCGCGGATACTCCTAACTATATGAGTACCAAAAGCCACCCTTGGGCTATCAATGCGCATAACTCACGTCACATTTTTGACGGATAAATATCAAAGCCTATTTTAGGCATAACAATTCACCTCATTTTCGCAAGACTAATCCGAAGGTTATTTTAGTTTCTCTAGTAAGAAATGGGTGCCCCAACTCCGCAAGACGACCCACTGGTCATTTAGTTTCTCTAGTAGGAGAGGGGAAATAATAAACAAAAGAGGTGTGGTAGTTCTAAGTTATTTTTGCTTTTGCTTTTTTCCCTCTTCCTTTCTCACTCTCTTCTTCTCCTCCCCCCCCCCCCCCACCCCCCCCCCCCCCCCCCCTTTTTTTTTTGTTTTAAGCGGCGAGAGAAAAGAGACCTAAGCCCCTATTTAATCCTTTCCTGTTAAGGTTTTGATAGCAGGTTAGAGACACCCCCCTTACTACTTGACGTCACCTCACATTTAATAAAATTAAAACTAACTAAATAAATAATTAATTAAAAATTATTATATGTTAAAGTATGGTCGTTACAACATCCCTTCCACCAACAACGAGAGACTTGCATACGCTGAGGATGGAATGTCCGGGATTGACCCCCTCTCTCGCAAGCTTGGCCTCTTTCACTAGATTCAGGATCGTCAACACCATTGAGTCACCCATTCTATTCATATCCTCTGACGCCATTCAATGATTCAAGAGAGAGTGTGTGAGATGCTCGAGAAGAAAATAAAAGGTTTGATTGGAGATGAGGTTTTGGGTGATCAATTGATTTATCTCAATCAAAGGAAAAGAGGCTTGATCGATGGTGGTGGTTTGTGAATTCAGATGAAGAGGGAAATGAAGGAGTCAGCCAGTGATGGTGGTGGGCAAGTGAATCAAATAAAGTTTTGACATAACTCGCAAACACATTTTCGCCAACCCTTAGGGATGGCAGTGGGGCGAATTTTCACGGATATCCGCCCCACCCAATCCGTTTGGAGCGGTTTTGGATATGTCTAAACGGATTTTGGGGCGAATACGGATATCCAAACAACATCCATTAAATATTCGGGGCGGATACGGATTTGGCCATATCAGCCCCACGGATATCCGTTTAAGTGTTGATATTACAAAAATACCCTCAACCCTTTATATGCTGGAAAACAAATACCTTCAACCCTTACATCTGCCTCTCACCTCTCTCTCTCAATCACTTTCACTTCTGAAAAAAAAATACCCTCAGCTCTCACAAACCAGAGGAGCAAAAGCAGAGGAGACTTCGTCCCTTCTTCTCCCTCAAAACAGCGAGAACGACCCTCCCTTCGAGCGGAGGGACCTCCCTTCGAGCAACCTCACAGCGAAGGCCGCGAGCGACCTCCCTTCTTCTCTCTCATAGCGAAGGCCGCGAAGGGTGGCGGAGGCCGACCCTCCCTTCTTTTCTCTCACAGCGAAGGCCGAATTTCGAAGGGTTGTCCCTTCTTCTCAGATCTGAGATCAAGAAACATTTCAGATCTGAGAGATCTGAGGCCGACACTCGAAGAAACATTTCAGATCTGAGATCAAGATCTCAAATCAAGATCAAGATCAAGATTTCAGATCAAGATCTCAGATCTGAAATCAGGGAATTTTTTTTTATTTTTTTTATTTTCAGATCAAGATATCAGATCTATCAGAGATCGATTTTTTTTTTGTTTGTTAATTTTTGTTTTAATTTTCGTATGGATTTTTTGTAATTTCTGTAATTTCTTTATAATTTTTTGTATGGATGTTTGTATCTTTGTAATTTTTGTTTTAATTTCTGTAGTTCGATGGATAACTGTAAACGGATTGGCGGGGCGGGGCAGATATCCTCCAATCTGCACGGGGCGGTTACGGTTTTTAATAAAAATTGCAAACGGATTGGCGGGGCGGATTGGGGATCCGTTATTCCTGACGGATCGGGGATGAATTTGCTCAAATCCGCCCTGTTGCCATCCCTACCAACCCCTTACATTCCACTTCCTCCTTTGGAAAACTTACTTCAGTCACCTCCCTATACTACAGTACCTTCATGAGCACCATATGAATGTTGACACTAAGCTCTTGAATCTATTGAACATATCTCTTTTAGATGCCCTATATAGCCTTTCAAACTTGGATGCTATCTCCTTAACCTATTAATTAGTTAGTGGTATCTCTTGATAATATTGCTGCTATCGTTGATTTCATTTGACAATTACACGTTCATAATCATGTTGATATGAGCCTGATTGTTAGTAAGGTTGGCGCTGTGATTGATAGTATTTGACAGGCTAGAAATGCAAATTTTTTCCAACAGACTGACAAAATCCATAGAGTACACGGAAGCAAGCTTGGATAGTTTGTTGCAGATGGGAGAAAGCCTTCATAACCAAGATCAGACCTTAATCCAAAGACCTACAGGAAGCATAATAATAATTCACCATGACTAGGACTAGCACAAGCATTATAATGAACAAGCTATACTCATATTTGTTGATGTTGGTTTCTCTTATAATGATCACACATGTACCTATTGCTGATTGTTGTTAACATATATGGATCCAGAATCTGTGAAGCTGGTGGAAGCTTGAGAATGAGCGTTTATAGTAGTTTTGAAGTAGAGTTCCATGTCGCATTGAAAGCTATTGAATGAGCTCAAAATCAAACTTGGAAAGATAGATACTTTTACCTAGACTGTCTAGATATTGTACATGTTGTAACAAACTACGTGATTTATTTAATTTAGCATTTATGTAATCTTGTTCAACAACAAGAAAAAGTAAAAAAAAAAAAAAAAAAAAGTAAGAATTATATTAATTAACTCAAGCTTTATCTACAACCGGGTCATGCATGTCAGGTCGGACCAAACAATTTAATTGTGGTTCAAGTAGGGATGGCAACGGGACGGATTTGAGCAAATTCATCCTCAATCCGTCAGTAACATCGGATCCCCAATCCGCCCCACAAATTCGTTTGCAATTTTAAATCAAAATCCATAACCGCCCCGTGCGGATGCGCGGATATCCGCCCCGCAAATCCGCACAAAATTATAACAAAAAATAAAAAAATCAATCTCTGAATTGGTAAAAAAAAATACAAAAAATTCTGAATTACAATTTACAAAGAATTCCGAATTTGTACAAAAAAAATTACAAAAAATTCTTAATTACAATTTACAAAGAATTCGTACAAAAAAAAATACAAAAAAAAAAAAAAAATCAATCTCTGGATCTGATTTCAGATCTGAGATCAGATCTGATGAAATCTGAAATCAGATCAGATAGATCATATCAGATCAGAGATCTCGGATCTGATCTCGGATCTCGGATCAGATCTCAGATCAGATCGAAGATCAAATTTGATCAGATCCAAGATAAAATTTGATCAGATCTTAGATCTGGATCTAAGATCTTATTGCTAAGATCAGTCTGATCAGAGAAGGAGATTCGGAGAAGGAGAAGGGGCGATCTCTGTGAGAGGGAGATCTCTCTGCGAGGGAGGCAGATCTCTCGCGGTCGACGCGGTGTGAGGGACCTCTCGAGGTCGACGCGGTGTGAGGGAGGCAGATCTCTCGAGGGAGCAGGGAGGATCTCGCGAGTCGCGGCCGTGCTGCGTGAGGGAGGGCGACGTGGTGTGCGGTGTGAGGGAGGGCGACGCTGCTCTGTGAGAGTGAGAGCGAGAGCTTGTGCTCTGTGTCTGTGAGAGGGAGCGTTTGGTGAGGGTGAGGTGAGGGAGCGAATGAAATGAGCGATTGTGAGTGATTTGTGAAAAAAAGTTAATCCTTTATATAGGCGAATGACACTTTTGTAAATTTGTTGGTTAAACGGATATTTGCGGGGCGGATATGGCCAAATTCGTATCCGCCTCGAATAGTGAACAGATATTTTTTGGATACTCGAAACCACCCGAAAATTCATTCAGTCATAACCAAAACCGCCCCAAACGGATTGGGTGGGGCAGATATTCGTGAAAATCCTCCTCACTGCCATCCCTAGGTTCAAGTTCGAGTTTCAATATTCCATTCAGTAACTAAATAGGTTGGGTTAGGGTCTTTAAGGTTTTAAAGTTTGCGAGAAAGAAGATGAAAGCGTTTTAGTGAGTGAGTGAGTGGAGAGAGAATCTGTTCTTTGCCCGGAGGAAAAGGAACTGAAGGAGTCGTGGGCCTTTTGTTTACTTTCTTACTGGTTTTGGTATCTGTTGGGTTGAAGTAAGGAGGAGGAAGGGGGAGATTTTACTGGGTGATTTTCACAGAGAAAATATGTTTTATTGGGCATTTGGGATGGTTTTGGCAGAAAGAAGAAAATGGAGAGAGGAAAAAGTGTAGATTGGTAATTTTCTTAAGCTGACTCAGATTCTGAGCTGCCACATTGGATGGAGTCAATTTGGAGTCTAATGTTTGATTGAGTTAAGAGTAGAATTTTCCCAGTATATCATCTAAGAACGGCTAGTGAAAAGAATTGAAAATAAGGGACATAGGTACATCACACATAAAAGATAAAGAGCTTATAGTGCAACCATAGCTTGTTTGTGCAAAATGATTATTCTCTTTCCCATTCATCTCAATTTCCCTATTTAAACATCTTCACCTCTCAAACTTATTTGTCATCTTCTTCATAAACTCCTTTTAGTTACACAATTCATTTATATTTTATATTCTCGGTAGCCAGTTCAAATACTTAGTTATGTGATTCGTTTCTAAAGGTTCACCTATTGCACCCCACTTTACCATTTGTTTAAACTATCTCAAGTTCTATGTTTTCGCGGAGTTGAGTTTTTTTTCTTCTTCACATAGTTCAGAAATAAATCTCTTCTGATGATTTTAACTTATATATGTTAAGTTATGTCCATTTGAAAATAAAAAATAAAAAAAATTGGATACTTAACTTTGGTTCATGTGGTTTTCTAGTCTAACATGATTCTATGTAGCAACTTTTTCAGTGAAGTTAATTTATCAAGAAATTAATTATTTTATTTATTAAATTCCTCTTAATATGTCTATATATTATAGGGAAACCGGAAACATGACCGTCATAGATTCAAAATGGATGGTTTGGGAAATCGTTGCATGATCATTCAACAATATTGAACTTTGTTCCTTGTTTGGCCCATGAACACATGGCAAGTGCATTGGTTTTGTCCAAGTGATTCTTATTTCTTCGAGGCAATGGGGAGGGATAAAATGGTCACTTTAGGTGATTCTAGATCGCATAAATAGCATATTTGGCATTGGTTTTTGAATTTGCAAAGATTGTGAAGTGAGAATTTAGTTGGGTTCTCATCAATCAAATTTCCGTTATAAACCTCGAGATCCATAAATACGAATCAAAATGTAAATTTTGTGGTGGAGATTAGGGGTGGGCATCCCATCCCGTGATTCCGTTCCCGTCTCGATCTCGTCCCGTCCCGATTTTTTTGAGTCTTAATGGGATTGAATAATTTCATCCCGATCCCATCCCGTCCCGATTTAGAATGAGATGAGATGAAAATTTTCAATCTTGCCAATCCCGTCCCGAGCTAATTTTTCAATATTTATTATTAATATTTTATTTATTTATTTTAGGATTGCAATATTAGTGTAATTGAAGAAAAATGAATTTAGTTGAAATCAGTGTAATTGATATTAGTCTATATCTGCAACTACTTGATATTGATTTATTTATAGAATTCTAAATGAATTATTTAATTGCAAATTCTTTAAAACTCAAAATGGAACTGCTAACTACATTGGAGAGTTTTGTTTCGTGTCAAGACAATGAATTTAATGACTGTTTTTTTTAAAGCAATAATGAAACATTCTTCTTAGTACCCCAAATTTACTCATCATTTTGTTCACTATTCGAAACAGTAGAGCAATTCCACCATTGCCATTATACTGTCCACCTCTTAGTCATTCAAAACTCTGCAGAAATCTTAATTACAGGGTGAATTTCAGCTATCATTTATGGTAGTTTATTATGATGTTGCATACTCAATCTAAGGCTGTCATTTATGTGTAGTTATACGAATTGCCTTTGCCTCTTTTCAACTAAGCAAATTGGGTCTTGGGTAAGCAGTAATTTGTCAAAAAATGAGAGTATGTTGATCCCGTCCCGTCTCATCCCATCCCGATCCCGTATGAACGGGATGAGATAGGGATGAGTCTATCTAGTCCCATCCCGTCCCGTGCCCACCCCTAGTGGAGATAGAGGAAAAATAGATTTTGAATGGTTATCTCTACCGTGAACCAAATGAATTAGTAAATGTGTAATAAAGTTTTTGAGAAAAAGAAAATGGGAGTAATAAGATATAAAAAACATTAATTATAAATTATATCTTGTGAGTGTATATAGTAAATAAAATTTAAAAAATTATTTAGTCTATGGAGATGTAATAAGAAAAACGATACACTTGGAAAAATTTTCATTGCAATAGACTTGTAAAGTTAAAAAATCCTAAAACATTTTGAAAAATTAAATCTCAAAAATTCCCCATTGTGTTTTACCTGTTTTTACCAAAGAAGGTGAAAAGAGAAAACTTTTGAAAATAAATAAATAAAAAGTAGTATAAATGAGAAAGCTGAAAAATGTAAGGGAGGAGAAGCAAAGTGAGGGCATGCTTATGTGAGTTTAGGCTAGTTTATTTACTCTCTTTTTTTTCCTGATATTAAAACTTTAAATACACTTGGAAACAGATGGTAAATCAGAGGGAAAAAACGTCTGTGGCAAAATGATGTACACCAAAATCACTGTAGAGGCTGATTCGTTATAGGTGTTAGATTAGATTTGTGGGAAGCTCGAAATCACAAATCAGTCCATCTTTCACAGCGCATAATATTAAGGAAGATTCAGGATTAACTAAAGCCTACAATGACTCTAACTAGGTTATTGTCCGAATTCAAGAAATCAAAACCAGATTATACTTTATCACTAATAGGATTCCCTAACTCCTGATTGGTTTGCCTTAAAATCATATGGTTAATCATTGGGTAACCTGGGTCCTAGCGCAACCACTTGAATTTTAGCATAATTTTGCTGGAGTTTGTGTAGCTCGACCCGACCACAAATATGGTGGCTGAAGCCATAGCTCTTTTAGAGGTAAGTTATTATTATTATTATTTTTTAAAGCCTGCGATATACTTAAATTAATAACAACAATTACAATATCGGTGTCCTATTGCAATAGCTAAATTATGAACCTCAAAATTGAGGTCTCTACTTATAAACTTACATTTCAAAGTTTTGTGCAAATTTAAAAGTCTCTTAACATTACCAATAAGAGGTCGCCACACCTAAACCATGACAGTATTAAGCTAAAAAATGTCTTCTTGCAAAATGGTATGGAGTGTACCCGAATTTTCCAAAAGCAATCATGTGCGCCATTGTTGAGCATAGATCAAAAGCAGGGCCGCCTCCGCTGCATGGCATTCCGCCATCGTGCTGTTAAACACATTTCTTAAAATCGGGAAATGATACTTGAGCCAAAATATTACCATGCATGTCTATCGCAAAAATGTCCAATGTTCCATATTTAGATGAATCAAAGAAACTAGCATCATAAGTAACAATTACAGGATCTGGGGACACATCGGGGAAAATGGCCGCTGCTGGGCTGATCCAGAGTTAAGCATGTGAAACCTAACTAAATGACGTTGGGCCTGGATCACCTCTAATCTGACTGCCATTGCCTAATTGGGGGATCTGTTGCAGAATTGGAAACAACATGCGGGGTGGAGGGATGTTTCTATGTGTCTGTTTTAGTTGTTGCCAAAATTGTGTAAGGAATGGATTATAATGTTGAAATTCTTAAGCTTGAAACCTAAAGATTTTAGTGAGAGAGCTTTAGTGGTAAACCATTGTTTGTGCCAGTTAGACCAAATGTGATGAAAGGAACTTAGAAACAACTGTGGGCAGAATCTAGTTTCATAAAAAATGCATGTTGTTATGAATCTGCAAAAAATTGTTTGCATCACTGCAATGAATTAAGAGAGCATCTCATCTTTTATATCTAAATGTGTTTTAACCGTGTCCCACATAAAGGTAAATATCAAGGGATGATATTGGAGAGTATCAAATCAAGCTAATTACGAGAATCTAATAATTCAAGGCGAGTTAGCCCGAAAAAAAAAGACTTACAATTGTGATCATGAACAAAGTAGGGCCAAGTGAATCGGATGTACCTAAGGCCCCTCATTTGGAGAATTGTAAATTGATTACCGACATAAGAGATTGACTTGACAAGTAAAATTCTAATTGTCGAGGGATGCAGCGAGGAAAACAGCGAGGGACCCCACAAGGGGGAGGGAGAGCCGTCCACTCCCTTCGGGATGCGTGCGTTGAAAATTCAAACGCGCATCCCGGGGGAGTGGACGGCTCCCCCTCCCCCTGTGGGGTCCCTCGCTGTTTTCCTCGCTGCATCCCTCGCCAATTAGACGGATTCACTTGACAAACACTCGGAGAATGGAACAAATCCTCCTTGGAAAACATGGAAAGGATCCTTACGTTTGGAATTGCTCCATCAGATATCTGCCGATGATAACAAGAGCCCCATACACTTTTGCATTATCAATGTGCATGGCCAAAATTTCCCTTTTTTTTCACTGTAATATGCATTTTTAAAGTGCATTATATGTCAATTTAAATAGCATAGGATAGCCTGGAGGCGCACATTGCCGCCCTTGCCTCAGGGCTGCCTTCGGTCTTTTAAATATAAGTACATTATCAGTCATTTTATACTTGTGCTGGACAAATTGTTCCTCTTGCGTTTGCACTCAAAGGTGACCAACAAATGTTATGGGTATATTGATTGAATTGCATGAAGATGTTAGCACTCAAGTTATCAGGGAACAGTAATCTTATTTGGTGTTTGTCCATTTAGAATGTATTACGGCACGTGAATAACATTTTCGTCTGGATGCATTGAGCGCTTTTCTTGACATTACTTTGAAAATAGGTTCATTCTTACTTTCTAAGTCTATGTATGAATCTGCAAGATTGATAATCATCCAACATTACGTGGTGCATGTTTCAATGCGTTGAATGTCGAGGAAGTGAAAGACATGACTCTTAAACGGATTGGTGCCAAAGCTTGAGATATGAAGTTGTGGATCATGATATATTGATATGTATTATATTAAAGGGTTTTTTGTTTAGTTTTGTTTTGTTTTGTTTTGTTGAATTTAACACTCATTAGTTTATATCTATTAGAGTTTTGCACTTATTTTGAAAAATAATTGGATCTAACACTCATTTTCTGATAAAAATATTTAAGTTCATGTCGTTGACTGTTCAAGATTAAATTTTACCATGGTTATGCCATAGCAAATATCTAATGAACAATAAAATTATATACCTTCAATTTTTGGAGGGCGTGTGTCAAATCTAGACACTGCAGTGAAGGAGTTTTGGGGGTTGTTGGAGTTGTGGGGGTGGGTGTGAGTGAGAAAGGTGAGAAATTGGACCTGAAGAAGATGATAGAGGAGCTTGATTTGTGTGATGTTCCATCAGTGTTCGTCTGCCCCATCTCCCTAGAGCCTATGCAAGACCCAATGACCCTTTGTATTGGCCAGACTTATGAGAGATCCAACATTCTTAAATGGTTCTCTATGGGGCACTCAACATGCCCCACTACTATGCAATTCAGTCACACTTCTCTTTACCATCTGATCTATAGTTGGTTCTCTCAGAAGTACTTGATCATGAGGAAGAGATCAGAGGATGTGCAAGAGAGGGCTTCAGAGCTTCTTGATACACTCAAGAAGGTCAAAGAGCAAGCCAAGGTTCAAGCCCTCAAGGAGCTTCAACAAGTGGTGTTTGTTCATGCTTCTACAAAGAAGACTGATGGATGAAGGTGAGGTGGCTTTGGTTTCATCTCTATTGGGTCCGTTCACTTCTCATGTTGTTGGGTATGAGGCAATTGGGATTCTTGTGAATTTGTCGCTTGATTCGGAGTCTGCATTGAATCCTGAAATGAAGGTCCCCAATTGATTGAGCTATTTCCCACATTGAATCCGGGTTGTTTGGAGTTAGCTATGACATAAGTACGGTTCAACCCAAGGTAAGGTTAAAATTATCCAAATTTTAGTATTGACCAGTCAATGACATGGACTTAATGATTCCATCAGAAAAAAGAGCGTCCGACTCAATTAGTTTTTAAAACGATGACACTCTTATAGGTATAAATTAATGAGTGTCAAACTCAAAAAAACCTAAAGGTAAATCATTTTTCACACCGGTTTGGCATCTGCAAAATGGTAACCTCATTGTTACTATGGCCTTATATTTTAAAGAAAACTACTATTTGGCACTACAATTTACTCTCACCTACACCATCCATCCAATTTTTTTTTTTTTTATCCATTCTCCCACACCACCCATTTAAGCTACTATTCATCTTTTTCTTATTCTTTCACCATCTCTTATAAAAAACAAGAACAATAACAACAACATGGAAGGGGTGGCCATTGATTGCGAGGGATGGTGAAAGACGATCGACAACTGCGAAAGATAGAGGAGATGGAGCCACAACCATCGTCACCCATTTCTCCATTTTCTTTTCCTTCCCTTCTCCCAATTCTCCCACTCTTTCTCTCAGTTTCCCTCTCTTCTTCTCGCACAGGCTTTCGCCCCTCTCCATCTTCTTCTTCTTCCCCTATCATTTTTTCTTAGTCTACGCGTCGGCCTGTGCAATGGTGGGTTCCCCACTTGTAGAGGCTGCTATGAGGTAAAAAAAATTTACCCTCGCAAAGACACTTGCGAGTGGAAAACTTGCATTTGCAGAATCACTCAAATCTGTCCAGTAAAGAAAATAAGATACTGTTTTGACGGTCATCCAACTTTTATGCTCAATTGAGACTGATTCTCAAACTCATCAACAAAAAAAAAGTTTATACTATAATTTATCTAATGAACACAATTTGAATCACTTAAAAATGTTTTAAAATGAGCAAGTTATGGTCATTTTATTAAAGTCACTCAAATCTGTCCGATAAATAGAGTATTGTCCCTGACTTTCGGTCAACATTGACGCTTGATTGAGACTGATTCTCAAGCTCATCAAAACACAAAAAATATAGTAATATGAATTATTTAATACACAATTTGAATCACTTGAAAATGTTTTAAAATGAGCAAGTTATGGTCATTTTACTAGAGTCACTCAAAATTGTCCAGCAACGACCAAGTCGCAAAGGATCATGCGAATGTAAGTCTCTTACTCGCATGATCCGCTGTGAGTGTAAGTCTCCTACTCGCGTTTGCAGTGGGTCTTGCAAGTAAGAGACTTGCATTCTTGGCAGATCTTGTGAGTGGGAGACTAAATTTCGCATGAATCTTTGCGATTTGGTTAGAGTGACTTTAGTAAAATGAACATAACTTTCTCATTTCAAAATATTTTCAGATGATTCAAATAGTGTTCACTAGATAACTCAGAGCACTAAATTTTTGTATGTTTTGATGAACTTGAGATTCAATCTCAATCGAGCATCAAAGTTGGTAGAAAGTCAGAGACAATACTTTGTTTTCTTTACCAGACAGATTTGAGTGACTTTAGTAAAATGACCATAACATGCTCATTTCAAAACATTTTAAGGTGATTCAAGTTGTATTCAGTAGATGACTCCGAGTACTATATTTTTTGAGTTTCTGATGAGCTTGAGAATTGGTCACAGTCGAGCGTATAGTTGGTCAAAAGTCAGGGATAATACCAATTTTTTAAATGTTTTGAATGAGTGAGTGCTAGGCTGTTTTGGGAAGATAGGAGAAGATGGGAAGCAGGCGGTACGACCATTGGCAATTACAGCCCCATCTCCTCTATCTCTCATCATCGTCAGTCATCTCTCACAGAAGAGCAGGGGAAGTTAGGAAGGGAGAGGGAATTTTCGCAGGTTTGAATTTGAGAATGGAGAAGATGAATTTAGGTTTTTTCTTTTATGGTTGGTGTGGAAGAGAACAATGGTTTGGGAGAGAAAATGCATGGTGTGAGAAAGAAAAACTAGATGGGTGGTGTAGGTGAGTGTAAGTTGAGGTGCGAAATGGTCGTTGCCCACATACGGTTTCTTATTCAGTAATAGAAGTACATTTAACAAATTACCAGGTATCTAACAAAAGCAAGGAAAATTATTAGGAAGAATAGAAAAATCAGTATGTTGACAACTATCTTTACAGGTCTTTGAGCTCTCGGTGGTATTGGATTTACTTGTCATGATGTATAGTACTTTAATGTTGGGTTTGGGGTGAACCTTGGAACGACTTGCAACTGACGAATGAGATTGATGGGAGTTTGATTAGAAGTCATCGCAAAATGGATAGGAGGTAGTGGCGGGCACATGTAACAGTTGAAGCTCACTTCAAACCATGGAGTGACGAAGGATATGTCCAATTGATTTGAATCCCAATGAGTGGGTGGATATGGCGAATCATTGGGATTTACCAAAAACTCAGGTAAAAACTTTTTATTTACTTTTAAATAATGGTGCATTTTGTACATATGACTAATTTATTTTCTTCTTTCTTTTAGAAGGTGGCAAAAAAAATAAAGTTAATCGTAGTACCCAAATGAGCCACACATAGGGAACTGCGTCCTTTGAACATCTTCGGGAGGATTATGTAGCAATAGCAGATGATGGTGATGATGATGATGCAATCTATGCAATCGCAGATACACGCCTCAAAATCTCAGCCACACCCCTATGGTTCTCGCGTTCGATGTATCCCATGTATTTGATGCCATATATATCGCCTTCTCCATTTCAGATGTCAGGATATCGGCCCGAGGTACTTACACATCATTCTTATGGTAGCTCTCATCATTCTATGGGGGTACCCCGTATATTGGATTTGAGGCATTGATTTATGGTGTTGGACCTGATGGGGAGATGGCGATGTTTTTTGTATCACGTGGAGCATCAAGGTCAGCTGCGGGTTCATGGTCACATTCAACATCAGGTTCAAATTCTGGTCATAGATTTGAGTAGTAGGTTTGCTTATCTTTTTTTGCGGACTGTACCAACATTTATTAGTTATCTGTGGCGGATAATTATTAGTAATAAAATTTAATATTAATAGATATCTGTGGCGGATAATTACAAAATTTATAAATTTTTATTAAAAATTAAAAAAAAAAATTCTGGGGATAATTATTGATTTTTTGTATTAAAAACTTAAAAAAAATTAAATGATTATATGTGACGGATAATTACAAAATTTAAAATGATATCATTTTCAATTGTGGGGGATATAAGTGCTAGAAGTACTTCTATTGTGGCGGGTATAAGCATCAGAAATGCTTATATTATGGCGGATGTATGTGTTAGTTGGGGCGTTTATATCCGCCACAATTGAATCATTTCTTGCGCTTATGTCCGCCAGAAATGCCTCAGTTGTGGCATTTATATCTACCAAATATAGTATTTCTGACAGATTTTAATTTTAGGTATTTCTGGCAGATTAGGATACCCACCTGCCAGAAAAAGCATTTTTCTAGCACTTTTATACCTGGTGATTTATCTATCTGCCACTGCAATGATTTTCTGGCAGATTTAGTGTTTTTTCTGCCAGAAATAGATTTTAGTTCACAGTTATATTCCACCAGAAATGAGATCTTTTGTGGTAGTGCAAGGACAAAAAATGACTTACAATGAACTGTAAAAAGAAGGAATGCATTTATTACTTATTTGATGAATATAAAATACGATTAAAATGTTTTTAATTAAGTTGAATACACCAAATGGTCAGTGGGAAGAATTGAAAAATTAGTGAAATATGCAAAGATGTTTAATGACTTACTTTTTCCAAAAAATTTAAGATCTTACAATTTGCTATGACAAGGGTTAGATCTTAAATGTGATTATATCATTGCACATGAAAACAATCTATGTTAAAAGCCATTTTCATTTTATGATTGGTTGCACACACAAGAGGGTCAGGCTAGTAAAAAGTCAGTGAAGTCCAAAGATAAAAAAGAACAAGGGGGTCAGGCTAGTAAAAAGTCAGTGAAATCCAAAGATGAAAAAGAGAATATTAAGCTTGATGAGTTGTTTGAAGAAAAACTTAATGATGACCTACCTGATGTTGAAGCAATGGTCACTGAAGCACAAACCCAAGCCAAGACAGCAAGTCCATGTGAAGCCCAACCATACTACCAAGCCCAGTCAGTAGGTCCGTCTCAAGTTCAATCACAAGAAGCCCAAGACCTTGACAATGAGTTTGCACATTTGATGACCTCCCTGTAGAAGAGGAGTATCATTATGGTCATACAACTGAAAATTAATAGGATGCAGAAGAACCTACAACTGAGTATGTTGCCTTTGTTACTGAGACTCAGGATGCATATGGTGATGAGAGGTTGGAAGATGATTGGGTGTTGGAGGTTGGAAAAAATGAGAAATGGTTAATGTAGCTAGGTTCTGGGTAAGAAAATATGCAGTGAGGAACAAATTTGTGATGCATTTCAAGAAAAATGATCCTGACAGACTTTTAGTGAAGTGTAAGGATAAATTGCAAATGTCATTGCTATGCAATATTGGCCAAGGATAGGCATATTATTACTGTTAGGACCTTGGGGGAAGACCACAATGTATGGATTGATAATGGGAAGAACTCAATGGTGAATTTTAGGTTTGTTGCCAAAAAGTGTGATTTAATAATGAGTACACACTTCACTACTTTCAGTCTTTCACAGTTGACAACCTCATCAAACAGATATGAAAGGACCACATTATTGAAGTTAGTTACCTTGTAGGCTGGATGGCAAAACAAAAAATAATGGCCAATAGAAAGGGTTGATTGAGGCAGTGAACCAACTTTTTTAAGAATGAGATCATAGATTTTGCTTCAGGCACATGTACAAGAACTTCAAGAATGCTGGTTTTAGAGGAAAGTTCCTGATGAAACTCAGTTGGAAGACTGTTAGGGCATACAAAGAGGTTGAACATGCCTCCAATTTGAAATAGCTGAAAGATGATAATCTAATAACTCATCAATGACAAGTTGATAGGGATGTGTAGACTTGGTGCATGATATACTTTGACAGTAGAGTATGCTTGAAAATCACATAATTATAACATTATTACCTCTTATTATATTTTTGTTAATCCTTGTTTTAATCTTATTTTAGATTAATTATTAAATTTTTGTGTTTTTGTAGAATGTGGAGCTGTAATGAAGAAATCAGAGAAAAATGCAATGAACAATCCCAGATGGTGACTTCAGAGAAAGTGGAGGTGAAAATAACCCGAGCCCTTGGCTTAAACCCAAAATCAAATCCATCAACCCAAACCCATTGCCAAGCCCAATCAAACCCAAAGAATATTCTCCCAATTATCCAATATTCTGGTTTGATTTAGGCCTTAAATCACTCATTGAATCATCCCCTTTAAGTTGTCCATATTCATTTTCTAGTTATCTATAAATACAAGGGAAATAAATGAGAAAAAGGGGAGGAAGAGAAGGGAAGAAAAAAATAAGCAGAAAATCAAACCTTCTTCCTCACACAGTGATTCTCATCACCATCACCACCTACCCACCTCTCATTCTTATCCCTCCTCCTCTCCATCAAACACCACCAAACTACTACCACCTGGCCCTCACTCTCTCCACCACCTGGAAACAAGCCGGAGTCATCACCATACACACCGTACGCGCAGTCGAACAGCACGCAGCAGCCGGCCGGCGCAGCACGCAACCACCCTCAACCGCAACCGGACAGCACGCAGCAGCCGGCCGACGCAGCACCACGCACGCCGGACAGTCCCATTGTCTTCCCCTCCGCCATCCAACGTCCTGCCGCACGCTCAACCGCCCTCGCACAACACCTGCAACAGCCTGAAGTTCTCCCGCGCTTTTCCCGTTCTCTCGGTCTCTCTTCGTATACCGACCGCCACCCAACGCCGATCAGCTCCGGACACACCCGCACGCCCAAGCAGGCCCTCCATCACCGGATCGTCCGGTCTATCTCTCTCTCTCTCGCGGGCTCCTGCCGCAGTGGAGTTTCCCGTCTCGCTCTCTGTTCAAATCGAAGAGGAAAGGTTGCGGTGCTATATGCACCCCACCTTTTAACCGTGTACAACCACACAAGAGAGATGAGCGCTACTGGCACCCAGTGAATCATACGAGCACCCCGTGGTCATGGCCTGACGTTATTGACATCCTGGAAATCTGATGTACCACCCCACTGGACTTGGCGTTGTTTGCAACCTGCTGATCTGCTGAGTACCACCGCACCGAGGCAGCGACAAACCAAGAGGGTTGTATAATTTATTTTAATTTATTTTACTGACTTAAATGCTTAATTGTTAATTACAATTTTATTTCAGAAATTTGATAAATTGCTTTCACCTTTCATGTTCGATTAAAACTTGATATGTTTGGTAGTTAGATTCACATTTTATCAATATTCAAAGCATGTGCTAAATATTATTAAGCTTAGACTTTGATTAAGTGTGCCTTAAAAAGACACTTAATGCTTGGTAAGAGTTTATTTGTTTGAGATAAATTGTTAATGTTTGACAGAAACTTGATATGATTGGAATTGGATTTTAATGATCACATCTTCGGTGTAAGCAAGGGATCATCATCCCTAAAGCTTCTCGTTTATAATTTCAGTAATTTAGATTTAAATATATTTACTAACTCATCGGTGAGTCCAAACGCCACAGAATCCATCTCATCCATCTTTTCCTTTTATTTGATTTTTCTTATTTTTAGTTTAGTTTTAAAAACACTGTAACCCCATTTTTCTGTAAATTAGTTTAGATAAATTCTAAAATTCAAGCATTCACTTTCCTCGTGGGATCGACCCGTACTTGTTGTTGTCTACCAGTTAGACACCGTGCACTTGCGGTTATTACAAGTGGGTCAAATTAGCCTATTTATTTAGGCCGGTTAAACCCCCAACAATGCTCAGTGCGCATCACAAACAATTTAAGTGAAAACTTCAATAATTGGATTATCAAGATAAGGGAAAAAGCCAATTTGCAAGTTCATTGATGAGTATCACATACTTCTCATGAGGCTTATGTATGACAGAAAGGCAAAAAATAGTGCTTGACACATCAATTGACTAGTACCTAGAGCACAAAAGCTCATTGACAATACAAGGAAACGAGAGACCAATTCAACGAGAAACCAATTCAGTCGTCAACTGATGGCTTCATTATAGTGCTTATAGGTGGAGAGTGAAGACATATATCAGATACTGTGATTGTAAAGAGTGCAAGATGACATGCATCATTTGTGTGCATGGAGTTGTGATTCTGGTCAATCACATACATGTATGGGCATAGTAGGTTTCCTCTATAACTTGATGATTGCTCCCTATATAATGTTTGCTATCAGACTTATTTGCATTATATACAGGTATTGCAGTCCATACCATTCTATCAAAGCCTATGTCGAGGCATACGTACTCAAGGAGTATTGTCAACATTAGAAATATGGAGTGGAATGAATTAAATATCACCTTGATTGCTTGTGTGTTTTATAATCCCTTGCATATTTGCATATCCAATAATGGTTTTGATGTTGCAATCAACATACTTGGTGCTGCCACCTCCAGTCAAAAAAGCTCCAGGGAGACCAAGGACAAAGAAAATAAGGGATGAGGATGAAAATATGCAAAAGGAAGCAAATAGTTGTAGGAGATGTGGACTGAAAGTAAATAGTTGCAGGAGATGTGGACTGGGGGGTCACAACAACAAAACTTGTAAGAACCCTTCTGGTGATACACCAAACTGTCATTTGATCGGCACCGTACACATGTCATGATCTTGTTTACAGAACAAAGCAGGTCTGATTGCATTCTCAATCCAGCGAGGCCCAAACAACACTAAGCCCATTATTGGCAGGATCCAGACAATCAGATCGAGTTGCAATGAGCCATTAAGCCCATACGTCACGCGGTCAGGCCCAATACTCATAACACCTATAAGGCAAGTATGTGAGAGATCTACCCAAGACAGGCAGGCCAACAACACATTGGATCCGACTAGGAAACATATATTAGAGTATAAGTCGGGCAAGAAAACTTCCTTACATGGACAACACTCAGAAAAGGAAACCTCTCCCGCAGATTTAGGAGCATAAGTTGTGTAGGGAAACTATCCCACATGGACAACTCCCAATTAGGAAATGACCTCTACAACACAATCTCTTTCCCTAAACTATGCATGGACAACTCCCAATTAGGAAATGATCTCCACAATAGGATCTCTTTCCCTAAACTACGCCACCAAAGGCCTAGCTGAACAAGGACTCCTACACTATAAAAGGGAGATAAGGTGATGAACTAGAGGTACGCAATATAATCTTAATTTACAGTTTAAGTCTCTCCTAAGCCTTATCTAACTTAAGCATCAGAGTGCCATCGGCCACCACACGGTGGTCTTTGGCTCATGTTTACTACCTATGCATGTCTAGGTAAGCAGCAAGGAATGAGAGCAGGAATCGACTACATCACACCCTATGGAGCAAACTGATGGTTGTTATAAGACATCCAAGAAATCAAAGGCACCCAAATTCAGAAAGGATATGAACAACAAGCACAAGCATGCAAGGCTGGTTTTGGAAATGACAAAATAAGAGATGAACCTCCAAATGAAAGGCCCACAGTTCATCCAAAGATATGAACAACAAGCACAAGCGTGCAAGGCTGGTTTTGGAAATGATAAAAGAAGAGATGAACCTTCAAATGAAAGGCCCACAGTTCATCCAAAACAACCCAATCTTCAACCTCTAATGCCCACAGCTCCAACCATGCATAACATTCAAGCAATAATGTTCCCAATTCAGCCCTTTACACAAGGAGTTAGGCCCCACCAATAAGGCCACCAATGAATCCATTGTTCCAAGCTAGGAGCACATCCAGTGGTAGGAGCAGAGGGAAAAATTAGTTAGAGCAAGAGACCTATGGGGCCAAAGGGACCAAGCATGTGATACCAATTTGTTTAGAAGACTGTGTTTTTGTTAGTGGAGAACTGATTTTTCGGCTATACGACTTCATGTTCATGCATATGATACCATGACTGCTTTTTGTTTGTTTATGACAGTTCATAAAGAGTAGTTCATGACTGTTTATGGTTCATCATTGTTATGTTTATGTTAGACTACAGATGGAATGAAAAATGTGATGATATTGTGAGACTATTTAATGGTCTGTAATTTAATTGTTATATTATGTTTGCAGGTGATTGGTATGTCAGACTTCAAAATTCAAGTTATTGAATCCAATGTTATGTTTGCAGGTGATTGGTATGTGAGACCTATTGAATTGTTTGCATGTTTGAAATTGAATCTTGTGGTTATTGTTGCAACACATGTTTGGCAGGCTATTCGATTACTATTGAATGGTTTGTAATTGAATTGTTTGCACTTTATGTTGGTTTGGATATTGAGTGGTATTGTGATATGTTAGAATTTGAGGTATTTATGTTGAATGTAGCATAAGTATATGTCAGACTTGTTGATGTATATATGTTGAAACCTAGCTAGGTTGGTTTGATATTGAATGTTATGTTCATTCACTTCTTATTTAGGCTATAAAGAAATGTTTTACAAAGATCTTCAATGTCATGGTCATTTGGACAGTTATTGTTACATTTAGAGAGTTATTATTTCTTCCAGCTTCAACTTGTTCACCTCCAGCTTCTTCAGTACTTGCAACTGGAGCAATAAGGTTTTGACCACCTAACCATATGTATGTTATCATGTACCACAATATCCAATCACTCAAACCCCTTAGTGCAAGAATCATTATTGAAGTACTTTTGCCCTTCTGTATAAGGTTGATGAGATCTTTTAATAGTTTTCCGTTCAGAACGTAAAGGTATTAGGCATATGGAAGATCCACCCATGGACAGTCCTTCATCCAATGATTTGGACTGTTATATTTGAAACAAACACCCCTTTTGGAGATTGAGCTTGAGTTGAAATTTGCTCTTAAGCTTGAAATTTTTTCAAGCCACATAAACCCTTTGCAACCAGAAACTTAACAGGCCATGAACATCCTATAAGAGTTTTTTTTGGATTTTGGCCAAGAACAACCACAATACAAATAAGGGCAATCTTCACTTGTGATGATACAATAAACCATCTTGCAATCTACTTCGTACATGTGGCATGATGATCTTGTTAATAGAGTACAGCAGAGCCTAGATGAGCACCCAATCTGACATAGCCCACTGAGGCGGGTTCCAGGAGGTTGGACCCAATCAGTGGTACCCTATTAAGCACATAAATCATATGGTCAAGCCCAGTACCTGTAAGACCTAATAAGGTAAGTATCTAAGAGTTTGACTAAGATAGGCAGGCCAACAACACATTGACTACTACTAGGAAACAAATACCGGAGTATAAGTTATGCATGAAAACTCTTTTACGTGGACAACACTTCACAAGGAAAGAATCCCTAACAGATATTCGAGTACAATTCGTATATGAAAACTCTCCTGCATGGACGACTCTCAACAAGGAATGATCTCCAAACAAATATCTTTATTTAAATCACACCACCAAAGGCATAGCCGGACAAAGACTCTCGCGTGATAAATAAGGCATAAGGTTGAGGAACTAAGGTATGCTACAAAACCCAATTACAAGCAATACACCTTTTTCAACCCTTGTTTGGCTTAAGCATCAAATCCCCATCGACCGCCACAACGGTGGTCTTTGGCTAAAGTGTGTTCCTTGTGCGGGTCAAGGTCAGGGAGAATGAAAACTGATTCATCAGTTTAGCGCCATCCATGGGGACCGACAAAGTTCCTAAGAAAACATAGATAACACCCCTTCTTTACAGTCCAAAAAGATGTAACCACAAGATTTCGTAATAACGGTGAAATCACCGAGCCTTCATACGCTCGAAATGACACAGTATCGCCGGCACCGGTGGTACTAGCCACGCGGGAAGAACAACTCTAAGCCCCCACATCGGCTGCAGCTATGACAGACTCTTGGGTGGATTAACTCTTTGCCTAAATGCAACAGATTACCCGTGGTGGAGACACTAGCTCACTAGAACCCACCACCCGCAGGCAGTAACAGGGAGGCAGAAAGGACCCTGTCCCTACAGGAGAATCGAAAAGGCATTCAAGAGAGCCACAATGTCCTTGCTGGTTCTCAGGGACCGGAGCGGTTCATGGAGACCAAACATCTAATGCAGACAAGCCCAATGCACAAAATCCCCTCCGTCTTGGGGCTACCAATCCGAATGCGATGTACAACCTCACCGTCCCCCGTTCACGGATCAGATCATGAACGCGCCACTACCGAAGAAGTTCAGCCCCCAAAATTGGAGTTCTTTGATGGGACAACATACTCGTCCGACCATCTGCGCCATTACAATCATGTGATGGCACTGAAAGAAGGATCTGAAGCAGTAATGTGCCGAGTATTTCCTACCAGCCTGAAGAAAGCAGCGTTGACCTAGTTCCATAGTCTTTTTCCAAGGTCTATTGACTCGTTACAGACCCTAGCCAAAGCGTTTATCACTCGCTTTGTCGGCAACCAATGGATCATGAAGAGCTCGCATTACTTGCTCAACCTCAAGCTAACCCCAAACTAGGAAGGGCCCTACAAAGTGACTATTGTCAACAAGCCAACAACATATTGGATAGAAAATATGAACGGTGAAAGTCTTAAACGACCATGGAACGTAGAACACCTAAAGAAATATTATCAATAAAGTGTTTGTTTTTACTAAAGTTCCACCGTTGTTCATCAAATCTGGTTGAGTATCCAATCAATCCATTATAGTCTGATTTAAGTATAAGACGTGCTTATCCGATCTCCTCGTCGGACCACTAAGTGAGTTAAATTAGTCAGGACACCCAAGTCAGATTTACACACCCAAGGCCATTTAAGCCGAACATGACCAACGTTTAGTCAACTCGTGAATACTGACGAAGACAACTTCTGGTTCGCTCTAACGCCTAGTTCACCAAGATCAGATAAAAATGGCTTAGAAAGTGAAAGTCTAGTCAGAGCTCATGGAGCCTGTTCAAGATGACTTGCCAGGGATCATTGTTCTACCATAGACAATGGTGGCCGAACTTGACCAAAGTTTAGTTAGCTCATGAAGACTGATGTAGATTACTTCTGGTCCACTCTAACACCTAGTCCGCCAAGAACGGACAAATATGGCTTAGAAAGTGGAAGTCTAGTCAGAGATCATGAAGCATGATCAAAATGACTTGTCAGGGATCATTGTCCGACCATAGACAATGGTGGCCGAACCTGAGCAAAGTTTAGTCAATTCAGTTTGATGGAGACAACTTTGGGTCCGTGTTAAGTCGTAGCCCGCAACGAACAAGTAAAGATGGCTTAGAAAGTGGAAGTCTAGTCATAGCTCACGAAGCCTGATCAAGATGATTTGCCAGGGATCATTGTCCTACCATAGACGATGGTGGCCAAACCTAAACAAAGTTTAGTCAATTAAGATTGATGAAGACAACTTCTAGTTCGCTCTAAGTGCCAAAGGTGTGATGGCTCAGTGGTTGAGCAGTGGCGAATGGTATCACTAGGTCACAGGGTCGAACCCAGCCAGCGGCATCTGAGGTGGGATGGGTTAAGGGATAAAAAAAATTTCGCTATAAGTCCTAGCTCGCGATGAACGGGTAAAGATGGCTTAGAAAGTGGGATTCTAGTCAAAGCTCACGAAGCCTAACCAAGATGACTTGCCAGGGATTATTGTCCTACCATGGACAACGATGGCCGAACTTTACCAAGGTTTAGTCAGTTCATTCAGAACGATGAGGAAGACTCCTGGTATGCTCTACAGCCTAGTCTGCCGAGTTAGGATTAAGACGGCTTGAGGAATCAAAAGTTGATTAACTTGGGAACTCGAATGATCTCTCACACGCTAAGATTATTCAACTGCACGGAGTTAAGCCAACATACAAGGTTTGGCCAAGATAGCTTCTGGATCTCTTAAGAGTACATACCAGAATTGCTTGATTTTAAGAGCAATCACAAGTTGAGCAGTCAGAACATTCATTAGCAGATTAGCTAGACAATTTCCAGACTTAGCAGAATTTCTTATCTAAAGACCAACAACATGTCAAGGCAACACATAAAATATTCAGTAGGAAAAGTCCAAAGCATTTCGTAACAAATCTTCTTTCATTGATGATTTAGAAAATACTGAATTCATTCCTTATCAGGAAGAAGTTCAGATATAAAGTGGGGTCGGGCTTAACAGGTGAAGAAGCAGAAGATGGCTCCACACGCTCTACAGCTTCAGAACCCTAACCATGGTCATCCTATCTTTGTGACTAATTAGAAGCTTATTCGAACTCCGCGTAGGCCACCTTTCTGTAATAAAAGAGATCCCAATTAGGATAATCATTTTCCATAAGCTCCAACAGCTCTAGCCGTCCTTTCACCACTCTTCTGAAGTAGAAGGTGCCCTGAGTCTTGAGAAGCAACTTCTCGCGAGCCTTTGATTCCACGAGCTCCCGCTATGACAGTTCCAGCCAGACCGCCAATGCATCAACTCTGGATTGCTCAATACTTAGATTATCCTTGATCGGGCTGAGCTCATTTTGTGTCAAGAGGAGTTGTTGTTCTGCCGTCCTTGCAAGCTTGGCGTTGAAAATAATGTCGGCCTCCAACTGCTGTCGTCAGACATCCTATTTAGATTCCTTGTTGCTCTTCTCAATAATCAGAATTTAAATCTTAGACTGCATCTTTGCCACAACCTCCCTGGCATGCTTCAAGTCACGTTGTGTGTGATTCAACTCCGCCTCCAACCCATCATTCACAGATGTAACATTGGCCAAGTCGGACTCAAGCGATTCCAAGCGGACCCTATGAGCCTCTGATTTTGTCTGCAAGGCCTCCAGTTGGGCCCCTGATTCAACAGGCCTCTAGCCCCCAAACAGTTTTGTCAATGATTTGATTTCGTAGATAGCATCAGAATACAACTTCTGCAGATGTGAAAAAACTGGTTCCATGGTGTACACCCCTTCATAAGCAGCTTCCACCTTCGCCCCATCGATGGAAACTTGGTTTAGATACGACATCCCCCGCATCAAATGTCTCTGCTGCTTGTCCATGCGATCGATCAACATATCTGCTTCTGGCTTCGGAGAATGATTGGCCAGCCAATCGTTCCATCTATTAATATGCTTCTTGGAAGCATAAGAAACGTCAACCTTCTTATGTCAGGCCTAGTCACTCATCTTTACCATATCCGGGACAAAAAGACTAATCCGCGCATCTAAATGAAAATCTTTAGGGTGTGCAATCACGCCAGCGCCGCTCTTCGCTATCTTTACCGCATCAGGGCCTTTTCCATTGCTTTCCCCTTGCTCACAGCAACTGGCTCCCTCTCACCTGCCGATTCAATAGCAGTTGAAGAAGAGGAGCGCAAGGAACCACTCTTCGGATCGACCTTGACTGTAAGCCGAGGGTGGGAATTGGAAGGAGGACAATACGAACAACGAGGAGGGAATCATTTGCAGTAGGGACGACAGTTAGGCGACTTTTCAACAGTCTAAGAGGATTCTTGATCCAATGAGGGGTCATACTTGAAATCCTTCAAAGAGAAAGGACGAGTCTGATCTGCATTATTTGAAGCGACCATTCCTGCCTGCAGCAAAAAGTTGTTCTAGATCTTCGCCTGCTCAGTGTTCAGTTTCGTCACATCATCCACCCCCACCATTTTCAGATACTCATTCTCCAGGCCATAAACGAAAATGGGGCTTTCGCCCGAGCATCTTGCCTCTCGGACACATCAGCTTCCGCCCTAGCAGACGTAGCAAGATCTTGCTTCACAACTTTTAACCCCCTTCAAAGTGGCCAATAGCCTGGATGCAAACTTAGACGCAGTGCGAGGCTTCTTAGAAAGCAAAGACGAAGAAAGTATTGCGTCTAATTCCGCTGTCCTTGATGGGTTAGGAATCGTGACCTTGGGAAGCTTCCTCTTCTTTGAAGGAGGTTCGTCAGCAAATCTCGACTTCAAAACCCTAAAGAGAGTGGGAGCCTTATGCCAGTAAGCCCACAGTCCGTTGCGCTTGATGTTGTCGGGCTGCACAACATCTTCTACCCGCATGAAGGGCATGTCACCAAATTGATCTAAGGATTTTTTGTCTTCTAGAGAAAGGGGGTTGTAGGAAATTTTCCTACAAAAAGTACGGATAACAGTTCAGTATGTAATCAACACGAGGGGGAGGAAGAAAGGTATTACACTTACTCAGTCATTTGAACATCTGTTCGATCGGATGGTCATCAAGCTCGAAATACTTCGAGTCCGTAGGAGCCATGAAACAATACTTTTGCCATAACTTGTAATCATCGAGCAATTTTCCCAAACAAGTCGGCGACTTCAACACGCAGAGAATATACTCGTTCAACCGAGGTGAGGTGAGCAGTTGGATCACCCTCGGAGACATTCGAAGACCAACATCTTTCGCCCTGATTAAAATGGCAATCACAGTTCTTACCCGTTTGGCAACAGCTAATCGGACGGAATACCAAGGTACAACAAGAAGCACCAAATTTCCTCGATAACAGGAAAATGAATGCCCAATTGAAGCACACATCTGTGCAAGGAAATGAAACCTCTTGGATGAGACAAAAGTGTTTGACTAGCTCCCAATGTAAAGAGCTCCAAATCATCGGGGAACCGATACTTTTTGCGAAGGCCTACCATATTAACCTCTCATTGAAAAACTCACGTCCTTTAGCGAACAGTTCATCAGAAAGTTAATTTTGGCCTGCCATTGAACGTGCGAACTTTTGATTACACTTGCGAAAACGGAAGTTGGGCAGAGCAAAAATGCATAAGCGAAACAACAAAGCAGGGTCTCTGAGAAATTGCACAAGTAAATAAACTAAACTCTGCAGAGAATGAGACTTTAACAAAGAATTAGACAAAAATTGAGGGGCTCCTTCCATTTATATGTACATTACACATATTTGATTTATGTGTACCTGGATGAATATACATATTTTAGATGGATCTATAATAAAAATAAAAAGCCTATATTTTTTACAGTCTAACTTTAAGCAAGGATTCCCGCCTTTTAGCAGTCGCGTACCAATTAATGATGTGCGCCGCTCGAGGAGATGATTTATACTCAATCATCACGACCGCTCAGTTCCCTCGTGACGTGACTTAGTGGACCGACGAGTTGGCCCACTAACTCAGGGGAATTAGCTGATGATACACTAAACCGTCTTGCAATCTACTCCGTACACGTGGCATGATGATGTTGTTAATACAGTATATCGGGCCTTGATGAGCGTCCAATCTGATAGAGCCCATTGAGGCAGGTTCCAAGAGGTTGGACCCAATCAGTGGTACCCTATTAAGCACATAAGACATATGGTCAAGCCCAATAGTTGTAAGATCTAATAAGGCAAGTATCTAGGAGTTTGATCTAAGACAGGCATACCAGCAACACATTGACTCCAACCAGAAAACAAATAACGGAGTATAAGTCGTGCATGAAAACCCTTTTGCATGGACAACACTCCATAATGAAATAATCCCTAATAGATATCAAAGTACAAGTCGTGTATGAAATGTAACACCTCTAAATTTCATAAAGATAATTTATTTTATTTTTAATTCAATAAAATAGGGTTACATTAAATTGAATGTGAATTTCGAAATTAAGGGTTTTATTTGGTGAGTTAAAGGGCGGGTGTTCTCAGAATGTTAGTGGGGGCGAATAGCTACCCACACTATATAAAGAAAAACCCTTCTTTCTTCTCTTGTGCAACAGGAAGAGTTCTTCCTCTTTTTTTCTTTTCTTCTTTTCTTTCTTCTTCGATGGCGGCGATGGGGAATGGTGATTTCAGCCCCTCGCTTCACTGTCTCCAAAACTCGCAAATTCGAATTGCTTCTTCACTTCTTCTCTCAAATGAACTCAAACAACATCACCCCAACCTGGCTTCTCCTTCTCAGACTGTCTCTTCTTCGTCTTCGCATCTTCCTACAGTGAGCCAGATAAGGGACAGTGGGTCTCGATCGTCGAAGCAGAGATGAGGAGAATGGCAGAAACTATTTTTGATGAAATGGAGGCCACAGTGGGTCTTATAGAGGTGATTGATCTAAATGATGGAGATTTAAAGGAAATGGATGATGTCGATGGATCTGTCACGGGCCAAGTGGATCATGCTCTTGTCGGATTAGGCATTGGTTTAGCAACATTGGAAGAAGGCATTTGGCGGGGAAGATCAGGTGAGTTTCTTCATCTCCTTTTTACAGTGAGTTTTTGTTATCTGAACCTTCAAAAGTTCTATTTTTTTCCTTGTCTTTTGGTTGCGTTTTGCAAACTCAATACTTTGTTTGAAAATGGAACATTGCATTTTGTTTCAGTAAGGAGTTTTCTTTGAGGTTCTTTTGTGTTCCTGCAATTTGAATTATCATGATTTTTGGGATTTGGGAAGGTTAAAATCGCAGGAGTGATTGTGAATAAACATTCTTCTCATTTTAGATTTTGATATAATAAGAGTCCCTTTACTCATATCTTCAGTTTGGAAATCAAATATCCATGGATTGTGTAACAATTGGCTTCCAATTTTTAAGGGTAGATGTACATTTTGTATCATATTTATCAAATCGTAATGGAATGGCCTTTATGCAAATCCCTCCCTCGATTTGTCAATCTTATCTCTGAAAAAGATAAATTTCTCTCAATTTCCCCCTTTCTTCATTGATTTCGAAACCAAACCTCCAAACGGCTTCATCTCTGGCTGATTTGGTTCACAATCTCAGTGCAACCATTTGGTCTGAAAGTTGTTTCTTTCCTCATCATGTTATGCAAATTTCTACATTAGGATTAGATTATGGGACGGGAGGATTAGAGTATGGAAGGTCTGTATAAGAAATGTTGGAGAGTCTGTTCTGGCCCTTTTCATTAGAATAGTTGGGTTTCATTGTTGTTGTAATCTCTTTATGTTGCTGTTGTTGCTTTTGTAAGTTGATATGAGGTATCTCTCACTACATTGGCAGCCTCAAAGTGAAGAGTTAAATTTCACCAAATTTCTTGGCAAGGCAGCTTGTTGCTGCAGCCATTGGTGGGAAAATTTTCCTCTCCTTTGGGTATATGAGGGTACACTCTGAGCCTCTTTTCTTTGCTTTGCTTTATTTTGTTTTTCTTTGTTCTTTCTGTCACCCTGAAGTTTATATTTAGCAGGTATTGTGGTTAGTCAACATTTGTTGTTGCTTTGTTCAATAAGATATTTATTGAAGATCTTACAACTAATCTCTTAGGAATACTATATTTGGACCTGCTAGGGTCACTCTTGTAATGCATATGTGGCTTGTATCTTGGTGTGCCATGGTGAAACAAAAATACCTTCACTGTTGACTTGGAACATCTTAGTGGAGTATAATCACCCTGATCATCTTCCTTGTTGATGACATGTTAGTAGGGTTATTACGTGATGGCCTTGCAGAACTGGAGTTCACACCAAAATCAGGCCTACTCCTCTCCATGCCCACGGCTATTTTGTGAATATAAACACCGGTTTGCTAGAAATGAGTTGAGAGTTGTCCTTGGTGAACCAATAGTGGAATCCCTGAATGTACTTCCATTGATACCATTGGATCTGAAAGGTTCTTTGGCATTGCTAGGTTATGTACTTAATTGTTTGGTGGGTCTATTCCAGTATATAGAATGACAGGTTCTACTCAATAAATGAGTGTAGCATAACCAGACCAGCAACCATTTATGTCAAATGGAGCTATTGGGTAAATTGCATTAGGATGGGGAATCCAATTGATGAGATTGGTCGACGTTGAATGTGCCCATACTAAGTTACCCCATAGTGCACCAAAGAGATTGTACTGATAGAAGAGATGGTAAATTCCTTTATAAGTTATTGGACCACTAGGATCTGCAAAACCCAATAACACACCAAATACATGAACATGCCAGACCTTGCATGTTTATGAGAATGTCAAAATGGAAACATCATTATCTAGTCCATCCACATGGATGTCTTACCTATACATAAGAACACCAATTTAGAAGGTCATGGTATGATACCAGATTGAGTTCCTTTTCTTATTTTGAATTTTGGGTGTGTTTGCATCTTGCAAATATCATTGTAAGAGGAGATTTTGAGATAGTTTGGGTTTATGGGATTGTTTGGAATTGAGTTTTGAGTCTAGGTATTTGTGATTTTAGTAAAGCTTTTTAGCTTCATTATTATTTGCTTTGGTGTAAGTTAGTGTCCACCCATGTTTGTCATGCACTTTCATGTTTGTATTGAAATTGTCTTTTCGAAGATTGCATGTAGTGGCTTTGTTGGATTCAGCATTTGAGATACTTTCTGTCAAACTAGGATGTATGTGTTTATCCCAAAAATCTCATTCATATGGTGAGTACTATGTGAAGTAGTGTTTGATTGTGCACTATGGTTTATTTTGTTTTGATGTCTCGTTGATTCTATTGATGTAAGATCGTTTAAGATTAATGGTGTTCTTCTTTATGTATGCCTCTGAAATGATTACATTTTCCCAAAAATAATGGGTGGATTGATTTACTTATGAATGACAAAACGTCACTTGATCACCGTGATATTATAAAGCATGATTTATGAATATGCTATGTTTTCCCCAAAAATGTGGGTGGATAGATGGTGAATCAATTTATGTATGACAAAATGTCATTGTGGAGGAATTCTGAATTATCAAAAAACAAATGATATTGGTAAACCTTGATTTCTGAAAATTAAATCACCTGAAATTGTATCACTTAGAACTACCACATCTCTTTTGTTTATTATTTTCCCTCTCCAACTAGAGAAACTAAATGACCAGTGGGTCGTCTTGCGGAGTTGGGGCACCCATTTCTTACTAGAGAAACTAAAATAACCTTCGGGTTAGTCTTGCGGAAATGAGGTGAATTTGTATGCCTAAAATAGGCTTTGATATTTATCCGTCAAAAATGTGACATGAGTTTATGCGCATTGATAGCCCAAGGGTGGCTTTTGGTACTCATATAGTTAGGGGTATCCGCGATGCATGCATGTATGTGATGTCCCCACTTAGGCATGGATGACAGAGTAGTCCTCCTTTATATGAGAGATGCATACGGGCATGTATGTACGGCACAGAGGTGGTGCGAATGTGGTATCGTCTAAGTGATCAATCCGTTAAAAGATGAAACTAATTTAAATAAAAATGAATAAATTACGTTGCATTGTTTCTAATCCTTTTTATGCATAATGGCAAGTCCACTAATCTTTTTGCAGGTCAGACTTGCCATGGTCGACTCCTATAGGGTAAGTATAAGAAAATGCATTTTTACTTAATTGGGATGATGATCTGATGGCCTCGATGAGGAACTAAATTCTTTGGACTATATTTTCTTGCATCACACCTTTGCCTCGTTGAGGAACTACCTATTGGTGTGATGGTTTGTTGTTTGGGTTTAGCTTGATGTTTATCACGTGCGATTTTATTGATTTTGGGATGAAGATTTCTCACACCAGCTTTATTGCTGACCCAAGTGAGCTTTTGCTTCTTGGGTACATTCCTTTGGGAATGTAGCCGATTAGCCTTTCAGGTTTAGAGACTTTTGAGCAGCGTTACGGGAGTTTCGCTAGTGGGGCTAGCGACGTCGGAATTTCATGGTTAGAGCTTTATTATAAATTTTAGTTTGTCCTATTTTTCTAAACTATATTTTTTGTCATTGCTGCTAAATGTTTCTGTCGTTATTGAATTTCACATCCCGAGTTTTGGGAAAACGGATAATCCTACGTGGATTTTAGGATTTCGTTTTCCTCAAAAATCGGGGCTTGACATGAAAACTCACTTGCATGGAGGACTCTCAATAAGGAAATGATCTCTAAACATATATGTTTCCTTAAACCACACCACAAAAGGCATAGACAAACAATGACTCTCGTATGATAAATAGGGCAAGAGGTTGAGGAATTAAGGTACTCTACAAAACCCAGTTACAAACATTACATCTTTTTCAAGCCTTGTTTTACTTGAGCATCGGAGTGTCATCAGCCACTACAACGGTGGTCTTTTGCGTTTGTTCCTTGTGTAGGTCAAGGTCAAGGAGAACAAAAACTAATTCATCAACTTGTATGATTGTACTGACAATGCTCGCAAGGAATCTGGCAGGAAAACACATATTTTTTTATTAATCTTTTCCCTTATAATAAATATTGGCAGTAACTCCCCTACAATAACTTTAAATTTAGGATTGCTTCCTAGTACAGAATAGACCTGTGATTGATAGAAGATGATATGCAACTCTAAATAAATGTCCATAGAAATGTGAAAATGAAATGAAAATCATTTACTTACCTTCAATATGGTGTTCTAAACCGAATGAAATAACTCAGATCTAAGGTTTATGTAAGCTTTTATGTAATAAAACCTTAATTTCAAACTTGGGGTTGCTCAAGATTTTCAACTTTTAATAGCTTTGATCTATAGTGAAATAACATGTGATTAACTCGAATTTCATGGAATGAAAGAACTTCCATTAAGCAAGGGATGAAACCAACGACTATTTCCTCTCCCCCAACGAATCCTAACGGCTAATTCAGTTTTGAATCTCATCCCTCAGATCATCAGTTGGGTTTGTATAAGCTTTGAATCTCAACCATTCGATCATTCAAGGACATTTTTGTCCTTCAACTATGACAATTTTGAAATCAGTTCACGCCCTCACAGTAAATGCACGTTAACCGCTAGTTTTGGGGGCAAAAAACAATATGGAATGATTATGGGAGTACGTTGTAAATAACTATTTATTATGGGGGGAGCAATGAACCAAAAAATAACATCTTTAAACTATCACAATGACAAAAGCCTGACATGACACTATCATGTCTTGACCTGACTTTTTGGGTTCCAATTTTGCATTCTCAACTTTAAAATATTTATAAGCAAAATCAAAAGGTGAGTAAAAAGTGACAAATGGTGCTCGTGTCTTTCAAATGAAAAAAATATTATACTTTTACCATTTTATCCTCCACATTTCATATTTTTTACAATCAAAACAGTCTCTCTAAAACATTAATTAATTGCACGTAATCCCCTAAGATAATTTATTGAAGCCCCCAATTATCTATAAATTATAAATAAGCCCTTACATCGAACTTTTGAATTTTTCATTTTGCCCTCAAAATTTCACACTTTTTATAAACAAAAATCAACATCTCTCAAAATTTTGATTAATTATACCTAACCCCCCAACGTAATTTATTTGAAGCTCCCTAATTATATATAAACTATAAATAGGCCATTGCAATAGTTATATAATATTTGGTTGCTTTAGTTTTCCTATTTAATATTTCGAACTTTACACTTTATAATCAAATGCTTTGTCAAAGTGATACATTAACCCAAGAAAAACATAATCATACACCAGGTCGAGGACATACAACACGTTTATTTTTCTATTTTACCCTCTGAACTTTAGACTTTATAATCAAAACCTTGTTAAACACTAATACATTAATCCCAAAAAAAATTGTAGCATGGTTAAATAGCATGCAACATGTGCATCGCTTGCTTATTAAAGGAGAAAAAAAATCTTTAGTCAAATCACTTAAAATTTTAATTTTATTTATTATTGAACTTTTAAAATAAAATAAAAATATTGAATATATGAGCGTGTAGAGTGCATCCACACCGTGTGTGTGTATATATATAAAGGGGGAATCCATAAGGGAACAATGTTCAACGACATTAATTGAAATGCAACTACACAAACAACAAGATAAATGAGAAATGCATGTTGTCAAATAAAATGCATACAAAAGATGTGATTAACCATACTATATGATGATTTTTGAAAACCCCTTCACAAAAAACCAAGTCACTAGATGATGATTGAAGGGATTGCCATGATGTTTGTTTTATGTTCAATTTTGGTTTTGAACCTTTATTCACTTTCCCCATTTCCCATGCCTTAACCTGAATTGTATTCAAACAACAAAACCAATCATCTAGACAAATCTCAGTAGAAATTACTAAACAAACAAATCACATTCCTTCTAGAAATCAATTGTCATGAATAAAACATATCAGATGTTGGTGGAAACTAAAGTTGTAACGATATGGGATTCCAACAATGTTCTCCTAGGTCGATACTGGTGAAAATTTCAGCTTTAGCTATGGTTCTGAAGAAAAAAAAAAAAGAATGTGTGCTTAGTTCACTAATTCATTTCATAAAAACAAACACCAATTGTAAACTTATGACTTTTGGTTCAAAGTATCAATGGTGGCGTTGTTTTCCTATTGACATTCTTGCTTGGAAGTATGAACAAACAAAAATTTACCCGGATCAATTAGTTCAACAAAAATACAAAAAACATAAAATAAAATTAAAAAAAGAAAACACAGACACAATAGAACTACTCCAGGGAAGATCATATAATATTTCATTAAGTTTTAGTAAATCTAGTAGAACAACGTGTGAATCACTTTGGATTATAGAAATTTTTAAACCAAAAGGGCCACATACAACAACATTTTTTATTTGAATTTTAACGTGTTTGACTCTCTAGGTTTTACACATTCCCAAGAACAATTTAAATAGTAACTGCACTCCTTGGATCATAATTTTTAAAAAATAAAATTTTGACACACAAGTTATAACTTGAAACTAACAATCATGATCTCCAACTAAAAACTATTACAAAACTGAGACCTATAAAGTAGAAATACACGATTCAACATGAAAGTCAAGTCTTTTTCTTTCTTTTTTTAACCTGGTCAATAACTAAAACATACCCCCACCCAAGGAATGTGATTTCGCGAAATCTCCCAAAATTTCAAAGAAAATTTCTTCTTTTTTTTTCAAATTACGAAACGAAAAAGGGCGAAATTAAAAGTTACATTTTTTTGAAAAATTTCGAGATTTTTTCGTTAACTTCAAATTTTTTTTGTAAGTTTTGGAATTATTTCGTAAATTTTGTTTTTTTTTTCCGTAAAAATACAAAACCCAGCTACCAAAAATTACCTTTTTTCGAGTGTTTTTTTTTTTTTGAAAAATTTCGGAGTTTTTTCATAAATTTTGGGGTTTTTCGTATTATCAATTCTTCTAATTATTTATTGATTTTTAAAACTATCCCTCTGATTTTCTAATTATCATTTCTTCTACTTATATATTGATTTTTGATATTCTGATTTTCTAATTATATATTGATTTCATGTTTGTTTCATTTCTTAGTATTTAAGCTTCATTTAATATGTTAATAGATTTATTTACATGCATCTATATATATATATATTTTTTTTCCAGATTTTTATATATACCCTCAAAATTCATTATATATATTTATGTATCCTCAAAATTTTTACGTTTTTTCTTTACACACCGAAATATTCCTTAAAATCACGATACCGAAATGAACTCGAAAAATGAAATCACAGTCTTTGCCCCCACCACAAACTTTTGAATTCATTTAAAATACTTTTATTTCATCTAGCTACAAGAAAAGTAACATAGTTATGACACAAAATTTAAAGGAAGATGCGTCGCATAAGAGAATAATAATTAGGAATATTGATTGGAAAATGCAACAACACAAATAGCATGTTAAATAAGAAATGCATGTTGTCAACATAAAATGCACACAAAAAATGTCGTTACCCATGTATACTATAAATTGAGTGTTCTGAAACCCCTTTACAATTATTAGCAAACAAAGATTGAAATGCTTAATATGTTTGTTTTATGAATTTTAGTATCCAAACAACAAGAGCAACTCACCAACAAGTTGTAATCATTTTATGTTTCTAACTTTTGTGTCATATTTGAATAGATGAGTCCAGTGTGTTGCTTATCTTTCCAATTATCAATTGTCATACCTAGAGGCTAGAATGTAAGAGATATTGGAGGTAACTGAAGTTATAAAAAGAAGTGGTACTAAGAATGTTCTCCTAGGAAATTGAACTATGGTCATGAGGAACATGTTTAGCATCTCAATATTGCAGCAGGCAAGAAGGTTCTTCAACTTTTATTGCCATGTTCACCTCTTTTGTTGGAACAAAATTTGGCTTCTCTCATCCTGCTCCCCTATCAAACTTGCATTCTTGTAGGCACATCTCGCCATCTAAGACTTCGATAACTACATATTTGGAAGATTTTGGCATTTTCGTTTGCTTGTCTTAAATTTTTGAATATATATAACTCCAGCTTGAACTACTAAGTTTATTATAATAATTCAGATGTTTCCCTCTTAATTGTAAAAACCTTCCCCTCCCAACCATCAATGGCTTTCAGGTTGCAACACACTAATCTCCTTCATCTTCCGATCGCTCTGAAGTTGCAACACACTAATCTCCTTCATCTTCCGATCGCTTTGCCTTTCAACGCTCAGTTCTGCGAGAGAATATGGAGATGACAAAATCGTTTAGTCCATTGCCAATGCTGGTTACTCCGCCACGTCTACCACTTTAGAAGACTCTCCCTACATTGATTTCCTCATCCATGCTCAACAACAATACCTCTAATGTCGAGTTCTCTATATTTTGTCCAATTGCAAATCTTTTTTGGCATTGGAGTGTCCACTACCTCCCTCAACACTAGTTCAATATCACATTGCACTCATTAAATTGGAAAATTATGATTCGAAGAGATCACTTAAACTTAGTACTATGATTGACACCTTATTGCATGGCCACCCTCTCGTTGTCTCTTATATATCTGATCACGCAACAAATGTTACTATAAACGTCTTAGATATCGTGCAATGGGACATCTATAACGATGGAGATGTGATCGTTCATGGGGTCTAGGACTTCTTTGACCCATCTGGACTACTATAAAGACAAAGACAGAAGGGTTGAATGAACAGTGTCATATCTTCAACTCTAACTTTTAGGATTTTCATTTTGCCTCCACGTTTGATATTTTTTTACAATCAAAACTAGCCCCTTTCAAACATTTGATTAAGTATATCTAAGCCCCTAACATAATTTATTTGAAGCTCTTCAATTTTCTATAACTATTAATAGGTCATTCATCTAACTTTTAGATTCTCATTTTGCTCTCCACGTTTCATACTTTTTACAATCTAAACCTGCTCTTCCTAAACATTGATTAATTATATATAAATTTCTAACATAATTTATTTGATGCCCCCAATTATCTATGAACTATAAATAATCCCTTACATCTAACTTTTGAATTTTTCATTTTGCCCTCTATGTTTCATACTTTTACAATCAAACCAGTCTCTCTCAAAGATTGATTAATTATACTTAAGCCCCTCACATAATTTATTTGAAGCTCCTCAATTATCTATTAACTCTAAATAGATCCTTACATCTAATTTTTTGATTTCCATTTTGCTTTTTCACGTTTCATGCTTTTTACAATCAAAACCATTTCGTCTCAAAGAGTGATTAGTTATACATAAACTCTTAATATAATTTATTTGAAGTCTCCCAATTATGCCCTTACACTAGTGAGAGTGTAATCTTTGGTTACAATATTTTACTTCATAATATTCTTTTAACCTTTTTAATTAATTAAATTAAAAGTATATATAATTTTTAAGATTATTTTGCTTAGAAAATTTTAGGCAAATCTCCTAAAATTTTAATTTTTAATTATTATTAAATTTTTTGAATAAAATAAAAATATTGCATACATGCACATCGACACCCTAGTTGTATAATAATGATGTTGCCATCGCAAAAAAATCACCGAGGACAACATTAATGTAATACCCGCCTAATTAAATAAATATAAAAATTTCTTATTTATTAATTGTGGCATGTGTTGTAATCTCAATTATTGGAAAAATGATTTGTTTTGTTTGTCATTGCTATATAGAATAAGGTGTGTGTGTGTGTGTGTTTAGCCAAAATTTGAAAACCCAAAAAAAAAAAAGACATTTGCCTTAAGTAAACTAATTAGTCACACTCTAAAAAAAAGGGTACACATATACTTTAGTTAAACCCTAATCTTGATGAATTTTATTCAATTTTCTTGGGCTTGTGTTTGGGCTTTCGTGAAAGTAATGGTTAGGGTATTGGTTAGAGAGAAATAAAGGTTAAAAGAATAAGTGATGAGTGATGGTTGTGTTTAGTCAAATAAACCCTAATTAAAAACTCATTTAAGCCCTAGCCTCCTTTTTTCTCTCTGGATACACACAGAAGAAAAGAAAAACTTACGTTGAAAAAGGTGGGAGGTGCTGAAGGAAGAAATTTGCTCAAATCTTGGGATTCTTGCAAAAAGAGGTGAGTAAAACTCTATCCCTAGACATTTTGATTTTATTTACATCTTTAATGGAAGAAAAGAAAATCGATTTGACATTGTTGGTTTGATTTATATCTTTAATGAAAAATCGATTTGAAATCGTTGTTTGATTTAAACCTTAAATGAAAAAAAAAAAAAAAAAAAAAACGAATTGAGATCACTGTTCATGTTGATATTACTGTTCCTGTTGCGGTTTTACTATTACTGTTCCTGTTCCTGTTCCTATTACTATTATTGTTACTGTTCCTGTTTGATATCACTGTTCACTGTTCCGGTTTTACATCACTGTTTATGTTCCTGTTTGACATCAATGTTCACTGTTCCTGTTTGACATCATTGTTCCCTGTTCCTATTTGACGTCACTGTTCAAAAAAAAAATGAAAGTTATTGTCCTTATAGGGATAGTTTGCATAACATCGTATGAATATGTAGCTGACTGTTGGGTTTTGGACATCCATTAATTATGTTGAACTGTACTATTTCCAAAAAAAAAAAATTTACTTTTAGCTACCCCTTGGGCAAAACGTTATCTGTTAACTACGATGTCCATGACATGTTGCACAAGATGGTCCATATTTTATGGAGCATTACTGCTATGCTTGTATATTTCCTCCAAACTCCTAATTGTTATTTTGTGATGTACTTGAGAACATCACTTGATCAGATGTCTATGTATAAAAAGCACTATTAGTTTTTTTTAATTGAACTTGTAAGCCGTTTACAAGGAAGTTGGAAGTTGGTGGGAGCTCTAGTGGAATTTTTGACACCTTGTTTTGCCTTAACAGTGAAACTGAAAATAGATGAACCTACATTGGGGTTCATATAGAGCATGTGGTGTGTTTCTGGTGTAAATTATTTTGATGTTAATGATTTGCCCAAATTAGACAAGTTTGAAGTTACAGTTTTGTTGCTAGTATTATTCTGACATAAGAATTTTTTTTTTCTGTTTGTTTGTTGTTTCCTTGGATAATGGTGCATTGAATTCGATCGTTGTGCCAAATTAACTTGTTAAGGAGTGTCCTTATATTGAATGAGTTTGATCTCTGTTGGGTTATAGAAAATTTATTTATGAAAATATTATTTGTTCCCCAAAAGAATGGTGGATACTGTGGTTGATTTATTTATGGTTGACAAAGTGTCACCATAAAAGAGTTTTGAGTTTTAGTTGATATTTTTTTATGCACTTTTCCACAACTCCGAAGAAAAAAATAAATGTGAAAAGAAAAGAAATTTGTTTTGTATACAGACTTGCTTGTATACGTGTGATATTATTATGGGTATGCAGACTTGCTTGCATATCGGTGCACCGTTCCATGTGAGTTCGGTTGTACGTGTAGATTTAGGAAATGTTTGCCATGGATCGAACTTCGGGTGAGATGACATGTTCCTCGAGGTGGCACCCCACTTGGAACATGTACGCTCCAAGTGGTTTCGAAGGCAAGGGATGCACACTTGGGTGAGGTGTGTTCGGCACAAGGAGGATAGTGCGATTGTGGAAAAGAAGCGAGATTTTTTATTTTGTATGTGCATGATTACCTTAAAGGAAGAATCTAAATGCTTATTCAACCATTGAATGAGAACTACATGTCTTCCTAAAGGTAGAAAAATGTGTTTTGTTAATATTTCAATAATAGTCTAATATGATTATGAATTGTATTGTTGTTGCATTTATGAGGATTGATAATTCATAAATTTTATTTATTAGTAATAAATAATGCATATTTATTTATTAGGATGATGACACATTTGCCTCATTGAGGAACTACCTGTTAGTGTGGTTGGTTATTGTTTTTGTTTAGTTTGATGTTGTCATGTGCGGATTTGTTGATTTTGGGATGAAGATTTCTCACACAAGCTTTATTGCTGACCCAAGTGAGCTTTTGCTTCTTGGGTACATTCCCAGGTACATTCCTTTGAGAATGTAGCCGATTAGCCTTTCAGGTTTAGAGACTTTTGAGCTGCATTACTGGAGTTTCGCTAGTGAGCTAGCCACGCCAGTCCTCTCCGGGTTAGATTTTTATTTGTTTCAGTAACTAAATCATGTTTAGTTGTTGCTGCTATTTGTTTCTGTTGTTATTGAATTTTCACGTCCCGAGTTTTGGGGGAAACGGATAATCCTACGTGGATTTTTGGGATTTTCGTTTTCTTCGAAAATCGAGGCGTGACAATTAATGTAGATGATTCAAGTGAAGGCAATATTTGGGGGTTAATTCAAAAGATTTTTATAGATGATACCATGTTTTTATTTATTTTTTTTGCTTTGCTTTGCTTGGTTATTTTGTCTTGGTTTATGTGCAATAAGCTTGAGTTTTACAGATACAATGTTTTATTTTCAAAAGAGTATTCTCCGACGTAGTTTAACTATTATCCTTTAATTTGATGTTTGCGATAGTTATTTTGCTGCTTCTTATGAACAAATTAGAGATGAGATAAAACATTCCTAGTATTATGAGATCAGATAAATTGGAATTAGTTGCTTGTCTCTTTGCTATAAATCTCCAACGCGTCAATGGAGCTTTCGTTGACATGGTGATGCAAAACACAGTTTTGAAATGGCAGCGACTATTTGGCACATATTACTCTCACCCGTACCACCCATCTAATTTTTTATTTCCCACACCATGTAATTTCTGTCCCAACCCACTGTTCTCTTTCACACCACCTATAAAAAGAAAAACCTAAATCTTTCTCACTCCCAAATTCAAAACGATGGAAAGTTTCTTCTCCCCTATCAACTTCCTCTCTTCTCATCGCCACCCTTCTTCTTCTTCCAACATCTTCCTCTTCTCCAATCTTCTTATTCTCTGCATCTTCTTCTCTCATTTCTCTTCTTCCCTTCCCTCCCCATCCGAAGGCACCCCTAGCATATCCTCTTTATTCTCTCAAATAAAAATTGAAGACGAAATCGAATAAGCACAAGATCTGGAGCCTTTACAAAATCTCCACCTCGATTTCACCGCCGCCCATCTTCCTTCGCAACTGAGAGTTTTTCATTTGCAGGTACCTTTGCAAGGGTCAAAATTTTTTACCCTCGCAAAGGCTCGTGCGAGAGCGGAAAAAAAAAACAGAGTGTGAAGGGAAGGAGAAGAGGGAGAGGGGCGACAACGTATGAAAATAAGAGAAAGAATGGGAGAAGAAGGGGGGAATTGAGAAAGAGTAGGAGAATAAGAGTATCACAAAAGGATTTTCAAGAAAACGAAAAATCCTTATATCCACGTATAATTATCCATTTCCCCAAAATTCTGGATGTAAAAAAAATCAATAGTAGAAGAACATTTAGCAACAACAGCTGAGACAATTTAATAATTGAAACAAACAATAAAAGAAAATTATAATCGGAAAACTCTTTGACGTTCGCCACAACTATAGAAAACTCCGATGATTGCTCACGAATTCTCTAACCTGAAACGCTAATTGGCTATATTCTCAAAAGAATGTACCCAATAAACAAAAACTCACTTGGGTCAGCAATTAAGTTGGTATGAGTAATCTTCAACTCTAATAAGTAAAATAAAATACATGTTATAACAAGAAATTGCAAACAAAATAAAATAACACCGCAAAAACTGGTAGTTCCTCAATGAGACAAATGTGTTATGCAAGAAAATCACATTCAAAGAATTTAGTTCATCAACGAGGCAATTATGTCATCCTAATAAGTTCTTATCATTATTAAAGTAATTTTTTATTTACCTGTACTTAGTTTGTAATGGTTAACCATGGCAAGTCTGACCTGCAGTAATTTAATAGACTTGTCATCCTGCACGAAAAGGAATAGAAACAATATGAATATGACTTCCTAAATAGTTGGTATTTTATCAATTAAAACAATTGTGTCCATAAATTATTTGACTTAATTATATTTATCATTTTTAACGAATTGATCACTTAGACAATACCACTTTCGCACCACCTCCGTGTTGAACAAAAATGCATGTATGCCTCTTTCATATAAATGAGAATTTACCCTTCATCCATGTCTAAATGAAGACAAATCACATACAGACATGCATCATCAGATACTCCTAATTATATAAGTAACATAAAAGCCACTCTTAGGCTATCAATACGCATAAGTCATGTCACATTTTTTATGGATAAATAATCAAGTCTATTTTAGGCATTTCAAAAATCACCCTATTTCTACAAGACCCAATCCGAAGGTTACTTAGTTTCTCTATAAGAAATGAGTGTCCTAATCTGCAAGACCCAACCCGAATGTTACTTAATTTCTCTATATGGAAGAGGAAAAAACATAAATAATAAGAGGTGTAGTAGTTCTAATGATACAATTTCAAATGATTACAATTTAAGGAATCAAAGTTTGTCAGTATCATTTATTATGATATCAAAACATTATTTCCCAATGACACTTTGTCATTCATAAATAAATTCAGACATTCTTTTAGGGAAACATAACATTTTCATAAACAACTCCTGTAGAACAAAAATTTTAATCCAAATATTTGGTAGCAATGCAGAATACATAATCAAAGTAATACTAAAATAGAAATAACAAGATCACCAATATAAAATGCAACTTTTGTAAATTGGATGTACCCCACCCAAAAACTCTCAATCACCTACTCGTCATGTTAATGACATGAATGAGAAAGAAAAACTAAAAACTAATTTAGTTCAATCAAACATGAGATTTCCACAGTTGCACCTCATTATCAAAGTAAAAATACAATCGGATTGTTTAGTTTCTTATAATACCAAATACCAATGGTATGCTTAGAAGAAGTCGTATAAGCCTAAAAGGTACCAATTGCTTAATTGGGGATTGAACTTTTGTGTGAACTCAACAACCAATGGTTTGCTGAATCAGATCCACAATCTCTTGTGTTGAGGTCTATTTGAGTCTAAATGTTTAAATACCTGTATCCCAAAAGCTATAACTAAAAGCACCTGCATACATTGCCCATGAAACATGTACAATATCACACCCAATGGAACCTATGCAACAACCCATGTCCTCGCAAACATTTCCCAAGTCCTCTACCTACATAACAAATCTATCCACAAATGATTTCAATAGATCTCTCAATTTAAACCCAAGAATAGACAACAATTGAGACAACTAAAGACAACTAAATGCAAGGACCCTCAAGTATAAATATTGTTATAATGTGGAAAATAATAACTTTCTATGAATCTGATATGAAAATAATTGATACCATGATATACTGATCATTGATTAAATATCTCTTGAAGATGCTTTCCATGGTCCTTGGGATTTAAAACCCATTTGATTTCATTTATTGCCCATTTCAGAACACAACATAACAAAAAAACATCAAATACTCACAATAAAAACCTCTAAAATAACTTAAACAAAAACCAAGAACAAATACTTGTATTGCTCAAATGGATCAAAACCAAGAAATGGGTATTGATAGAACCTCAAAACCCAATGTTTCCAAACTGCAATATCGATGAAAGAAAGAAAGGGGAAAAAATGATAACCCTGAATCACCTAAACCTCATTTTCTATCTTGATAGCGACTATTTGGCACCACAACTTACTCTCACCTGCACCACTCATCTAAATTTTTCTTTCCCACACCATGCATTTTATGTCCCATACCATTGTTTTCTTCTACACCACCTATTAAAAAGACGTAAATCTTTCTGCCTTCCCAAATTCAAAACAATGGAGAGCTCCCTCTCCCCTCCCAACCTCATCTCTTCTCACCACCACCCTTCTTCTTCCAACATTTTTTTTTCTCCGATCTTCTACTTCTTCTCTCATTTCTCTTCTTATCTTCCCTACCCATTCGGGGGCACCCCCAAAGCACGCCTCACATATCCTCTCCATTCTCTCAAATCGAAATTGAAGACAAGTCGAAGAAGCACAAGAGTTGGAGCCTTTACAGGATCTTGACCCCGATTCTGTCATCCCTCTCTCTCGCTCCTTCCCATCACACTCTGTTTTTTTTCCCTCGCAACGGCGCGTGCAAGTGGAAGAAAATGACCATCATGAATTGTGAAAGCATTTCTTCCTTAAGAGTCGGGTGGGCTAAAGCTGTGTCCCACATGACTTGAAAAATGTTGTGGGGCAAGAGATTTGTAACATTTTTTGGGCTAATTGTTGGAATAGGGGATATGACCCAGAGTCTCTCAATGATTAGACAAAGAAAGAAAAGATGTGTGACATCTTGCTTATGTTGTCTCCAAAAGACACAACAATCATCAATAGGAACATGGATCCTAGACAAGTTGGTCATGGTGGACAGAAGATTTTGGGATACTTTTCAAATGAGAAATATAGCATTGGCAGGAGCTTTAATCCTCCAAAGTTCTCGGGCAATCTTGGTTTGGAGTGGTGAGTAGGTATGATTCCTGGACGAGGACGGTTCTAGTGCTTCCATGACAAAGGCTTTTGTAGCACTTTTGACTGAGAAAAGATCTCTTTTGTCGAATTTCCAGATTAAAGAATCATGGGAGTTGGAAGGTCTTATAACAATATCAAGGATATCCTTGGTTACAGGTGAAGGGAATAGAGATTGGACCAAAGTAGCGTGTCATTGTAATTGATGGCTAGCAAGTTGAATCCAAAGGTCAGGAACACTACTGATAAGCATAGTAGACAACTGTTGAGTATGGCATTCTGTCAGAATGAGACCCGGTTTGACCCAACAATCTTTTCATAAGTCAATCTCATTTCCTGATGTTATTTGCCAGAGCAAGTATTGTTTCATTCTACTAAGGGCAACAAGATCGCCTCTCTAGGTGAAAGAAGCAATGTCAGGTGCTTTAGATAGTTGGAAAATACTTTTATTTCTGAAATAGATTGTTTGAGTTGTAAGGTGTAAGGGTTCAGTGGTCGAGAAAAGGCTTGCCATATGTTTTTAGCCATTAAAGTCAAAAAAAAAAAAATTCTGCCAAGGGAATATTCAGCCCTCCAAGGTGACGGGGGAAACCGATTTGATCCTAAGTACACAAGTGTTTGGCCTTGTGGCCTGAGGTTTCATTCCACAAAAAATCTCGAGCCAGAAAGTCAATTTTGGTAGTGATGGAGACAGGGAGGAGAAAAGTATGCATAGTATAAACTGAAATTGAATGGATAACCGCTTTGATCATGATAGTTTTCTCAGCCTAGGAAAGAACCTTAGCTTTCCAAGCCGAAAGTTTGGTGTTGATCTTATCCACCGAGAATTGAAAATCCGTAGCCTTTTTTTTTTGCAAAAGAGGAGGGGAGATCCAAGGTACTCTTTAGGGTTATAGAATTTTGAGCCAAGGATTCTATTGATCATTTTCTCATATCTTGGGTGGACATTTGAGCTATAAAATACCGATGAGTTATCATAATTAACTGCCTAACCAGAAGCTGAACAATAGATATTTAAGATATCATTTACAGAATGGGCTTCAGTAAGTGAGGCACGACAGAAAAGCATGAATTCATCAGCATAAAGCGGGTGGTTGATTGATGGAGAGTCGTGTATGAGATGGATGCCTTTGATCACTTTGTTTGTCTCAGCATGAACTAGCAGGTGAGAGAGAGCTTCAGCCACCATGATGAAAAGGTCAATTCAATCCATCCATCCGCAAAACCTAGTTGCTTCATGATCTGAAGCAAAAAGGTCAATTCAATTCTGTCATAAAATTTGGCCATGTCAATCTTAATAGCCATCCAACACTGTTTTTTCTTCTGATTGTGTTTCATTTGTGAGAAGGTCTCATGGGCTAGATTGACATTATCCGATATCGAACGACCTTTGGGGAAGACTCATTGGTTGGGGGATACGATGTTCTCCAATAGAGGCTTCAATCGATTAGTAAAAATTTTAGAAATAATCTTGTAAATTACATTGCATAAGCCTATTGGACAAAATTTATCCGGTGTGGTCAGGTTAGAGATCTTAGGGATCAAGACTAAGAATGTCTCATTGAGTTTGGAATCCAAAGTGTGGAAAGAAAAAAAATTGACCACAACCTCAAAATAATATTTTGCTTGACAATATCCCAATAATATTGGTTATCAGTGATTCTCGTAACAAATATCCCAATAATATTGGTTACCAATGTAAAGAGTAAATGTTCTCGTAACAAGTACTAATGTACTATGGAGTGTCATTATGAAAGGAGCCATGTAAATGTAGATCACTATATAGTTTTTGTGTGGACCCATCTTATGTATGCTTTGATTTACACATTTTGATGCCTCTGAGATATGTAAGATACACAGAACCTCATAATGGATAATTAGGCCAAAGGTTAAAAGTCTTTAATCGATTAACCAAGTTTGTGAACCATCGACTAGTCAGAGACTTGTCGAAGACTTGAGAACGACTAGTCTGAGAGTTGAGGACGATTAGTGAGTAATTAAAATTATTTTATCTAATAAAAAATGTTCCCTTACGAACACTAACCTCATCAATTTTTCCAAAGCATCTTATATCTCCAAAGTTACCTCGAAAGTTCAAAGACTGAATCTTTGAACCAATATGAACGTTGTAATTTGATCAATTGGCCAAGAACAATACAAATTTATGATAATATTAAGAAAAATAAGTAGTATCAGTAATGCTTAAAATATTTGGCTATCATCTACACCAAAGTGCATCCTCACTATTAATCATCCTATTCTTGGCAAGATTAGAAGGTAGTGATAATAATTGTTATCAAACACAACATAAAATGTAAATGTATTGGTAATTGAGGAAATTAGCTTAATTCATTACCAACTTAAATGAGTTCAAACTATTGGGTTGAGTATTGGTCCAATCCAGTTAAGCCAAAGCGCAAACTATCATTACTATCAATAGTCGCAAGTGCCCGCTACGCATGCATAAAAAAATATTTATTTCATGTTATTTATTTTATGATTAATTAAATATAAAAATTTCTATCTTTTAACGATTTTGCATTGAATTTATATGCATTGAGCAAGTTGATTGACACAGAAATGAAATAGTGTTAATACTTAAATTTTGTGTATCACCGAGGTATATTTTTTTTATCATGTCGATTATGCAGTGATTAATAATTAATTTGTAAACATTAGATTGTTGATTTGAATATTGATCAAACAAAAATATTTTGAATTTAGTTTTGTGTGCACTATGCGCACGCTATTCATACCCTTAAATATTAAATGGTTTAGATCAATATATTAAGTTTTAAGTTTATTCAAAATACAATAAAAGATAGGAAAATTAAATTCATTAATAATATTTGAGTAATAATAGAAGAACCTATTTATCGTTTATAAATAATTGGAGGCTTAAAATAAGCTATATTAGGGCTTAGGTATATTTATATAATGTTGGGGAGGGATTGGTTTTAATCATAAATAGAATTAAGTTGAGAGGATAAAATAGAAAATACAAATGTTAGATGTATGGCCTATTTATAATTTACAAATACTTGAAGGGTTTCAAATAAATTATATAAAGTGCTTAGATATAATTAACAAATATTTAGAAGGGATGTGATGTAATTATATAATGTAGGAGAGACTGAATTTAAATGTAAATAAAATTAAATTGTAAGGGAAAAATCGAAAATAAAAATCAGATTGAAGACAATTCATTGTTCATCCAAGTGATTTGTCGTGTGTTATAACTGTTAAGATAACCATTCTCACAAACTATCATTACTATTTTTGGTTATCAAATAGTTTACATGGTATATTCAATTAATTTTCTGAAGTGTATATTTTACATAGTATGTTCAATTAATATTTCAGAGTTCGAGGGATATAATAAAGAAAAGTCATGGTGAGTTTTTTTTGTGTGTGTGTGTGTGACTGGTGAGGTTAATAATTTAACTAGGATATAATATTTTTCAAAATATTGAGTTAATCTTTTAATTTACAATGCTAAATTTTACTACATGGTCGCATAACCATTACCATGTTAAATTTCAGTATGGTAGTTCTAAAGACACAAATAGCATGTTAAACAAGAATTTCATTAAAGTGCATGCATAATTGGTTGCCAGCATAAAATGCACGAATTGTATGATGCCCATGCATGTATAAATTGATTCTCCCAAAAGAAATTTCCAACTACAAAAGCAATACAGTCATAGTTACACCAGGTTTAATCATGGTGGATTTTGGACGTTTACTATAAATATTAAAGTTGTAATTGAGTTAATTAGAATCCATTGGCATGGGCTGGATTACTTTTAAAATGCATGTGATGTTGGAGAAAACTAAGAAGGTAAAAAAAAAATAACAATACTGTACTATTAACTCTTCTTTAAACAAAAACATATGATGATGTCATCTAACCTTTCAATATTTACATCTACCAATTCAAAACAAAATAGGAGAAAATGTAAATATTTATCTTAGAAACCAAGTGACCATGTATATGCAAGTGTACCAAGATTCTATACAGGGATTTCGCACCATTTAGGAATATGCTTCGTGAACTCATATTAATTAGTTGATGACATTGTCTGGACTCCAAGATGATTCATTTAGATGGTTGATAGTTAAACTGTATTCTAGGAAGTAGCCATAGCCATTGTACGTGATTATAGAAATACATATCCTGTCAAAAATGAGTAACAAAACTCAGCCAATCCTTACAAAATACATTTAAAGCAATAATCTCTCCTTTAGACAATATGTGCCAGCATTTATATCTGAAAACTTGCATAATCTTTGTCATCACTCGACAAATCAATAAATAAGAAATGTATATGTGTAACGAACATGTGCAACAGATATCTCTAGATCATCATGCTAGAACCTCAAGTTGATCAGAATCTCGTGCCAATGGCTTACTAAAGGCAACCCCTAACTGCCTAAGCAGATGCAAAAATCAAACATCACATTTGGATGCTCATATCTGATTTTCTAGAAAATCAGGCCTCCCAGTTTATGAGGCAAAATGTAATACCAAAAGCATGTCTTTTTTTGTTCAAACACATGAAAAACAATGACACAGTCTGCACAGTTAAGATAGTGCTTTTTCCCATGAACTCAGATGTGATATCAACGAAAGCTTGTGGAAGGTTGGCTAGTTTACAGTACTCCAAGTGTCTTAGAGAGGGTACTCAAAATTGCTTCCATCCTGACCGTCCCTTTCTCCACATTAATCAATAGACACGATATGCTTTACGAGGAACTTGCACAATTGAGTTAATACTTATAGAAAACACAAGGATGAAACTCTATCAACATGGAAATCTAGGTAATGTCATAGAAGGGGTGCATCATCAGATACTTACTTGGAAGCTGCAACCTGGGATGTGAGAGAGTCACCAGCAACTTTCTCTACATCACGAATCACTGCATAGCTGTCAAGAACACCTAATTTCAGAGATAATTGTGATTAAAGGAACATATCCATACATGCAGTGGATAATTCATAATTTAGCAAAATTTTAACTAGCTTCCTTCTTCTTCTTCTTGTTTTTTTTTCCCTTCTCTTCTTTAATTTAGACGCCTATAAGCGGTATGATGCTGATGAAGCACATCACATAGGAATTAAAATTTGAGTTGCCCAGTACTGGGAGAGATAATTGAGGGGTCTCCTGATAGCATCCATGTACAAGTGAATAAGAATACTGAATACTAACTTTTGATTGGTGTGCATAAAAAAATTGCCTAGGTCAAAATCATTGCTATATGAGAGACCCTAGATCTGACCAGTTGAATCCCCAACTCTTTGAACCCTACAAGATATCACATAATCCAACAGAAGACTCCCTCTCTCATTATTCTGTAACATGGATACAAAAGCGACCAAGGAAGACATCATATACCTTCAAGATGTTGGAAATTTCAAAACATCAACTTTTGATTCCAGGGGGCACTGCATTGTGAGGTTCAAAGGCATCACTTATTGTGTCAGGAAACATTGTTCCAAGAAGACTACTTGACCTTTTACTCCAGTAAGGTGACATATTACTGAAAAAAAAAAAAAAAAAAAAAAAAGATTTTAGTGACTATAATGTCTTACGAGTTATTGTAGAGTTACTTTTTCAGTGTGTACGATGAAGTAAAGGAATAATGACATGTTGAGTTAAATACATACTATTCAAGGGAACAAGTTCAACAGAGTAGAGACTTACCTTTGATTTACCATAAATGCCAGAGAAAAACCATGAACATAACCCGAAGAGCTTGTGGCAACAAGAATCTGGAAGTTGCATGGACGACCCAAATGAGAGGGAGTATATAGTTGATAGGTAGGTTCCTCTTTGAAAACTATATTTACTGATACAAAAGAATAGTCAAGTTTCATATGATGAACATGCTCTACATTTTAAGAGAAATGACACAAAGACAGATGCAGCTATTAATAATGTCTGGCAAATGCAACGGCGACACAGAGAGTGGTCCAACCTTTCTGATGAGTCCCAATTATGAAATCTCCAACAAAAATCGTGTCCAATTAGAAATTGACCAACAAATACAACTAACAGTCTCTATAAATAGCCTGCACGATTTCTCCATTAGCTTTAAAACCCTACAAGACAAAGATGGAAATTGAACTGCGATGGCTAAGTGATCTCATAGGTGGGATTCATCAACTGAAGGCTCCCATCTTCCTCCCCTACAAGCCGTTGCAAGGCAACAGCATTAGCACTAGGCAAATTCTATCTACCAAACCAGGGATCATAAATTTCCCGTGGCCAAAATCTTTGAAGACTGACATGGTATATACTTCACCTTAGTTGCCTGCGACACCAGATGAACTCTGATTATGGTTCCCTGCTCAGAAGTTGTTGCCACATACATCCCATTAGAAGAAAGAACAATCGCAACCAATGGAGATCGATGGGCATCTATCTATCTCAATCACTGTGCAACAAATTGATGGAGGAATATAGTAGGTTTTAGAATTTTCTTATTTTTAGGATATTCTTATTTTTATTAGGAATATAGTAGATTTCAATTAAGCAAGTTTAGTTGTTTTAGGTATTCCAATAGAAATAGTAGGTTTAATCTAGTTTACTAGGATTATTTTTTTTATTTAAAGAAGATGAAACCAAGCATTGTAACAAACAACCAACAAATGATTATACTCTAAAAATTTCAATCTCTATATTATTTCTTCATCTTCTCCAATTATCTCCCTAAATTCTCCACATTTTACAAATTTTCTTTCATTTCTTCTATTCTCCCTTCGAGATCTCTGAATCTCCTTATTTTCAATATTCGTTGCGCCAATTGAAAATTAGAGCCAATTGTTTATCTCTATTGTTTTCATCACGTCCATCGCGTTCTTCGTCTACACCCACCACCGCCCCTTTTGCCTCCATTTCTTTCAATCTTATTGGAAAAAAAAAAGTTTGTCCCTATTTCCCATCCCATAAGCTGGACAAATCATCCCTTCAGCCACTACATCTCGAACAAAATGATAGTCTGCCTCTATATGCTTTGTTCTTTCGTGAAAAACTGGATTTTGAGCAATGTACAATGCCGACTGACTATCACAATACAACTTCATACCCTGCGGATGTCGCACACCCAAGTCACTCAAAAGTTGTTTAAGCCACTTTAACTCACACACTGTTGCCGCCATTGATCTATACTCAGCCTCCGCAGACGATCTAGACACTGTTTGTTGCTTCTTGGTCTTCCACGACACAGAAGAAAAATCAAGTAACACGAACCATCCTGTCAAGGAACGCCGCGTAAGTAGACAACTAGCCCAATCTGAGTCACACCACCCTTCTAGACTTAGATCACTGTCAGCACGAAGCAAAATCCATTGCCCCGGACTCTTCTTCAAATATCTCACGACCCTGAGAGCCGCCTCCCAATGATCCTCACGAGGTTGTTGCATAAATTGTGACAAAATATGAACCGAATATGCAAGATCAGGTCTCGTCACAGACAAGTAAATCAATCTTCCTACAAGTCGCCTATACGGCGCCGGATCCGCAAGAAATTCACCCTTTGCAAGGGCTAAATTGTGATTTTGTTCCATAGGGAATGTCGCAGGCTTTGCTCCCAATAAACCCGTTTTAGAAATTATCTCGAGTGTGTATTTTCTTTGGAAAAGAAAGATTCCTTCTGGATTACGGGCTACCTCTAGCCCTAAGAAATATTTCAAAACTCCCAAATCCTTCATATGAAAGCACCTACCAAGGTAATCTTTAAAAGTTGTCAATGCAACCTTATCATTTCCTGCAATAATCAAGTCATCAACATAAACTAACACGTTGATCTGAGTTCTTCCCCTGCACAACCCAAATAATGAATAATCGGAATAGGATTGCACAAATCCATAATTCTTCAACGCTGTTGACAGTTTTGCAAACCAACATCGGGGAGCTTGTTTCAGACCATACAACGATTTTTTCAACCTGCAAACCATGTTAGGATTTGTATTCTTGAAACCTGGAGGAACCTTCATATAAACCTCCTCACTTAAGTCACCGTGAAGGAAAGCATTATGCACATCCATTTGATGTACCTCCCAATTTTTAATAGCAGCAATTGCAAGAAAAATACGAACCGTCACCATTTTTGCCACAGGAGCAAATGTCTCGTTATAGTCAATTCCTTCCACCTGATGATTGCCATAGATCACAAGTCTTGCTTTGAGTCGCTCTATGCTGCCATCAGACTTATACTTAATTTTATATATCCACTGGCTCCCTAGTGCTTTCTTTCCGGGTGGAAGAGTCTCCATTACCCAAGTCTCATTGTTTTCAGGGGCTCGTATCTCCTTACCCATCACATCTCGCCATCCCGGGTCTTTCATGGCTTCTTTAAAATGCTTTGGCTCATGTCCCACTGTCACTGCTGCAAGAAAATTCCTATGTCTCACAGAAAAACGTTCACAATTCACAAAATATGTTATAGGATAGGGCGTACCTGAGGAAGATGAAGGAGCAAATGAATTCTCAGATGGACTTATTTTCCGTATAGTATGAGTAACAAAATCACGATACCGTGTTGAAGGAGTTTTGGCTCGTTTTCCTCGCCCTAGCTCACCGTCAACTTGCACACCTTGCTCCCCCACCGTATTCTCCAGCCCCTCATCACGCACGTCCTCCTGTGCAGGCTGCTGCACAGGCTGCACCGCAGCACCTGACTCCCCCTCAAGGGTGGACGAGGCCTTGTTCCTCCCCTCAACACACACATCACACTCATCGGCACCCTCATCCTCATTGTTCGCCAGCATAGGAGTCACCACAGTCCGTGGTTCGTTTGTCGCAAAAGGAAATTCGTTCTCAAAGAACTTCACATCCCTCGATACAAAGTACTCATGTGTTTCTAAATCATACAATTTCCAACCTTTCTTTCCAAATGGATAGCCAACAAAGATACATTTACGGCTCCTACTTGCAAATTTATCACCGTGGTGTCGTTGATTATGAGCAAAGCAAAGGCACCCAAATACACAAATAGCATCATAAGAAGGCACTTTCCCAAACAACAGTTCATATGGCGATTTAGTCTTAAGTAAAGTAGAGGGTGTTCTATTAATCAAGTGACATGCTGCCAACACACATTCTCTCCAAAATTTGATTGGTAAGTTTTCTTGAAATCTTAATGCTCTAGCCACATTTAAAATATGTTGGTGTTTTCTCTCAACCCTCCCATTTTGTTGTGGAGTCCCAACACAAGAAGTCTAAAAAATAATTCCATTATTTTGAAAATAATCATGCAAACAATTAAACTCGGTCCCATTGTCACTTCTCACACGTTTTATTACTTGTTCAAATTTTCGTTCAACCATGGCAACAAAATTAAGAAACATAGATTCAACTTCCATTTTATTGCATAATAAATATACCCAAACTCCTCTTGAAAAATCATCTACTATTGTCAAAAAATAGGTAGCCCCACAAGAAGAACGAGCCTTGTAAGGCCCCCACAAATCCAAATGAACAAGTTCAAAAATCCTACCAGCTTTATTCGTACTAATGGGAAAACTAGACCGAGGTTCCTTTGCACGCGGACATACCTCACAAGCTTTATTATGTTTCCTACAAGAATGGCTCACAGCCGGTATCATCTTCAATATTTTCTCCGACGGATGCTCCATTCGTTGATGCCATAACTCGAACGACAAATCACCATCCACTGTCAAGACCATCACTTGAGGAACACCACGAAAAAAAATAAAGTCCATCCAATCTTTCACCCGCTCCAATCACCTGCCTCGTCGGTTGGTCCTGTATAACACAAATATTATTAGTGAATTGAACAACGCAATTTGATTCATCGATTAATTGAGTCACAGAAATTAAATTGCATGTTAATTGTGGGACATAAAGCACATAATCAAGCTTCAATCCTCCTGGCAACACGACATTCCCCTCGTGGTTTGCTACTGTCGTGTTTTCATCCGGCAATCCCACCGGGCAGTGTTTCACCTTTCTCACATTTCTCAAAATAGATAAGTCACACGTCACATGATTCGACGCTCCTGTGTCGATAATCCAACTAAAACTATTGTTCTTACCATGCAGTCGATCTTTTGTTTTGGCCAAGTTCAAAAGATCCAGAAGTTGCTGCAGTTGCGTTGCTGAAACACCCGCAAGACCCGCTGCTTCGGTCGCACCCGCCAGCCCCTGCGAGTTCTTCTTGTCACCATCTCCTTTCTTTTCTCCCTCTCCGCCAACCATGATCTCTCGTGGAGGCTATAGTACTGAGAGAAAAGAAAAAAAAAATTGTGTTTGCCCTAGGATCTCCCTACGCTCTTGATACCATGACAAATTCTCCACCCAATTTTCTTGCTTTTCTCATTCACAATAATGAAGTATATATAGTACAAAACATTGCCAAAAACCTTGCTCTCCAAGGCTTGGTTGATCTCCCAAAAAACTTCCTAATCACAAAGATATGATCTCCTAAAAATCCTCATAATCACAAAGATATATTTACCTAAAATACAAATATTATCTTAAGGGAAAATATTTCTCAAAAGATATGCACAATAAACTCTCCTATTTTAGTCACAATAATATCGAAATACGATCAGAGTCTTTGGAGAAGAATTTGTTAGAAGCGCATACGATCAGAGTCTTTGGAGAAGAATAGGACTGATTTTCCATTTTGGGGCAAAATTGGGGAATAAATTTTGGTTCTAGGGTTTATTTGATTCGATTGTATTTGAAATATGTTTATTACGTTTGCTTGCCTGCGCGCGTTTTCTTGTGTTTGGAGGAGTTGGATGGGAAGGAACATCTCTCCATCTCACTCGGGTGTATTTCTCCACATTTTGTTTCACTGTTTGTAAAAAAATATTATTCAAAAATAACAAAATTTTACGTGGGAATCTCGAGATTAACCGGATTCATGTGCTTTTGTTTTTTTGCGAAAACAATGGAAAGGTTTGTGCAACGTGCTAGTATGTGCAACTCCTCTAGCAAAAGCCCAATATCCTAATGCTCGAACAAGTTTTGCATTACTTGGCATATACAATATAGATGGACCAATGAGCTAAAGGTTTTTCCCAAGCCTACAACACGATACTTGAGTGTGCGAAAAAGAATACTCACCTAGCAACCATCCCCAAGCAATGCTTCAATAATAACAACTCTCAAAGAATTTGGCCATGACATGCCAAAAACCCATACTAGGCACGCTCGAGTCAAAGATGAGTTATTATTAGAGTTAGACGCATATAGGCATATTAAGCTTTGGGGAGATACTCAATATATATATATATATATATATATATATATATATATATATATATATATATATATATATATGTAGATTTCTACTTATCGATAACAAACGATGGATTCGATGGCAGTGATGATCAAGGTTCTGAAAATCGCTATGCGATAAGCGGGCAACGAGCAGGGGACTAGCGCCCAGAAGCCTAGGCAATTTTTTTGTGTTATAATTTATAATTTATAAAAGTTAAGCATAATATGATATAAATTATTTCCAATTCAACGTCAAGATAAATATGCAAAATGTATAAACATGAAAAATTAAGCATTTTAGTTTATAACATAAAAATAGAGTCTTAATTTATTTATTTTTTCGAACTGGAAATAAAAAATATATATATCAAAAATCCGCCCAGCCCACCTAATGTTTCCAAGCCTACTAGCGCCCCTAGGCGGCCTAAGTTGATTTTTAGAACAGAAGTGATGATGCAACAAGTAGAAAGTGCAAGAAAAAGTTGTTATGGCAGACTGGCAGCAGCTAACATCAACCACAATGTCTGAAAGTGCAAGAAAAAGTTGACCTATAGGTCGCCCAGTTGATAGGTTATGGGATCCTTAAAAACTCAGCTCGCCTTCCAAAAAAAACATCAACCACAATGTCTAAATGAGTTAGGCGGTGGAAGAAAGGAGATGGAAGCTCTTTTTTTTTTTTTTTTTTTTTTTTGATGAGGCATACTGCAAATATTATATAAAACTAGTACGGTTACATAATTTTTGTCCTGCAATAGAATCCAAATTATGTGTTTTCTGATTAAGAGTTCTAGGAATAAAGTTACAGGACCAGCCATAAAGACATGATAGAAGTGACTGAATGCTGCACACTATAGGTCGCCACATCCACCTTGAGTCCGTACATTGGTCCCCCATCTCAGACTGCAAAAGAGAGTGCAAATTCCCAGAATCTCCTATGATCAACCTAGTTGTTCAATTGCTTGCTTGAATAAGTAGAAGAGTTGCTTCAGCAGCAAAACATTCGGCCATAGTATTGTCTGTAACCCAACCAGGGATCGTGTCAGCCAATCTAGCACACACCCTCCCAAAAGCATCTACCGCGAAAACACCAAAAGCTCCATGTTGTGAGGATGCAAAGAAACAAGCATCATTAAGACACGACAATCATATCTGGGGAGAGAGTGATAGGTATGGGTCTGGACAACGAGTTAAGATTGTGATCCCTAGCGGCCCTAAGTTGATCTTAAATCATGTGGATTCTTGATGTTTGTTATGTAGATAGAGGGTCGGAGGAAGGGTTGCTAATGGGGTCAAGACTAGTGATATGGGTGGGGTTGGCGCAGGTTGCATTTTCAAGGACATGGTATAAGGAAGTGGTTTGATCGACTTGATGCTTGGTTTGAGAACTAAATAACCATTGTTTTTGCCATGTTAACCATGTGTGGTTGATGGCCTGAATAAATTTGTGTTTTCGAAAGATCATGTCATTTCGAAAGTACTAGATAGAAAAAATAACAGCCACGAATTGAGATAGCATCTCATCTCGGTTGAGGGAATGAACCCCTACTGTTTCCCCAAGAAACTTAAGGAAAGCACTAACCGATTGGTTAGGAAGATAGTCCCTTCCCCAATTAATGGGAAGAGGGGAAAGAAGCCAGAATCGTTGGACCACGGGACAAAGAAAAAAGATGTGTTTTATGTCCTCTGTCTGGTGTTGGCAAAAAATGCAGCAATTATCCACAGGGACATGAATCCGAGCCAAGTTGGTCAAGGTTGACAACAAGTTTCGAGATATTTTCCAAGAATAGAATAGCCATAGCGGGGGCTTTGATTTACCATAATTCTCTTGAGATTTTAAGTGTGAGATACACGGAAGGGGTGCCAGAAGTTGAGGTTTCCAGATTTGAAAGAACGAAGGCCTTGGTAGCATTTTTTACAGAGAAAATGCCCCATTTGTCAAAATTCCAGATTAAGGTGTCTGGAAAGGTGGAGGGGCGAATGATGATATCCATAATATCTTTTGCCACAGGTTGTGGAAATAAAGATGAGATAAGGTCTTCGTTCCATTGGGGTCGGTGATTTGTGTCCCAAATCCAGAGGTCCTGGATCGACGAGAAGGAATTTGATTGGTCAGGTAAGAGAGTGCATTCGTCCAGATGAAAGTCTGGTTTAACCCAGCAATCTTTTCATAAATCAATCTCATTTCCTGATCGAACTTGCCACAGAAGATGATTTTTTATTTTATTGAGGGTTGTAAGATTGCCTCGCCAAACAAATGAGGCAATTCTGGGAGGTTTTGAAAGTTGAAGAATGCTCTTGTTGAGTAAATAGATGCCTTTAAATTGTGCAATACTTGAGTGGTTGCACTATAGCTTGCAAAATGTGTTTAGCTTTGAGCGCAAGGTTCTTGATTCTGGCTGGTGGGATATTTAGACCTCCCAGATGGCGAGGATGGACAATTTGTTCCCAAGTGCACAGGTGTTTTGTTTTCCCATCTTCTTTTCCATTCTACCAGAAATTACGGACCAGGTTGCCAATTTAAGTGGTGACCGAAGATGGAAGAAGAAAATTTTGCACATTGTATACTGGGATGGAATGAATAACTGATTTAATCATGAACATCATTCCTGCTTGAGACGGGACCTTAGATTTCCACGAGGATAATTTGTTGTTTATTTTTTCCACCAGAAAATTGGAAATCTAAAGCTTTCTTTTTGGAAAGAAAAAGGGGAGAGCCTAAATATTTGTCCTTAGGTTATACAGCTTAGAACCAAGAATCTTGTTAATCATCTTGGTATGTTTTGGGTGAACATTGGAGTTGTAGAAAACAGATGACATGTCATAATTGACTGCTTGTCCAGAGGCATCGCAGTAATCCGAGAGAATATCTTTGACCGAATGCGCCTCCGCAAGTGAAGCGCGACATAAGAGCAAAAGGTCTTCCACATAAAGCAGGTGGCTGATGGACGGAGAATGTCTCCGAAGTTGGATGCCTCGAAGAGTATTATTAGCTTCAGTTTGAGCAAGTAGTCAAGATAGTGCTTCCGAGACTATAATGAAAAGATACAGAGACAGGGGATCTCCTTAGCGAATACTTCTAGTAGGTTTGATTGTGTCAAGGGGGGAGCCATTAAGAAGTACTCTAAGAAAGGACATTGAAATGCATTGCTCAATTAGTTGTATCCAATTATCAGCAAAACTCAATTGTTTAAGAATTTGGAGGAGAAAAGACCATTCAACTCGGTCGTAAGCTTTGGACATGTCAATTTTGATTGTCGTCCATCCCTATTTTTTTCCCGACAATGTTTCATTTGGAAAAAGGCCTCATGTGCAAGATTGACATTATCAGAGATGGATCGACCTTGAAGAAAAGCTCTTTGATTTGGAGAGATAATGTTGTCAAGTAGAGGTTTTAGGCGATTTGCCAGAATTTTCGATATGGTTTTGTAAATAACATTGCAAAGTCCAGTTGGTCTAAATTTGTTGGAAGTGGATGGGTTGGACACTTTAGGGATTAAGGCTAAAAATGTTTAATTGAGTTTGGGGTCTAAAGTTTGGGATTGGAAGAAGTTAGTGATGACTTCAATGACATCTTTTTTACTATGTCCCAATAGTGTAAAAAAAAGAAACATGAAAACCATCTGGGCCCGGGACTATGTGACTGCCCATGGCAAAGATGGTAGATCAAATTTCTTCTTTGACAAGGATCTTGAGAAGGAGTTCATTATCTGTATCTGAAATCACAGGAGTGAACAAGGATAAGATAGCTTGATTGGATTCAGGATGAGCAGATAAGAAGATATCATTAAAATATTCATTAATAATGTGACCAATAGAAGCGCGAGAGGATTGCCAATTATTAGCCGAATCACAAAGACGAAGGATTTGATTCCTTTTTCGGCGAAATAGAGCAGAGAGATGGAAAATCAGGTATTTTGATTGCCATTTTGTAGCCAACAAGATTCCCCGAATTTATTCCTCCAAAAGAGTTATTGTCTGTAGTAGAGCTCCGAGAGACGGTCCTCTAGTACAGAGATAGCCGAGGCATTCAAAGATGATGGAAGAGAATTTCGGAGATTATCCAAATCAGCAAGAGTATCAACGATATTCTGATCAATGTTCTGGAAAACAATTTTGTTCCACCTAGAGAGTTTATGGCTAAGATGTTTAGTCTTAGTAGTGAAGTTATGACTAGGGTGGGGATGATGATTGTATGTCCAGGAAGTTTGAACTAAGTAACGACAACAAGGATCTCTGGTTCACATATGAAAAAAATCTAAAAGGTTTGGGACCAAAGTTCAAAGTAGACACTAGTTGTAGGAAAATAGCTCTATGGTCCGAAGAAAAGGTATGAATAGATCTAACAAAGCCGAGGTGGAAGCTCCTTTATTGTTGCTTCAACTTTTCTAGAGAGCCAGACCAGGCCCAATACCATCCATCATCTTCGAGATGCACATCACTAGGATGATGGATGGTATTGGGCCTGGCCTGGCGTGCCTAGCCTAGCCTAGCTCTCTAGAAAAACTCTTGTTGCTTAATAAAAAATGTTTGAGCTAGCTAAGGAAGAGAAGTTTGTGGAATAAAATGGAAGAATGTTGAATAAAAGAAAAGATAACAAAAAATTTTGTGGAATGTTTGGATAGCTTTTTGCCAACCCAATTTGCTGCCATTGAGCACCGCCACTACGTGGCTATAAAATGGGACAGAGTCAATCATTTGTATCATGAAAATTGAGTTTTTTTTCTTTATATGTGAGACGTGAGAATAGATAGAGTCACTTGCGTATATTTGATGTCATTTAAATATTGTGTATTTAACGTCATTGATATTGTGTAAAAGACTATCTCCATTTGTATTATTCGATCTCAATAGTGAAATTATTCGTTTTCCCTCATGGACATATGCAAACTTGTTGAACCACATTAAATCGTTTGTGTGGTACATCTATTATTTTATTTTTCATTTACTTTACATTGTTTTGATTAATTTAAGGTTTATTACTTTTTATTGCAACTATCACTGGTATTTCTCATAAGGTACAATAAATATGTCTTAGAGTTGAAGGTATTTCCTTAGTTTGTTTGTAGCTGTGTGAATTGGTGATTGTATGAAAATGTTGAAAATCATGACAGAGCCGTCAAGTTCCAGTTCGAATTTGATTATTATAGTCGGTAAATTTGATACCGAAAAATTTAATTTGAAGAACAGTTTTGCCATGTGACAATGTGAAGTTTTGGATATACTAGCACAACAAAACTTAGAGAATTTTGGTGATAAGCCGAAAATCATGGAAGAAGTGGATTAGAACAAGTTGAATCAACAAACATGTGCGTCTATCCGAATGTGTTTAACAAAAGAATAAAAATACTTTGTTATGAACGAAATTTCCGTTAAAGTGTTATGGAAAAGTTGGAAGATAAATATGTGAGAAAGAGTATTCAAAATAACTATTCCTCGTGAAGCAAATTTTTTGGATGAATATGAGACAATGTGTTACTTTGTCTGAGCATTTAGATGAATTCAATAGGTTGATTGACAACCCAACCTATTAAATTTAAAAGAAATTGATCCAAGGAATTATAAGGCTTTGTGTTTTTTGAATTTCTTTCCCAAAGAATATGAGTATCTCATGACAACTTTGTTAAAGAGAAAAAAAATCATTAAATTATGATGAGGCTGCTACAACGTTGCTCAGTTATGAGGACATGAAGATGGACCACAAAGTCTATAGGAATATAGTGTCTGCAGCATTGACTACAAGGAGAATATCTAAAATAAAAAATATGGTGGTATAAGAGATAAATTTATATCCAAATCTTCAAGTGGGTAAAAAAAGGTTTGGCGAAATATAAATTGCCTACTGTCATCAGAAAAAGCACTGGGTCAAATATTATCTAATAGTCAAAGCCAAAGAGTAAGGAAAAAGACACACTAATGTGAATGTTGTCGAAGGTAGTAGTGAAGATTTTGATGAGTATGTCCTATGTATATCAGCATTAAGCATTAATATGTTCTATTGGCGAGTGAATTGCTAATTCGTGTTGCACTTATCACATGTGTCCTCATAGAGACTGGTTTTCTAAGCTTTAAATATCTGTATGGTGGAGTTGTTTTGATGGGTAATGATCATGCATGCAAAACAAAAGGGATAAGTTCAATCTGGCTCAAGATGTTTGATGGCATAGTTTGAATTTGAGTTAGATATGGTCCTTCTTTGAAGAAGAATCTCATCTCAATGGATTTCTTGGATACCAAAGGTTACAAGATAACAATGTCACATGGTGTTCTCGGGGTTGTGTCTGGTGCAATGGTGGTGATGAAGGCAATAAAAAGGTAATTTGTATTTCTTGACAAGGAATACAATTACTGGTGATTTTGCAGTTACTAAGAATTCAGGTGATTCTTGTGATACTACTAGATTGTGATACATGCGTTTAAGGCATGTTGTTAAGAAGACTATGCAAAGTTATGTGAAAACAAGGTTTGTTTAAATGTGCTAAGACCTACAAGTTAGAATTTGTGAATATTGTGTAATGGGCAAGTAAAGAAGAATCAAGTTTGGCACCGCTATCCACCGTACTTGTGGAACTCTTGATTATGTTCACTCGAAGGTTTGGAGACATGCCAAGTAAGCATCATTGGGAGGTATACGCTATTTCCTCACCTTTATAGATAATTATTCAAGACGTGTGAGGGTGTATACCATGAAGCATAAAGTTGAAATCTTGAATGTGTTTCTGAAGTGGAAAACGATGATTGAAACTCAAACTGGAAGAAAGATCAGAAGGCTATGTTCAGATAATGGAGGTGAATGATTTGTTCTTGCAAGTATGTTAGGATGAGGACATTGTCAGACACTTCACGAGTAGAGGTACTCCGCAATGTTAATGGGGTGGTAGAGCGCATGAATGGTATGTTACTGGAGAAAGTTTGTTGTATGTTGTTGATATTCACATAATTATTACATAATATATCCCTTAATTTATACATGTTAGTGTTTCGATTATTATATTTTATAGTAATTATTTCGTTTTCATGTCTTTGTAGGAATTTGAGCGTGAACGATGAAATCGTATTAAGGCGACAATTTAAGGAATGACAATTGGTCGATTCTAGCGGTGGTACAAAGCAGATGGTCCATAACCTAAACCCAAAACCTACCCATAACCCCAAACCCAATCCTACCCCTAAAGAATATTCTCTCATTTATACCTTGATGAACCTTCCCTTTATCTCATCCCTGTTCACTTTGATCTTTCTCTATAAATAGAAGAGAATAGGGTGAGAAAAAGGGGGGAGGAAGAGAAGGGAAGAAAAAAAATCATTAGAAGATCAAATCCTCTTCCTTCACAAAAGGGGAGAAGAGAAGGGAAAAGAAAATACAGAAAATTAAAGCATCTTCTCACTGTGATTTTCATCACACAACACCATCCACAGACACACATCCTCCACTGTCCTCACCTGTCTCGCTCCACCTCGCCACCACCGAGCTCCGCCACCGTCATCACGCCACCACCACGAAACAGGGGCGTGACAACCCTGTTTCGTGTCAAACTTTCACTGCGCCACCACTCTCTGTCCCTCTCCCTGTCCATCATCCATCAACCACCATCACCTCCAGACAGCACCGCCACGAAACAGAGCCTCACCGCGGCTCTGTTCCGCCTCGCCACAGCGCCCTGTTCCTCCTCTTCTATCGGCCTCTCTTTGTCTCGAGCTCCTTCCTGCCTCCCTCTCTCACGACCACCATCACAACCACCATCACAACAGACCGAGAACCACCGCCACGCCGCCTCGCGAGACAGAGCTCGCAAGCAGAAACAGGGAGTCCCTGTTCCTCGTCCTCCTTCGTTTTTTTTTGTAGTTTTCTCGCTGTTTCCTCACCTTCTCTCTTCTTTTGCAGGTTCTGGAGACATTTGGAGGACGAGGACCCTCGCGAGGAGCACGGAGGAAGGCGGAGCAGCGCCGCTGCTCGCTGGAGACGAAGGCGGTACTGTAGCGCACTGTAGCGAGGGTGGGAGACCTAGTCAAACTGTTTTGGCTATTCACGCCCCGATTTCTGCTCTGTACCACCACAGAGCATTTGCAGTCATTTGTCTCGGGATTTGTGTTCGGACCACCTGCTGATCTGCTGAGTACCACCACATCGAGTTTGCGTCAAACCAAAAGGAGTTGCATAATTCATTTTGATTTATTTTACTGAATTGTGTGCTTAATTGTTAATTACAATTTATTTCTGAATTTTTGATAAATTGTTTTCACCTTTCATGTTCGAGAAGTTAAACTTGATATGTTTGGTAGTTAGAATTACCCTTTATCAATATTCAAAGCATGTGCTAAAAATATTAAGCTTAAACTTTGATTAAGTGTGCCCTAAAAAGACACTTAATACTTGGTAAGAGCGTATTTGCTTGAAATAATTTGTTAATGTTTGATAGAAACATGATATAAGTTGAATTGGATTGTAACGATCACATATTCGGTGTAAGCAAGGGATTCTCATCCCTAAAGCTTCTCGTTTAAATTTTCAGTAATTTAGATTTAAATGTTTTTGCTAACTCATTGGTGAGTCCAAGCTCACAAAAATCCATTTTTATCCATCTTTTTCTTTTATTTTATTTTTCTTATTTTTATTTATTTTTAGTTTAGTTTTAAAAACACTGTAACCCCATTTTCCTCCTAATTAGTTTAGATAATTTCTAAAATTCAATTGCACTCACTTTCCTCGTGGGATCGACCCGTACTTGCCGTTGTTTACCAGTTAGGCACCGTGCACTTGCGGTTATTACAAGTGGGTTAAATTAACCTATTAATTTAGGTTAGTTAAACCCGTGTCAGTTGTCCAATGGATTGGGCAAAGCTTTTTGAGCTAAGGTTGTGGCATATGCTTCTCATTCATCAACAGATTGCTTGTGGTTGCGATTTAATGGAAAACCTCTTATGGAGATATGGTTTGGAAATTCTACTAATGGTTATGATAGAGTGCATATTTTTTTGTTGTTTTATTTACTTTCATTTTCAAGAAAGCAAGTTGGATCCTCGATCCAAGAAAGCTATTTTCTTTGGTTTTATGGATGGTATAAAATGCTATAAGTTGTGGGTTCCTGAATCCAGGAAGCTTATTATTAGCAGGGATGTACCTTTTTGATAAAGATTTATGTTACTCTATGTGTTCCAGTTACCATCTATAGATGTTGTACCTACTGATTCCACAGTAGATGCAGATGATGACACAGATAGTGAGACTGCAATAAATATAGTTGATGATGTTCCAGAGACTCTAATTTAGGAGTCGATTGCAACAAGTAGGTCAAATATGAATACAAAACAGTGATTGTGCAGCCTATGCATTTTCAGTAGTTGAGGATAAAGTGTCTTCACCTATAAATAAACAACTATTTTAAGATGCAGCAACTAAAAGCTACAAGAATGAGCTGCAGTGGCAAGCTGGCAACAACTGGCATCAACTTCAATGTTTGAATGAGTTAGGCGGTGGAGGAAAGGAAGGAGGTGGAAGCTCCTCTAGTATTGCTTAATGAAGAAATTTTGAGTTGGATAAGGAAGAGAAGTCTGTGGAATAAAATGGAAGAATATCGAATAGATGAGAAGATAACAAATAATTTTGTAGAATGTATGGATAGCTCTTTGCCGACCGAAATTGCTGCCATTGAGCATCTCCATTAAGTGCTTTTGCTTTCCACTCTCCCTGCGCAGCAGTGAAGGGGTAATTTTTTTTAGTGGCATTTAGAGTTGGGGTTGGCATAAAGAGTGTCGCCTCTAAAAAAAATGAACAAAAAAAAGTGGAGAGATAAGATAACAAATGTGTCTCCCTCCACTTTGAATGGGAAACAACACTCAAAGTCGAGGCCGATAAAAAGTTAAACTACCTTCAGCTTGTGGACTTATCTCTGCAGTGCGAGATTCCCCCCCCCCCCCCCCCCCCCCCCCCCCCCCAAAAAAAAAAAAAAAAAAAAAAACAAAACTGGAGCCGATTTTTTGGTGGAAAGTTACATTTATTTATTTTTCCCATTCCTCCGGTAGAGAAGCTCTAAAAGGGACTCTTTATCCTTATTTGTATCATGCAAATTGAATATTTTTTCCTTTGTATGTGAGAAAGAAGTGAGAAGAGAAAGAGAAAAAGTGTGGAACGCAAATTTGCGTACATGGTGTCATTTAGATACGTGTGTATTTAATGTCATTGACGTTGTGTGAGAAACTCTTTTCATTCATATTTTTCGATTTCAATAGTGAAGCTATTCTCTTTACTTCGTGGACGTAGATAAACTTGTTGAACCATGTTAAATTGCTTGTATGGTACGTGTATTGTTTTATTTTTCATTTACTTTACATTGCCTTAATTATATTTTGTGTTTATTACTTTCTTTTGCAACTATCAATTGTGTTATGCATAGATTATGATTTAGCAAGGCGCAACACTACTTGCAGACACACAATTTACATTATTTTTCTTGAAATTTATCATTGAGCTTCATAGGGGTACTTATTATTAGTTGGTGACCAAGGAGTCAATTTAATCAAGAGGAAAAGGAAAGAAAAAGAAATGTCTAGGGCACCTAGACCCGAGGACTTGGGGTAAAGTTTATTTAGTAATTAGTGGTGAAAGGACGCAAAGGAAACATCCCTTGTGATTAGCTTCCCATAATGCACAAACTTGCAAGTGATATGAGACCACCTACCCAATTAAAGTAGACACCCCTAAAATTATGTCCTCTATTCGAAGCATTAATTTCCATGCAAAACATGAAACAAATAGAGGAATCTGGTAGAACACCTGGCTTTTTCATGGCAAAACAGGCAGTATCTATTTCAGGAAATTCAAAGTCTTTGCCCTTGCTTTTCTACGGATTTAATACTAGTCTATGAATTTTCATTAATGGGCTATGCTCATTTAATTGGTTCAGGGGTTCAAGCTGCAGGGTTTCCCAAGTGAGACCTATGGTGGTAGCTCTGTTTTGTAGACTTCTCCTTTCAGGGACATACACCAAATCTTGTAATCAAGAACAGCATCTTATGGGAGGTGCCCTATCTCATCACCATCCCGCAAATCCTATAAGAATCTCAAATAACAATTAAAATCACCATTGAAGATTTTTTGGGGCTTTCACATGCAAATTAAAAACACCATTGAAGATTGTTTGGAGCTTTCACAGAGGTTGCTTAGAGTTAAATGATATTATCTTTTGAATTGTTCTATATAGCTCAATTGGGGATATATCGGTTCGACTTGTAAGAGTCTGTTGTGTCGCAGAAAATTAGAGTACTCAAACTAATGCAAGTAAAATGATAAACAAAATGGGGAGAGTTGTACTCAAACTATCCCAAGACTCGTAAATAAGGCCGGTGGTTCACGAGAAGAAATTGCAGAGTCTAGCTTTATTATTGTTTCAAACCCTTTTATTTGTATTTTCAGCTCTTGCAAAAACATTTGACTTAACGCACTGGTCGATAATAGAAATATTAGTAGTTTGCTTCATGGGTGAAGCTAGTGTTGACGGTCTTAAAATCCTATTAAATTTCAAACAATTCTTCTTTTGTTACTTTTAATTGTTTTTTCATAATAGGAAACTCAAATAATTTGTTTGTTTCTACTATGATGATGACACCATGCACTTCTTAAGCCTTGCTCCATAATGTCTCAAATCTCATATGTCAGTCAGAGATTGAACAGAGCTTAAGCTAGAAGAAGAAGCAAAGACAGATCACGTGAACCCTATAAATACAATACAATAAGATGGAAAACGACTACTAACAGAGAAACAACTCATCAACTCTATACAAGCAAGTTCAGAATAGCTTGCATTGTAGTAGTCAACTCAGTACTCCAACAAAACACCAAATATATATCAACTTTGCTCTGAACATTTTGCCTCAGTAAGTGAGTAAAACTGTTCTGTAACCATCACCAATGCATAATTTGCACCCTTTTGATTCCTAATGACACAAGCCCCTATTTACATGTCAAAAACCTCTAAACTCTAAAAATGAGAAAAAATAAAATTCATGGATCTTTTCCTTGTTACAAATGATTTGATTCCTTTTACATGGTTCTTTTCTTTCTTTTCGATCACAAGCGAAAGGGGGTATACCATGATCATTATCTGGGACCAGAGAGCTCCATGGCATGAACATCCAAAGAGTGATCATCATCATCATCCATCATCATGGCAAACATGTTGGACTCGTCATGATGATTGTGTTTGCTTGTCTTGGTTGTGGATGTCGTTGTAGTACTAGGAGTGGAAGCGTGGTGGGATTTGGTAGTGTCGATGGAGCTCTTGTGTTGGTGATGTTGTTGTTGGGAGGCTTCCCATTTATCAGCTAGGCCATCGCCTTGTAGCATGCGGACTACTTCTGACATTTTGGGTCTGTTCGCTGGGAGGTTCTGTGTGCAGAGGAGAGCCACTTGAACAATCTCTGCTACCTCTATTCGGTCAAATGTGCTTCCTAGGTCCTTGTCCACCAGCACCTCCAACTTCTTCTCCTGCTGAATTTTTTTCACCTGCAATCCATGCAAATAGTATATGAAATATTTCCGACTTAATTTGGCATATTTAATTGTCTGAGGATGGATCATAATGTAATACATGACGCAAGATGTAAAAAATCAACAACTTCAATGTATGATCACGCAATAACATTTGAACTAGGATCATTTTGTTTAAATTTGCAAGTGAAACAAAGCAAAGGCAAATTAGCGTTCAAAGAAAATGAGGCTTACCCATTCAATAACAGCTCCTTTCTGATTAACTGCTTTGCCAAACTCCAGAGCTCTCATCCCAGTGATCAGCTCCAAGAGCAAAATTCCAAACCCAAAGACATCGGTCTTCTCAGACGACTGGCCTGTGGAGAGGTACTCTGGTGCAATGTGGCCAACAGTACCACGCACCGCAGTGGTGACATGTGAGTCTGCATGGTCGAGTAGCTTTGCAAGGCCAAAGTCACCAACAACAGCCTCACAATAGTCATCCAAGAGCACATTAGCTGCCTTCACATCCCTATGAATTATCTTGGGATCACACTGTTCATGGAGATAAAGAAGACCACGGGCTGCTCCAATTGCTATTCTCTTCCTTGTGTTCCAATCCAGTACTGGTTTTCCTGTTAGGATAAAAAAAAATCAGTTTCAAATCCTGTTTTCCCAAACTATAACGTAACAATTCCAAATACAATACGACTTCATGCATTCTTGATTCCAAAGAAAATTATGCCATCAAGTTGGTCGAGTTCTGTCAAATGAGTCATGCTAGGGGACCAGGTTTTGCAACCAGAATGATGTGGCATGATCAAAGGAAGTTTTTATAAACATATGCATAAACACTTTGGAGATTTTCATGATTCTTCCAAGATCATGCTACATCATTCTGATTGCAAAAACCTGATTCCCAAGTAATATTATTGTCAAATTGTACACTGGACATGAACCGAAAAATGATCAAATTAAAGGCAAACCTAACCCCATTTGAACTGCTGATAGGAAGATTATTAGGTCTATCGTCTAGATAATGGGATCAATACATTGATTGATCATTGATTCCATCATCTTTTCTTTTTGAAAGACTGAAGAGAATGAATTCAATGGGGACCCCCTTTTTTCTTTTAGGGGACCCCATTCAACAAATTGTGCACTTAACAAAATGATGATTACATCAAAAGGCCACTAATCACTCATGAACTCACTTTAGGTAGGGTCAACCCATGATCACTAGACATGGACTTCAGTTTGCAACCCAATTGTCTGTAGTACAGGATCACACTCGATCGCACCTCTCTGGTCTCTAGTCATATCAAATCCCTCATACCCATCAATTGATTTGATGTCCCATCACCAGTTATCCAAAAGAAAAAGAAAATATCAACTCGATGTCCACTTCACCATCACATACCACGTGTCAAGCTTATGTAGTTCATACACCTGTGAACCCCAAAACTCATGATGACCCAAATACACCTGAACCAGTCGTTCCCACCAAGCTAATGTAGACAGAGATACTATAACTGCTACACTAGAAACTATAAACATTTGTCGTACTGGAGCAAAACATGTCTAAAGACCAGGGCAGGAGTACTGTAACAGTAGTATACCCTGTAGCACTGGATCAAAGAAAAGAGAGAGAGGTCACGCGTGGTGTGTGTGGGGATGGGATAGTGACAGTGTCTGTGTTCGCGCAACAGCGGCGTACAATAGTGTGAACAAGAACCTGGCGCATTATAGTACAGAGCAGTATAGTGAAGTGCGTGATTTGGTCTTTAGCTGGGATACCGGTCAATAAAGTTGAATTTTTTTTACCGTTATAACAGTCCATGGGTGAAATTTTGGTCAAAAGAGAGTCTAAACGCAAGCACAACCACAAAAAAGCAAAAATAAGAATGGATCGATAAAAGATGAAAAGCATGTTGATTTCGTGCCCATTATACCAAACTTCATATCGAATAATTGTGCTTTCAAATTTTGTAAGGAAATTTGTATTCTTTCACATAATTTCACCGAAAGAATCCTTCAAGTGAGTTTAATTTGAAAGATCCAAAATAAAGCACACACGACTCAAAATACCAATTGTCACTAGGTGTGCTTTTGAATAAATAACACAAATTCCCTAAGAATTCCAGATTTGTTTTGAATTGAGATTGTCTGCACCATTGTGTAGGATGTCGATTCTCCACCCCAAATGTCACCAGCTGAATTTGACCATCCACCACTGAGCCATCACATCTTTGACTTCATTACATTGATTTATCCATATCGAACCATCGAAAATTGTACAATAAATTAATCCCTACTTTTCTAACTATGTTTCAAAATACGTTGGTTTGTGACTTACATGAGCTAAACCCGGACTCAATAGAGCCCTTCTAGGGAGCGAGGGCCCATCCTCCTCGGGATGAGCGCATCGCGTTGGAGATACACGCGGACGCTCATCGCGAGGAGGATGGGTGCTCACTCCCTTTCCCTCGACCCCTAGAATTTTCGTTTCCACAATAATGAATAATTATTAGAAATTATAAATCCAATTTCTAAGATAACAGACATTAATTAGGCAAAGGTGGTGAACTGTACCTCTGAGCCTGGAAGCAACACTACCATTGGACATGTACGGATACACCAGAATCCGCTCATTAGCGGTAGTGCAGAACCCCAGCAACCGCAAAAGGTGGCGGTGCACGGCAAGGCTGATCATCTCAACCTCCGTCTTGAACTGAAGCTCGCCGCTCGTCCCACTCACATCCTTCAATCTCTTCACTGCCACCACTGTTCCATCTCCTAATTTGCCTCTATATACATTCCCAAACCCTCCTTGGCCTAATATGTTCTTCGAGCTAAAGTTCTCGGTCGCCGATTGCAGCTCTCGGAGGCTGAACTGTCGGAGGTTCCCTAAGTTTATGAGTCCTTCCTCTTGCTTGTCTGTGGAGAAAATGGATACCCCATATTGAAATGAGTCTCAAAATGGATTTTGTCCGAAGTCTGGAAACAAGACAGAGTATTTACCATTGATGTTGAGGACTGTTTGGCTGCGTAAAGCTCGGCGCCACCAGATGAGGAGGCCGAGGAGGAGGAGTACTAGAGTTGCCGAGCTCAGGCTCACCCCAAGTGCAACCGCTAGTTTTTGAATCTTGGGTTTTCCTGAAAATTCAAAGAAACTTCAGTAAATTGCATCGAATTATATGAATCCAATAGTTTGGGTTTGAGATAGAGAGATCAATGAATTACTTTGAGATGAGTTGAGAGAAAATGAGAGAGGTACAGGGTTGTTTGATCCTGAACAACCCTCAGTCGACCTACTTGCGCATATAAGAGAATTACCCACAACACTACAAGAAGTTTAGTATAGTTAATAGTTAGTAATCACTAATCATAGAAAAGATATAAATGGAGAGAAAGGAAGAAGGTTTACTTGAATGTTCTGGCGGGAAACTTGGGTACAGGTCCGGAGAGGTTATTGAAGGACAAATCCCTGAATCGAATCAAACAAACCCCATTATTGACTGAGATAGAAACATGTCATCAAGAATGATGGAAAGAGAAACAGAAAGACTCACAAGAAATCGAGGTGTGGGATTTTCGACAACGACGAAGGAAAGGTTCCAGACAAGCTGTTATTATTGAGTCTCCTAAAACCAAAAACAAGCAAAACAAAATGATGAGAAACAACAGAACAGAGCAGAGCAACTAATGAACAAAAACAAAACAATTAAGATGGGAGGTTTACAAGTATTGGAGAGCATTCAAGTGACCCAAGGACTCAGGGACTTGTTTGGAGAACCGGTTATTGGAGAGGTCCAAGGTCTGGAGCTTGGGGAGGTTCCCAAGCTGTGGTGGGATTGCTCCAGAGATGTTGTTGTTCTGCAATAACCTGCAAGTATAACAAACCAATTCAATTAGCTAAAAATGGGGAAACCAAAGATGGGATTGTGTTAGATTAGATTTTGTTCATTAATTGAGTGAAAAAATGAAAAAATGGGTGTTAGAGATTTTGAATTGAATGGAGAGAATATTTACACTTGTCTAAGATTGGTAAGGTTTCCAATGCTTGGAGATAGTGTTCCTGAAAGGTTCTGACTTGGAGCTCCTCTACAACACCAAAACCATTGATGAGAAATCAAAATTTCTTCAAACAAATCTCCAAAAATCAAACAAACTAATAAGAAGACTTACAGGCCAATAACAAGGTTTTCAGGAGAGCAAGTGATCATAGCCCAACTACAAGGATCAACAGAGAACTCATCCCAGTTGACAAGAACCCCATGGGGGTCACTCAAGGAATTTTTAATGCTGATCAAAGCTTCAACTAAACACATAAAATAAACAAAATCCATTTTAGTAAAAACACTGATTAAATCAAAGAGAGGCTCAAAACAAAGCACCCCATGAAACTATTAAAGCTTTTTTACCTTCTGGGTTTCTTGGTTCATAAGAGAAGGAAAGACTTGCCAAGGAGGAGAAGAAGAAGAAGATGAAAGGGAAGCAAATGTTGGAAGCCATTAATGTTTTGGTTTCGCAAAGACCATCTATTGAAGTTCTTCTTAACTCACTCTTTGTCTCACCAAGGAAAAGAAGATCAATGGGTGTCAGAAGAAGCACGGAAATTGAGAGGGAGGGGTACACTTAACTGAGGTACTGATGAACTAACATGGGGTTGGGGGTGCTTTTCTTCTTCTCCACACTCATTCTCCTAGTGGGGGGAATAAGGGGAGAAATGGAAAGGAGACAACTTTATTTTGCTTTTCTTTTTCATTTTTTTTTATTGAAAATAAAAAGTGAGGGGAAAAAGAAGGAGAGGCAGGGGACTGGGTAAAGATTTTTATCTTTCTTTGTGTTTGTTTATTCTAGTTGAAAGAATTTGGATTAGGGGGGGTTAGTGATCCTAATTAGAGGTGTTTTGTTTGGTTCTTTTTTACCTACTTGTCCTACTATAATGACAAATAATTTTTGGGAAAAGATTTGGATTGAGATCTGCTAAATTATAATCAATATATCAATTTGAATTCCAAACAAAAAAAATGTTGAATTATGTAATTTGTTTTGAAGTATGTTATGTGTGACTTGGAGGACGAAATTTATGATCCAGAACACAAAAAGTATAGTATCATGTGTGTTTAGATGTTAAGATCAGCAATACCAAAAATGTGTTCTGGCATGTCATGCAAATTACAATTGTTTCTTAAGCTTAATCACAAGATAGTGTAGAACGAGAGCCAGAGTTTCGATTCGGTTAACTTCAAATTTTGTTTGGGTTCTGTATTTTTGGGTTACATTGGCAAGCTCCAATCATTGTCAATCTAATTAGCAATTGGTCATCTAACCGTATGAATAAAGTCTATCTATTCTCCTATACTTTCTCTCAAAATGAATAAATTTATCCATTTCGTTATTCATGGACAACAAGAAGCATGCCGCTTGTGAAAAAATGATTGACTTTTCACAAGCAGTATGGCTTCTAACGTTCACATTTATTTGAAGGAGGAGGAGATGAAGGATTCACACTGACCTTTTATTAATGGTCCATGCGGGTTTTGAAAAGACGTCCGACTTAAAAACTATCTAGTTTTTTCACAATAAGGTTGAGCCATTTTAAATGAATAGGAATAAGAATGGAACAGTCTCATCCCTATCCATTGATGATCGTCTAACACAATCCAAAGTCGGACTGACCACCCAATTTTCAACTTGTGACCAAATCATTAAGAAATCCCAAGAATGTTCCAGACAGATTAAAGTTAAACATAGTTATCTTTGGAGCTAAAACTGCTTTTGTATTGTTTTTTGTCATCTTGTTCCGACAAAATAGTGAAACTTACCGTTGATGAAACCAAAAGTGTGATCACTATATATATACTGGTCTGCTCTGCTCTTTTTTTTTTTTGCCAAAGCTATACTTATCCACTCCATATGTTTGAAGCATAAACAGCCAACAAATAAACACACAAATACTGGTCTGGTCTCTTATTTTTTTTGCCGAAGCTAAACTTATCCACTCCATATGTTTGAAGCATAAACAGCCAACAAATAAACACACAAATACTCACTTTGAACATAATGATTACCCATGAAATACTCACTGTGAAACAAAACAATTCCCATTTCTGTTTTTGGGGCTAAGTTATTTCAAGAACTTTTTATCATTCATTTGGTTCTAATACTTGAAATGTGAAACTAGTGTTCTAATACTTGAAATGTGAAACTAGTCTGGTTGTTCACCTGCTAGATGAACTATAGTTTACGGCCCTATAAAGCTAACTTAAATTATTTATTTCATGCCCAAAGATTGTATTGCAGTAACTTAAACCGTGATAAAAGACTACACAGATGGGCTTACCAAATCATGTTAGATGACTGAGCATTGTTCGTTATCTTATTTGGGTCGAACTTGAGATTTTTAGAAGCTAGATTCAAATTCGGAAAAAAAATTGTCCACTTGCACTCAAGTTCTGCTCTGATATTAGCACCTAACTTCGACGTAAAACAAAAACTTATTGCTTTGAATGTCCAAACCTTTCGGTTGTTTAACATCCCTAATAGTGAAGTGAACTATCTAAGAGTAATACTATGGGCATGTAGGGTTGAATTGAGGCCCTTTCATAATAATTTTGTTTATGGATCTTCTTAAATTTGGTATCAGAAAACAAGACTTGAAATAATCTGTAGGGCTGGCCGGTTTCATCCTTTTGAGGTTCAAGTCCACGGGGATACTCATATCATGCGATATTATAGCACATTGTGTTTATACTTTCCTATGCTTAATTATCTAACTATTCATAATGGGACAGTACTCTACAAATTTTTTATTATGGAACCTGACATCATAATAGATAAACTGATGTTTTTGGATTTTTTTTGCTTCTTTTCATACATTAAGGATAACTCATGATGTATGGTGGGAATCAATCATTTTCTTTATTACATTCTCCAAGATTTTCATTTTTCATTTCTATTCATTTTAAGCATTTGTAAGTTTGATTTTTGTAATTCGACAACATCATAGCCTAAAAAGAATATTTGAATTGTTCTCTGACTCAAAAATGCCTCAGTACCAATGCTCTGATACATATCAAGTGGTATATGCTGTAACAAGTTTCAACTTGCATTCGGCATGTCCGGATCAGGCCTAATATCAACAGATGGTGATTTACTGATATATATACATCATGTTATTTTCAATCTATATAACCCAATGTCCATGCTCTTACTATAGTTTAACTTGTACATTTCCCCCTCGTCTTTTAAATGAATCATTAGAAGAATGACGGAAATTTAACAAAACACAATAGTTTACTCTAAGCAAGAACAAAAAGCTGAAGTTGAACACGAGGAAGGCATCAAAATCTCTCATTCCTTCTCTTCTTTCTTTTGCTTATGGATGCGTGTGATTCCACTACCCAATACACACACACACACACACACACACACCACCATCAAAATCTTTCTTGGGGTTCCCTTAAACCCCTATAACTTTATACATATATATATTCTTTCTTTTCTCATGCATGGTGCCTTCTCATTGATTCTTCCATGTTTGGTGTTGGGAATGAAAAGGGAAAGTTAGAAAAGAAAATTAAAGCAAAATTTGTAAATTACAAAAAGCAACCACCCCGTGCCTTCTCATTCTCCAAAACAACATATTCGATTTATGTGTTGTAAAGAAAGAAAAGAAAAGCTTCTCTCTCTTTACCACCACCACTACCAACCCTTCCTTTTGGAAGAAAGTTAATTCATCACTGCTTACTCACTTGTGTGTGCGAGAAGAGCAAAGTTTGATACCAATTCTCACCACTTTGGATGCTCAGCATTTAGTAGTAGTTGAGGTTGGGGTTCATTTGGTGGTGGAAAGTTTGGTTCATATGGGAATAGTTGACATGTTCCACTACTACCAAAAAATTATTCCTCCATTCTGAGATAATTTGGGGATTGGAATTGTTCAATCACATACATATCTATTAAAGAATCATCTTCATGTACAGTAACAAATGCAAGAAATACTAGTATTTTTCAGTGGTCAAAATATCCTTACATACGCCAATTGTATCCTAATATTAGGTGTCAATGTCATCAGCAACATATTTGCATATATCAGGATATCTTGTATCCTGAATGTGAAATTCTAGGGAGCAAGGGAGGTCCCCACCGCCAATCCTCTTTAAGATGCGCACTCCCACTCATTTCGAGGAGAGTCGGCGGTGGGAGGCCTCCCTCGCTCCCTAGAAGGGCTCATCCTGAATATTATCTTAAAATCACAGTACAGTCGATCAATCTCAACAATAACCCAACTGAGTGCCCTGTGACCAAGAGTCTAAATTGTCTACTCCCAGGTGTACAAATGTTTACTCTAGACCCAGAGACCATCTCCAAAATGGTCCAACCATAGTGTGCAAAAAGAGCCCTTCTACGCGTCGAGGAAACACGTGAGGGAGGGGTGATACCACTCATCCCCCTCGAAATGCAGGTTTCCTCGATATTTAAAAAGAGCGGTGCAAAAAATGGATAAAGAAACATGTGGACACATGGGCTTTGGACTTAAAAAGCCCACTTTCTTCTTCTTATTATTCTTTTTTTTCCCATCCGAGAAAACCCTCGAAAAATCATTGCATCTCATGTATCAGTAAAAAAGATGAAACCCCTAGAGGTCAAAGAGATTGGATGTTACCGAGCAAATGAATGGCCTAGCAGTACTGATTTTCAACATGAAGAACTTAATTACCATATTTGGTAGAACAAGGGTACTTTTATATTTATTCATTATTTGTTTACTTAAGTTTTATTATATTCTATTTTGTACACTTACATTATTTATTTTCATCTTCAGTGGCACCATCGTTCAGGCTGATGAATTCGGCATACAGGGGGAGCTAACGTATATTATTATACGGCTGCTACGATTCGAGAAGATGCAAAGAATCTAGCACCTGTGAACTTGACATTTTAGTCACACGCGTATGAGGCAGTTCATCATCTTTATTTTAGTAATGTGGACAATTAATGGACATTTTGAATGGTAAAGTTTGCATGGGCTTAATGTTCAAATGTTGATTGATTGTTTCTGTACCTGAGACCACAATTTTAGACCCAGAGATCGATGCACTTGATTTGGTAAGATGTTTAAATATATTTTTATTTTTTTAATATTTAATGATTTTAAAATGTCAATTATTATTTCATAGAATCTACTTGGCGTGCGCTATATGGATCCTCTTGGGGTCAACCACGACACGAGGCATTGATTTCACGAGACTTCTTAGGATCACTACCGATGGTTGTTAAGATATTTACTTATGTTACTTTGGTTGTTTAACATTATTATGTCGTTTTTTAGATTTACTTTAGTTGACTTCGAGTCTCTTGGTTTTATTATGATTGATTGAGCAAACTTGATTTTCTATTTATGATTAATTAAGCAAGTAGTGGTTCGAGATTCTTTAATTGTTTCAAATCCAAGAGAACGTATTAATTTTTCTTAAATAAATTAGAAAATTAAAAATAAAAAGTTATAAGGCTTGTAGTAGTAGCAAGGCAGGTGGCAAATAACGTGATTAAAAAACAGTTGTTTGAAGGTGTTTCACAAGCCACACACTTTATGCTATCAATGGATATCAAAATGGATAGTTTTATCCATTTTGGGAGATGGATAGAAGTTATCCATTCGACTGGGTGATCAAAATGGATAAAGACGAATTACACCCCTGAGCTATACATGTGTCGTGAAAATCTTGATGAAATACGAACCCCAGCATCAACCCAACACTAAACAGGCCCAAGCGGTTCTAAGCCCGCTCAATTCAGTCCACTAGGCGGACCTGGACTCTCACAGCACGTTAGGCCCACACGTCTCACAATTGTCCTCAATATCCGTAAGCCCTTATTAGGCAAGTATTTTGAGGATGTGCTTCGGACGGGCAACTAAAGCTGCTCTTTGCTCCCATCTAGGAAGCAAACATCAGAATATCTTCTATACAGGAAAATTCCTTTCAACAGAATGCTCTTGGATTGGGAACTATCTCTCGCATATCTAGGAGCGTATAGCTAACAGGAAACTTTCCTCCTAAGCACGATCCCTAAGGGATATCCACGAAGATCTCCTCCCTAAGCTACGCCTACGATGGTCTGGTTAAACAGGACTCGTTGCACTATAAATAAGACATGAGGTTGGTAAGCTAAGGTACGCTACAAATGATCTGTTACAACATTACACCTTCCTCAGAGCCATGTCTAACTTTAGTATCGGAGTGTCATCGGCCACCACAATGGTGGTCTGTGGCTCACGTGTGTTACTTGTGTAGGTCAATAGGTCAGCAGGAACCAGATCAGAATAAGGAGCGAAAAAACGACTGCATTAGTTTGGCGTTGTCCGTGGGGACAACATAGTTCGTAACTTTACACTAAGCATCGTCTCCTTTAAAAATACAGAGAAATGGTGACCACCAGGTCACGTAACAATGGAAAACCAGGGGAAACGTCGAACATTCTGGTCGTCCCTATACTGCCTCCTTCAGCAGCTCCTATCTTGCACGCGCAGCCAACTCAGCTCCCGTACCAATAGCAGCAGCGACAGATCCTAAAATCGATACGCTGACATCCCAAATATAGCAAATCGCCAAAGCGATGGAGGCTTTCACGCGTCAGAATCCACCACCCGCCAATGGAGAACAAGAGCAGCACGAACCTCCACATTCGACAGACGATAAGGAGCAAGCACAGGAAAGCCAAGCACCCGCCAGTTCCTATTGGACTAAAGGAGGCTGCGTGGCTAATACTAAGTTCAATTCCAGGGGAACCCCCTTTCGCAAAGGGGCACACGACCCGAACGTACTGTATCGCCATTCCGTCCTGCCAGTTGTGGACACAATCATGAACGAGACCCTACCAAAGAAGTTCACTCCTCCAAAGCTCGACTCTTACGACGGAATCACCGATCCCTTCGACCACCTGCGCCATTACCAACACGTAATGACCCTTAAAGAGGGATCTGAATCTGTAATGTGCAAGACCTTTCCCACTAGTCTTAAAAGCTTCGCATTGACATGGTACCACAGCCCCCGCCGAAGTCCATCGACTCCTTCAAAATGCTGGCGAAGGGATTCTTGACCCATTTCGTTGGAAGCCAACGCTTTCGAAAAAGGTTCACACTACATACTCTCTCTGAGGCAGAGGTCCGGCGAGACACTCCGATAGTATGTCACACGCTTCAACAATGAGCTGACCTTCATAGATGGGTGCAGCGATGATACAATCGTGACAACCTTCACTGCTGGCCTCAAAGAGGGAAAGCTCTACAAAGATCTCACCCTGGAGCCCTCTCTGGACATGGTAGAGCTCCTCAAGAGCGTCCAGAGACACATCACCCTGCAAGAGTCAATGACCTCAAAGAGGAAAACCGAAGGGGACAGGAGGTCCTCCGCGTCCAGAGATAAGAATGAGGAAAAGAAACTTCCGTATGAGGAATGAAGCAAGAGGAAGCGCGGTGACAACATGCCAGACCTTGGTCGGTTCAGGCCAAAGAAATCATTCAACTACGTTGGATCCAGAGCAGTGACTCCCCTAAACACTAACCTGTCGAACGTACTCAAATCAATGAAAAATTGGGAATAACTGAAGTGGCCCACAAAGACACGCAGAGACCCCGCCAAGCGCGATAACGGCAAGTACTGCGCGTACGACAAATAAAGTGGCCACAACATCAATGACTATAATTGTCTGAGGTACGAGGTTAAGTACAGGATCCGCAAGGAAAAACTGAAAGAGTTCTTGCAGCCCGAGAAGCCAGTGGAGCAGAGCAGACAAATGACAAGGGGGGTCAGTTAAAGAAATACAAAAAGAGACTCCAGGGATAATATACGTCCTTTATGGAGTCAGACCAAATGAATACCAGCCACATAGGTCCCGCGAGCGGGCACTACTAGATATGCTGACACAATCAGCGGATGAGGACAAACACATCTGCTACTCAAGGGTCCAAAGCCATATTCCCACCTTGACCTTACAGATAAGAACCTCGAAGGAGTCTAAGCGCCACATAACGACGCCTTAGTCATCTCGGTCTCCATAGCAAGGTGGGAGGTAAATAGAGCTCTGGTTGACACAGGAAGTTCACTTAACGTTCTGTTCTACAACGCATTCCACAACATAGACCTCAAGGAGAAAAATCTGACGTCTTCATAACATCCGTTGATCGGATTCAGCGGGAAGAAATGCTTCCCCATTGGAAAGATAAGATTAGCTACGGTAACAGGTGAACCGCATCTCAAAAAGGTCTTATTTCTGGACTTCATGGTGGTAGACGCAACATCATCCTACAATCTCATCCTGGGAAGACCATGGCTCCACCAGATGGAAGCAGTGATCTCCACCCTTCACCAGTGTATTAAGATACTACTAACCACTCGGAAGGAACAATACGTGGGGACCAACCTACGGCACGAGGCTGCCACTACGTCGCACTGAAACAGATAGAGTGTTCCTAGATTCAGCTACATCATGCAAAGCAACCTGACCCAGTGCAAGACCAAAAGACGGGAGAGACACCATTTTCGAGCGGTACAAGAGCAATCAGCTATCCCGCCCAGCGAGTCGTAAAGGCAATGGCAAGCGAAAACACATCCCCCCGACATTTCGTCGGCGCGAAAATCCGCCCCTCTACAAGGTTTAATCTTCAGTGACCTATATAACGCATCAACGGTCCGCTAAAACGATCCGCGAAGAGACACCCGAATTCACTTCAAGGCTAGGACCAATTTATCTTCGTCAATGCAAACACCTTGAGTCAGATACAAAAGACTACATATTACGAACGCCCTGAGGCAGATACAAAAGACTGAGCATCTGAATACAGTGCAAACTGAAGTAAAAGACTCACTTAGGAAATTCTGCTACGTACAGCGTCCGACAAAAACTGGCAAACCCTCCGATGCAAGTAATTTGCCAGTGATAACAAAGATAAAAGTTGATCGATCCCTTTCGAAGACAACATCGAAATGTAAGAGGGGATTGAAAGGACTAAGCAATCAAGTTGCTCGGTCAAATCACTCTAGGAAAGTGCTCGTACAATGGCGTTGTAGACCTCACGACTAGCTGTTGATTTCCTCAACAGACATCCCACCGTCTATCCAACCTCCTCAAAGGGCTTAGAAGAAGGAAGATGAGGATGGCCACAAGCAGCGACGTAGTCACGATCTCACAACGTCGTCAACAGATACCACTTTTCACATATGTGATGGCAGGTGTGACTGAGAGCTACCACACCCAGAGTCAACGCACATCAACCAACACTTCGATCAACCATCGGTTAGCAGTGGGATCTGTGCACATGAAGACACAAGTAGTACGGTGTAATACCAAGGCATCTCCCTTAGTAGGAAATCCGTACTACTTCTCCGTGAAATGAAAAGAAATTACAAGATCTCAGCAGATCAACTATATGCTCACCCATAGCAGGTGATCACGCATAACGACCACTATTACTATGCCTGACCTTTGCAAATGTCAGAACATTTGGAGACTCTAGAGACGGAGATCCACCTTCAGCCTTTGGAAAATCCAAAGCGTTTTCTTCAGCCTTTGGAAAACCCAAAACACCCTCTTCAAGCAAGAACATTATAGAAGATAAGTTTTGCTAAAGATAGCGCCTACAACGATTGAAAAACACCATTATATAGACATGATGGTTCACCAATCGGGCACTCCAACATTAACTGTCAAGCATTGAATACAGTATGGAAAACGAGGAGACGACGATTCCTAAGGAAACTGCGCAGACCACGTCATTCAAATTAATGGCGATGCACGCAACCTCATCAATTCAGGGAAAGTAAACGATACTCAACCATCACACAACCCATGTCGTACATGTGTTACCACGCGATTTACGCCATACACGCTGCACACTGTGCCCTAGCCCTTCCTCTACAGGCCCATGGGCTCGACCCATTATTCAAACAACATTATGTCGCATGTTTGGCACGAGCATTAAGAAATCCTAGCCGATCCTGACTTACGGATTGTACATACAGATCACCTGCTGATTCGATGTAACTTTGTCCACACTATGCTACGACTAAATTCATACGCCCCCAACAGGTGGAACTTCTTTTCAAACCATGCAAGCTTAGTTAGCCAAAGTTGATGATGGCAGCTTCTGATTCAACCCGACACATAGTCCGCTCAGCGTGGGCATCGACGGTTTAGGAAGTGGGAGTCTAATCAGCGTTATCATGCCTGGTAACGATGACTCGCCAAGGATCATTGCCCCCTTGCGGTCAATGATCGCCGAACCTAATCAGGTAAGCTTAGCTGGTGACGACTAGCAATGAAAGCTTCTGATCAAAACCTAGACTTGTAGCCCCCACTGCGAGGGTGTAGACAGTCTGGAAGGTGGGAGCTTAGTCAGTCCCGAACTGATTTTGATGGCTCGCCACGGGACCACTGCTTTTCAGCGTGGCCGCCAAATCACCAAACCTGGACTTGTAGCCCGCGTTGCGAGGGTGTAGATAGTCTAGAAGGTTGGAACTCAGTCAGCCACGACCTGATTATGACGGTTTGCCACGAGACCACTGCTCTTCAGTGTGGCCGCCGAACCCTCCCAAATTTGTAGCTTGGTACACTCAGGTGTAGATAATTTGGATGGTGGGAGCCTAGTCAGTCCCGAACTGATTTTGATAGCTTGCCACGGGACCACTGCTCTTCAGCCTAGTCGCCAAACCTCTATCAAATTCGTAGCCCCCACCACGCGGGGAAGAAGTAGATGATTCAAAAGGTGGGAGCTTAGTCAGCCCTGAACTGATTCCGACGGCTTGCCACGAGACCACTAATCTTCAGCCTGATCGCCAAGCTTTTACTCCCCGAATCTGTAGCCCACTTTGTTTGGTCATACACGGTTCAGAAGGTGGGAGCCTAGTCAATCCCACACTGATTCTGACGGCTTGCAACGGGACCACTGCACTTCAGCCTGGTCACCAAACTTTTAATCCCTGAATTCGTAAACCACTTTGGTTAGTCATACACGATTCGAAAGGTGGGAGCCTAGTCACCCCTTAATTGATTTCGACGGCTTGCCACGGGACCATTGCGCTTCAGCTTGGTCACCAAAATTTTAATTCCTGAATCCGTAGCCCACTTTGCTTGGTCATACACGGTTCGAAAGGTGGGAGTCTAGTCAGTCCCACACTGATCCCAACGGCTTGCCACAAGACCACTGCTCTTCAGCTTGGTCACCAAACATGAATCTAGTCGAATCAGCGTCTTCACGCTCAAACAGACTGACATCCTAATATTCGTGAAGGCCATTCACGCCGATACAAAAATCGTATGGCCAGTGCCCTAATAAAAGCTATTTAGGATGTCAGCCTGAGCTTATGGCCCCTGACTTGGCACAAACGCTCTGACACATGCGCTCGGCCATTGCAACTCGCTCTTAGCAGCAATTGCGACCGATCGGTCGAACAAATAGGATAAGTCTCAAGCTGCTTACCTTGGGAACAAGACACAGCGCGGGCAACCCCCAGCTAAACTATGCGCAACATGCCCACCAACGACCTCGAGTCGTTCACAATACAAAGCGGTTAAACTCTTTATCGCAGACAGACTAATCGAGCGTCCTATTGACTCAACCAACCTAAGCATGACAACAAGGCAAAAGAAAAAAAAATACAATAGAGACAACAAACACATTACTGATAAAACTATTTTCATTAACGGTCAAAACTAAAAGAGGTGCAATCACACCAAGGTCACTCCCTACCAGAAGAAGGTACAAAAACAGAAAAACTAAGCCTAGTGGAAGATGAAACAGGGATAGCATCCACACGCACCGCGGTCTGCGTATCATGGCCCACATTGCCATCCTCATCCCCTGATGCAAAGGCAACATACAAATCAACATATGACATCTTCTTATACCGGCCAAGATCCCACTCCGGACGCTCCTCCTTCATCAGTGCCAACAGCTTCAGCTGGCCATGTACAACCCAGCGAAACTCACACTTGCCTTGCTCCTGAAGAATCTCTTCCTCTCGCACCTTCGCGTCAACAAGTTCGCTCTCCAGTAGCTTCAACTTGCCAATCAGCGTGTCAACCTGAGACTGACTGCTTTTCACAGCACTGAGCTCATGCCAGTCTAGTTCAGGCTGGTCCTCAGCCTTTCTTAACTTATAGGCATAGAACTCCACATTGGATCCCAACTCTTGCTTCTCAGCAACCCATTCGGCTTCCTTTGAAATATTTTCCTCAACAAAAGACTACAGCTCAGAACATGCCTTAGCCACAGCATCTTGCGCAACCTCGACTTCTCGACGGACCCTGCTAAACTCTTGTTTGAGTCCGTCCCTTTCGGACACCGCCTTCGTCAGACTGCGCTCAAGGTCATCCAGACGAGCCCGCTGAGCCTCAGTGGCCACGATTGATTAATTCAACCGCTTCTCCTCAGCCTGCTTCTTAAGCCGCTCGATTTCATGGAGCGCATCAGAATACAGCAGCTGCATGTGAGAGAATACACACTCCGAGGTATATACTCTCTCACGAGCCGCCTCGACTTCCTTTCCAGTAATGACCGCGTGGCTCATATGAGACATACCCAACATAAGGTACTTCAGACCCTTATCCATGCATCCTTCCATTGTATCCTGTTCGGGTTTCGGAGCATGATCCATCAACCGGCTGTTGTGTCTGCTTATGTGCTTCCTCGAAGCATAATCTACATCCACCTCTCGATGCCAGACTTGTGAGCTCATCTTTACCAAGTCAGGTGCAAACATATTCATCTGTGCTTCTGGGTGAAGCCTTTCCTGATCAGGAACTACGCCAGCGCAGCCCTTCAAGGTTGCCACTGTCCTCAGACTCTCCTCCGTGGCCTTTCTTTTGTCAATAACAGCCGACCCTTTATTGCAAGACGGCTCAATGGGATCCGGAGGGAGATGAGGGAGCAAATTATCCAAAGAACCCTCCAATACTTCCAATTGTGGCCTAGAACGAGACGATAAGCAATGCGGACTACAAGAGACACGGTCAGTACCGTGGCCACATTTAGGCGAATCAACAGTAGGGCGATCAAATTCTACCACCTCGGGCGAATCTTCACAGGAACCTCCAACAACAATGGTCCCACATGAATCAGCACCAACATAACTTGCCATTGCGACTCGCCCCAGAGGGTCATTCAGAGCCTCAACCTGAGCGTCACTAAGGTTTGACCTGTCCATGACTCCTGAAAACTGCAGGTAATCTCTCTCCAAGACGAAAACGTCAGTCTCCACCTCAACAGGCCCAGCAAGCTCACGCTCATTTCTCACTGGAGCGGCTCGTGCCGAAGATGGCCTAGCTATAATGCGAACCATCTTCCTCATGAAGGAAGCAAGCATCTCAGACGACTCCTCCACATCGGACAGAACATGAATTTTGGCCCCAACAACCTTCCTCTTCCTAGAAGGGGCTTCATCTTCCAACTTAATGCGCGACTCACAATACAAAATGGGGGCAACATGTTAGTTGTCCCACAGCCCACTACGGATGAAGTTGGAAACTCTTATGACATTGACCACCTTCCTTTGCGGCATGACACGTAACGTCTCCATGGTGTTTTGCTTCTCTAAGGTGAGATGAGTGGTAGGAAACCTTCCTGCAAGGGAACACAAGTAATGAGCAGTCGGCTCGCTATCAGGCATATCAAAATCGCGAGAAAGAGATTGAACTTACGGAGTGGTCTAAACTGTCGCTCGAATGGACGACCTCTGAACCGAAAATACTTCGAATCCGCAGAAGCCAAGAAGCAGTACTTCTGCCAGAACTTGAAATCATCAGGCAGTTTACCGAAACATTTCGGCGACTTCATCTTACAGACAACATTGCTCTTCAATCGATGAGAGGTCAGCAACTGGATCACCTGCGGAGTCACACTAACACTAGTCTCCCTAGCACTTGGCAGAATCATGAGGATGATCATATATCCATTATGCCCCAACTAAGCCAGAGGAATCCCTAATAGATTCAAGAACTCCCAAATCACGTCCAGTATCGAAAAATGCACTCCAGTTTGGAGCATACCACGATGTAAACATATGAAATCGACAGGAGGTGATACAGGCATTTGGTCGCCCGTTAGGAGATACAATGGCAGGTCCTCGAGAACCCCAAACTTCATACGAATTTCGACAAGATCGGGCTTGGACAACAAGCTGTCTTCAAAAAATTTCAGGGCCTCAGCTTAAACAGCATCATCAATAAGGTTTTCTTGAGTCATGAAGAAAACGAACGATCTTTTCAAAACAATATCTTCGAAAGTGAACAAAGTAGAAGAATCAAACTCTGCATTGCAGATGATCTAAATAGAGGATGGTTTTTCGCTTATTTTTCGCCAAACTGACGCACGTGCCATTAATGTGGCGTGCTGCTCAAGCAACGATTCAGGCTCAGTCATCATGAGCGGCTTATCCCTTCAAGAGATGACTTAGCGAACCGATGTGGCGGCCCATTAATTCGGAGGGAGTAGATGATGATACATAAAAATGGTCACACCCCTGAGTCGTACACGTGTCGTGATAAATCTCGAGGAAATACGGACCCTAGCATCAACCCAACACTGAACAGGCCCAAATGGTTCTAAGCCAGCTCAATTCAGTCCGCCAGGCGGACCCGAACTCTCACAGCATGCTAGGCCAACACGTCTCACAGTTGTCCTCAATACTCGTAAGCTCTCCTTAGGCAAGTATCTCGAGGATCTGCTTCGAACGGGCAACTACAACTGCTCTTTGCTCCCAACTAGGAAGCAAACACCAAAGTATATTTCACACAAGGAAACTCCCTTCTACGAAATGCTCTTGGATTGGGAACTATCTCTCGTGTATTTAGGAACGCAAAACTAACAGGGAACTCCCCTTCTACAGCATGACTCCTAATTAGATATGGATCTCCACGAAGATCTTCTCCCTAATCTACGCCTACGATGGTCTGGTTAAACCAGAACTCCTTGCACTATAAATATGACATGAGGTTGGTAAGTTAAGGTTCGCTACAAATTTCCTGTTACAACATTACACCTTCCTCAGAGCCATGTCTGACTCTACCATCGGAGTACCATCGGCCACCACAACGGTGATCCGCGGCTCACGTGTGCTACTTGTGTAGGTCAATAGGTCAGCAAGAACCAGATCAAAGCAGGGAGCAAAAAATGACTGGATCACATATTATAGCTCTTTTTGGAGACTAATTTGATAATACATAAAATCCAAGTATGAGAGCAATATATTTCTTTATGGCTTAAATGTTGAAAACCAAAAAGTATGTGACCTCAATTATATCACCAAATCCATATGGGCCCAAATATAAAGCTCAATCATCCAAATTAAGACCCTATATGAAGGTACCTAGGGGTGGGCACGAGACGGGATGGGACGAGATAGACCCATCCCGTTCGTACAGGATCGGGACGGAACGGGATCAGCATGTTCAGCTTATAATCAGCTGGAATATAATCTGAATATAATCCCGTATCATCCCTTATCCAACACTTCGTCGAGGTAGTCTCAAGTGGTGGAACAGTGAGGACATGGTGGAATGAGCAAAGGATTTGGTTGATCAAAGCAGTGACAACCTGCTTGTTTGGAAGCCTAGATGCTATATTCAAGATGATTGGTATAACAAGGGCAAGTTTCAGATTAACTAATAAAGTGGTTGACCAAGAGCAACAAAAGAAATATGAGCAAGGAATATCCGACTTCCAAGGAGCTACTGCATTTCTTATCCCCTTGATCATCCTTGTCATTTTCAATATGATCGATTCCAACACTATGTCGACTGTAAAGAACTCTGCAATGTCACCACTAACTCTATTGAAATTCACTATGTCATCAATGTAAAACTTGCATCACAATAAATCTTAAAAGGTGCAGACAAGTAAGTACTAGAAAGTAGAGCTTCCACACATAAATTTTAATCAACTAACGTTTTATAAATTGGAAAAGTGCATCAGTATACTGTTAAGGAACTCAACAGATTGAGCTCCAAAGTACTTTCTTTTCAAGAACATCAGAGTTCTATATTTATGTTTCATTGAAGTAGGAGTTACATAAGATTCTAACATCTAGGAAGATAGATATCATAGTGATTAATAGGGATAGTGTTACAACAACTTCTATCATAATGGCACAACCTGTTTGAGATAATTCTGCAGCACGACCATAGGTTGGACATACCATTCATTCACTCGACTACTATATGTGCATGAGTTTGTGATCGTGGGCTCGAGGATAGATGACATGTGCGTTACTATCCATTAGTCACATCCACCATATTTGTGTGTGAGAGAATATTGTCTATATCTCAATAGTACGATTATGTTGTACCATCAAAGACGAATATTGATTCTAAAATATTGCAATCTTAAAATAAATAAATAGAAATATTAATAATAAATATTGAAAATTAGCTCGGGATTGGCGGGATTGAAAATCTTCATCCCATCCCATTCCATTCTAGATTGGGACGGGACGGGATCGGGATCGCGGGATGGGATGCCCACCCCTAAAGGTACCCATTAAGGTGTCGTGGTGTAGTTGGTTATCACGTCAGTTAAACACGACATTAAGTTTTTTTTCCTTTTAATGCCCCTCGTATATTAAAGTAAATAATTTGAAGTTTGTGAAATTATAAAGCCAAAGTTTGTTTTGAGTTTTTTCTAAGGGTCTATTTGGTTGCACGAAAATAGACATAGAAATTGAAATCGTTTTCGTGAATCCAATTTTGAGGCATCCCTCTAAAATTTGGATTTTCATGAGTAGTGAAAAAATAGTCTTATAAATAATTGATTTTCTGTGAATATATAGACAATCAAACAACGAAATATATATATAAATAAACCAAAAAAATCTGAATTTTGGGTTAGGGCTGAGGATGATAGTTAAGTCCCTAATACTCTTCTAGATTTGGAAAGAATAAGTGAATATCTCTTATGAAAGTAATCTGACAAAGTAAAATTTTCCTACTAACAAAATATATATATATATATATATATATATATATATATATATATATTGTATGGAACCTCCATGCCAGTTGTACTATATAAAATGACAAATACGATGAAACAAGATAGTGTGACTATTTGTGGGAAGTGAGGGTAAACTTGACTTTTGTATTGTTGTCTCACGTCTTCGTGATAGCTTTCTCCACGAATAATTCTAGGGAGTCTGGATTTGCTGCCTGGGGGGGCGAAAATACAATTTTGCCCCCCCCCCCCCCCCTTCTTTAAACACTTTTTCCAAAAAAGGGAGGCAAAATTGTATTCCCCCCCCCCCCCAGACAGCAAACCAGGCTGCAGACTCAGGCCCTGTAGTGGAGCATCAAGGTTACTCAAGCCTTTTTTTTTTTTTTTTTTTTTTGAAAGAGAGAGAGACCAATGAGTGGCTCTGAATCTACATGTATTATTTCTTTCACCATTTAACTCATTTTTTAATTTCAGGTCATATTCACGTATGCAACTTTTTCATCTCCAATCTCCTTTCAAGTTCCATCACCTTCAACTCTCCCCACCAATTATTATCATTTTTTTCTCAAAAAATATCTGGAAAAAAAAGTGATGGGAAATGGATTTTCATTTTCTATGAAAATTATCAAATCAGGTTTGATGATTATTAAGTACAACTGATTTGACTATCAATTTTACTATTTATTGTTGATTGGGACAAAGTCAAATCGAAAGGATTAGAAATTAAAAATGGCTAGGATTGAAAGTTATGAAATGTATTGAATTTGAGGGTTGAGATTCATTTTCTATAATGACATATTTGTAAATATAAAATATGTAGAAGGGTAAAAATAATGAAAATACTTTTAAAAAAAGTTGGTGAAATATACATGTGACGGAGAGAGAAAACGTTGTGTTTTCCTTTTAGTAAAATAAAAAGAATAATTCTAAAAAGCCCGCCTTGATAGCCTAGGAGACAGTCCGAACCCTCTCAGTCACGTGCCAAAAGAAAGGTATTTTCCACGTGAACCCACACAAGCTCCCTCAAGCGATTACACAAGCCTCCTCCCTCCTCTCATAGAGAGCAGGTTCTGACCTCTGCAAAAGATAAAAGCAGCATTTATCTCACCACAGGTTTTCAGAACAATTACAGAACTATTATCAGGACCCGGGGGGGGCTCTACGCACAAAGCGCAGCACAGACTCCTGCGCACAAATCACATCCGTAGGATCTGATCTGACGGTCCAAATTGATGAACTTAAAAAAAATTTATTCTTCACTACCCTTAGAAACCGAAACCCTCTTCACATTTTTCTTCAAAAAACAAATAAACAAAACGTTCCCAAATCTCCACATCTCGCGCTGATCCTCGTCATGGAAAACCTAACCCAAAGTGGGGATTTAGATCTGTTGATGCTCTGGGTATTTCGATTGATAGGGGAAGCTTGTTTGTTCTTCACGGCTTTCCAGCTCTTCGAACTTGGTTGAGAACAGAGGAAGTAAAGTTGGGGTTCAAGTGGGGATTTAGATCTGTTGATGCTCTGGGTATTTCGTTTTTGGAATAGAGGAAGTAAAGGTGCCTCTAAATCCAAATAGAGATTGAACAAGTTTACTTCCTCTATAAAGATTTAGACCTGTTGATGATCTGTTGATGTGCCATCTCATCCCACTTCTTCATGTGTTCTTGTTGACTGAGCTTGAATTCATTCCAAATAGAGCTTTGTGTTGATTTGTTGTAATGGGGTTTACTTTGTGAGTGGAGAATTGGTTAGTTTTCGGCGATTTGGGATGGGGAGAGTTTGTTTTCCAAAATGCAGGGATGAGATGATCGCTCTTAGAGGCCTTGTTCCTCTAAATCTTTTGCTGCAAGGACGAGATGGAAGAAGTGGGACACGGGGGTCAATAAAAAAAAACTAAAGTCCAATCCAGCGATAAAAATACTGTAAAATAATTTTTTTTTAAGTCCATTAATCTGGACCGTCGGATCAGATCCTACGAATGTGATTTATGCGCAGGAGCCCCCCCGGGTCCTATCTATTATCAACAGTTAATATTTAACATATCAAAACTATATATATGACATATCTTGTCAAAAAAAACAAGAACTTTTATCTTGAAATTTAATTTCAACTCATTTACACTGGGAGAAGGGTAACCAAGTTTGGGGTTGAACCCAAGATGTGCCTCGAGATCAGCATGATTACGGCCATTAGAAGGTATGAGAGCCGTCGATCTCGGCCGGAGAAACCTTTCGAAGATGGCCATGATAAGGAACATAGAGATGAGAATAGCAGTGGCAACAAACCCAAACGAAACAACATTCACAGAATTGTCAAAGTGTCTCCAATGTTCCTCCTCTCTCTTGCAAATACAGTGGAGCTCCTGAAGGTGACAGACCCCAACTGTTTCCACCCATTGGAACTGAAATTTCTGCTCTCAACTCGTCTCACATTATGAATTGGGAGAACCCCAGACTGATAAACTGGGTTTTGGAGACAAACAAAGGAACCCCACTATGAAACTTCAGCTTTTAGAGCTTCACTTCACCTCTAATGATGAAATTGGAAGTTCACTTCTCTCAGGTGTCTAGAACAGGTTTGGGGAGAGGAGTGAGGAATAATAAGTGTTGGAGAGAAAGAGATGGTGAAGGCTTTTGAGGGTGTTATCAAGGGACTTGTGTGTTCACAGAAAGTGAGAAAAGCAAAATGGCGAGAGCATGTGAGGTCCTCTTTATGTGGGTTCACGTGGCAAACACCCTTCTTCTGGCACGTGTCTGAGAGGGTTCGGACTGCCTCCAGGCTACCAAGGCGAGCTCCCTATAATTACTCAAATAAAAATTATCATAATTATCTACATCGTAGTTGAATTTTGATAAACTTAGTATCGTTGAAATGTATTTTTGAAGATATTTTGAACAAAATTAATGATCAATACAAGGACCAAAATATTAAAAATATATATTTCATAATTAAAAAAATGTATAATATATTACACGTCTTTAATATTTTTAAAAGCAATAAGACGGACTGATCATACCATAAAAAATAAGTTTGACATCTTAATGCACATTTAAACAAAAACCTTAAATTTCATGTTTTGACGAATTCAAAGATTGGGGGAGAACTCATTCTTGACTTTTAAAATTTTACTCAACTGATTCAAATTTGACTGAATAGGATTACACTTATAATAGGCTTACATTACAATACTAATTGAGACTAAAAATGGGGATAGTGACGAAGGTGTTCAGTACAAAATAATTAAAAACATAAAATTATGTAGAGTGTCAACGGCACGGAGCATACTCCAGTATTTTTATAAAGGACATTTGAGCGCGAATAAATACTCCAAAGACTCTGATTGCTTCCAAATCATGCAAAGATCTATGGCTGGGGAATCATGTTTGAATGATATATTCATCTTCCTTGTCTTCCTAGTATCCATCTACTGGATGTGTGAATGAGCTTTTCTAGAGAGTCAGGCCAGGCCCAATACCATCCATCATCCTAAAGATGCTTATAATTGGCCCAATCAAACACAATCACATGGACAAAGAACCCCCCTTCGCTGTCCTGGCTCTAAGGGCCTGGCTGTCTTGATTTTTTGTGTATGAATCGTCTACAAGACTTTAGACTGTGTGTTTAGAAGGAAACCAACAATTTTAGGCAGACAGGGTTGTAGTCACTTTTGGGCTAGGTTTTGAGCTTTTTACACTTCCATCCCTTCTATAGATGATATTTTTGTGATTGTATTTTAAAGAGAATATGTAAAAGTGTAAAAAAAAAATCTCAATCTGACAAAAAAATGACTGCCAAACTTGACTACCTAAACTTACTCGAAGGAAACAATGAAGAGACCATAAAATAATAATAATATAGAAAAAAAATGAGAGAGTTAGAAAACCCTTTTATTATCATAATAAACATTTCTTCACTAAATTGAGAAAAAACATGTGCTTTTAAATTCTCCCTAGTCTTCTTCTATTTTATGGCATTTCTATGCCATTTATGCCATGGTTTTAAAACCAATCGCGACCTCTATGGTTAAAGACAATATAGAAAGAAAAAAGAAAAAATCTAATTAGCTTTTGTGTCCAACAAGGCCAGCCTTAACTATGAACAAGCTATTTAGTATTTAGCGAATCCGACCTCCCTAAAAATACAGAACTTTTAGGGCTTATTATGCCTTCATTTTTTTCGAGTTTGAAACTGGTCTCTAAACTTTCATGGCCAAAAGCTGAGGCAAGAACGTTCAACTTTCATGGCATTACTGCGAAAGTTTCTTGCTGCATGCCTTGTAATTGCAAATAACAAAATACAAAAAATTTATGAAACTTCCTCCTTTTCTTCCTTTTACGATATGCATTAAGATAACAAATACACAAATTAAACACCAACATTTTGGGGATAACTCAACAAGGACAAAAGCAAATTAAAGAGTGTTTTTTGTGATTTGCAAATCATGCACCAAATGACATAATAGATATTATATGTACATTTTCCATATCTAAAGTTTGGTGCGAATCGTCCTAATGACTTTTCCAACCAAAGGGATTTTATTTTATTTGCTTGCATGCATTGGAGGGAAATACGTACAATTATTAAGTATTAAGCTCCAGATTTATACTTAATGCTACTTATGTGGTCTTGAAAATACACACAAGTATCTCACTTCCTTATTACTGATTATATCAACTTAGAATGTTAGCGTAACCAAACACATTTTTAGCCACCAGAAATTCTAATTGTCGAGGAAAACAGCGAGGGAGGACCCTCCATCCCCCTCGCGATGCGTACAAGGGATGGGAGGCACGCATCACGAGGGAGTCCCTCCCTCCCTCACTGATTTCCTCGCCAGTTAGCCAAGCTCTTTTAGCCACTAACTAAGCATTTGAACTATGGCACCACTTGTATAATTTGGAAAAAAGAAAATATTAATAAATAAACCTTCAAAGTTAGTATCACGAAACATAGGAACGTTGGGAGAGTACAAGCTCATCTTAAACTCGAAATCATTGCGTTTGGTTTAGGCTCAGCTTTGTATCATGTAAAGGAATGCAAATGCAAATGCATTTGTTTACGGGTCGGCCCACAATTTTTAATGCTCGGTATCTCTGAAATTCGGTTGTTACATTTATTTTTCAAATCTCTGAATTTTCTTTAATAAAGTCATGCATTCAATGAGGGCAAAAAAATCATGGGATTATTTCAACTTTTCAATTGACACTCCTACCACGATTGTCATATCATACGATCCCACCGCTTCAACTCTACCACTAACTCCGCCATTGCCATTGCCATTGCCATTGCCACCGCCATATATTAGACTAAAACATACAATATCAGAAATATCATTGATGTGTCCGAATTCGGTCTCCTGTAGATCTGACCTGTAAAACAATGGTTAGATTATTAAAGACCGCTTGTTTCGTGATCGAAGGCACTCCGAGTCAGTAATTTTGTTGAAGATGAAGATTAATCTGGATATAACTCAATTAAAATTGCACACTTTTGTCGAATGTTCTCTTTACCTTATATAGTAATCGTTATTAATTTTCTGTGTGACTTAAGCATGTGAGGCTCAACGAGGGAAGACGTTCTCTGTAACAGTCTCCTCCTTTATGAAGATGTGTCCTTGGGGGAGTAACTCCCTTCACGACTCTTTTTATCTGTAATGTTCATCCTCTTTAAGGGAGAGTTTTGTCGGGCCTTGATTTAGGCCTCTGACTATGATTTGTTCTGACGGGCCCTTTATGGGCTTTAATGATTGGATCCACCCTTTTTGCGCTTTGTGAGTTGGTCTGGTTTCAAGATACTTAGTCCTCGTGATGGGCGATCTCTGCCACGTGTATAGTCACGATGATAGTCTTATGTGATGTATCATCAGCTACTCCCCCCTTAGTTAGTGAGTATGTTGAGGTGGCCACTAACTCTACGACGATTGGAATTTCTATTTCACCATTGCAACGCATTTAATCCCGTTAACAACTATTGCTACGTTTGTTTCTCTGATGTCTCATCCGTCTGTTCATTTCGGTGTGATTCTCAGGATTTCGTGCAACCATCGTATCTCGCACTTCTTCCCATAAGTGGTTTTTTCATTGCGCGACCCTACAAAAAATGGTGGTGCGGGTTGTGTTTCTTTCTTTACGTTTTCTTCATTCCCAGATTTTTCTCTTTTTCATTTTCGTCTCGTAACGATTTCTGGCTTCAAGATTATTAGTGTGATGTGCTTGCCACTTGTGAAGCCTTCTTTTCGCTTAAGCGGACAATGCAAGCGACTTTGGATAATGTTCGCTACGACTATTCATTGTCACCTGACCTCGAGATCATCTTGCCTGGAGACAATGCCAGTCCTTGTCGTCCAAACCTGACTACATTGCGTTGTACCCTGGCATGTTTCAGGCGGTTTTTAGGCTTCCGACTCTAGAAATCTTCTGAGAGTACCTAGACTTCTTGGTCATTGCTTACGCTCAAATGGTTCCTAATGGTTGGAAGGTGAAAATTGCAACCTTAGCGAGGGTCGTTCTATCCGAGGTTCCTATGAACATCAAGTTTTGCATTCCGTGGTGGGGTTTAGTGTAAACATTAACCACACTTTCTAACTCCGTTCTCCAGTTTGTTTTAAGAATCTTAAGGATGAGTATAGGGGCTGGTTGAGGCCCTGGTTTTATACATCCATCACTTCTGGTTATTTCAAATTACGTAATCTACATATTTTTCCATCATTTCGAGAACCCAAGAAGAATGAATTGTCGTTGTCTATGGAGGAACAAGGGTTTCGTGATCAGTTTCACAAGCTGCCCCAAGCCATAGTAGATGTTACGGATGTCATCAATCGCAGTGGTTTGTAAACTATGAGCGAGGTGGATCGTGCGCGCTTACGACGGCTTGTACTACGGAAATTACCATTGCAAGTGCTGGTAGTGTTGTAGTTTCTGACGAAGGGCAAGAGGGTACTCATCCAGTTGGCGATGCGAACATTGATTAGGAAGTGAGCTCCGCTAAGAAGCTTACGAGTGTCGTTGTTCCTGCCATTGTTGGAGTTGATGTTAATGATGGCTTGAGCATTAAAAAGAAGAAGGTTCCTAGGCTTGTCAGTCCATCTAAGTTATTGGTGATTAGTCCTAATCATGTCCCGAAAAAGAAGTGACTTGTTAGTTCGGTTCATGGTAACAACCACGGCTCCTCCTCATACGATATCTTCCGGAAATGGTGGTATTAAAGTTGTTGAGTTGACCCTATTGCTCAAGAGACTGAGGATATAAATCAAACTCTTGAAAGGAGCAAAAAAGGAGATGTCGTCCTTTGGATAGTTGATGCGCTCGATTCTGCCATATTGTTTGTTGATGATCTCTGTGTTCTCGACAACAAGATGTTCCAGCTTGGTGTCGAGCTGTCTAATAATCCGAGCAATACGAAGACTTTGGTCGATTTTGAATTCGATTCTTCGTTGGATGACCAGGCCGTTGCTTGTGGTCGGGGAGCTAAGTCTTATGTTTCCTCCATTGTGCTAGTACTTTGGAGTTGCATGCCTCTTCTTCTTCTCATCTTCCTACTACTATTGCTAAGAAGAAGGTTGTACTTTCTGTGCACTCGATTTCTGCTGGCGATGCTTCGATTCTTCCTAATCCCTCTACTCTTCATCCCTGAGCGGGTTGGAGGGGACCTGACTCCGAGGAGATTCTTTCAAATCTGACGAAAAGTTCAAGTGGTTTTCCAAAATTGACGTGCAGGACAGTGCACATAATCTCATTGTTGAGGGGCATAGGCAGTTAGTCAAGAGAGCTTTGATGCCCGTGTATCCATCTGGTAGTCACCTTGATGAAGGTTTGAAGTAGATTATGGAGGGAATGAATCACCTCGTTTACGCTAGTGTAATGGGGTCAAATTATAAAGTCGCGCGCAATCAAGTGACATTTATCGAGCGGAAGATGGTCGGACAGGCTTTGGTTCTTTCTCACGTTCTCCATAAATTTGATCGACTGAGAGTTCAGTGTATCGAGGTTTCACTGAAAGAAGTTGAGGCTGTTCGGAATAAGTTTGCTTCTGAACTTAAGGCTTTGGAGGCGGAGTTTAATAAACTTCTCGGTTGAATGTTGTGGATAATGAGCTATCCGGATAAAGAATTGGTTGTGATGAGGTCGTGTGTTCCGTTGCTAAGCATTCCGCCAATTTAAAGGCTTTTATGGAACAAGTTGCCCAGCTGACTACTGAACTCACTACTACTAAATCTGCAGTTTCGTCTAGGCTTGCCGCAGTTGAGGATGAACTCAATTCGACTAGGGATGAGCTTGCAATAGCCACTGATAAATTGAAGACTGCAGAAGCATTGGACTGGAAAAGAGTTGTCGATGGTCGACATGACTTCCTCGACTTTATTGAGTCGCAAGGCTTGGATTTGCCGATGTATTGTTTTTTTTGCTGACCATGTCTTCGAGGACAAAGAGGAATTCGTTCCGAATTCGCGAAGTGGTCATGTTGATGGGGAACAATCATCTCTTTGTCCGTCTTCAACATTTTCCGCATTCCTCTTCTTGAATGCTCCTACTCCCTCCAATCGATGTAACTTCTGATGTAATGAAGTAGAGAATCAATGAAAATCTTGTTTTATTTATCATTATCATTTGTATTCAGTATGTTTTTTCGTCTAACTTGTTAGACTTAGTTGTTTTTGCTTTTGACGTTCTTGACTGAATTCTGACTTGTTTGTCTGAATTTTACAAGTGTGCTACATGATTCAACATATTAGTCGTGTAGAAGCTTTTTATCAAATTTGATTTTATATGTCTAGATTTTCAAATGCATTTTGATGTCGTACATTTTAGTTGACAAAGGAAAAGTTTGGCTCATATGTCCAGTTATTACTTCATGGTTGATCAGACAAAAAGTTTTATGTTTATGTCCGACTTGTTTGTCCTGACACATATATTTTAACTTTACTCGTAGCCCGATACTTTGGTCGTGCCATGTGTTTTTCGAGTAAAATCGTAAGTCTGACTTCATTGTCCCGACTGAACTTTATTGCTTGAAAGCTCGATGAAGGGTGAAAACTTTGAAGTTTTATTGATAATTTTTTTCAAATGCTCTATATTCCATATTGGTTGTAGTTGTTCACCCTTCATATTTTCCAATCGGTATGTTCGTGGTCTGTTGATTTTTGCCACTTTGTATGGTCCTTCATACTTTTGATTTAGTTTGCCCGTGCATGGTTTCTTTGTGTTGAGTTGAATTTTTCGGAGTACCCAATCACCAATATCGAACTTGGAGGTTTACTTTTTTGTTATAGTAGCTAGCCATCTATTGTTGGTAGGCTGTTGTTTTGATCGAAGCCTTTTCTCGTTTCTCTTGGAAAAGATCCAGTCCCATCCGACTCTCAATGCTTCATTGTTATCCTCTGCTTGAAATTCTTCAGTTCTGAATGTTGACATACCAATTTCTACTGGTATCATTGCTTCAGACCCGTATACGAGGGCAAACAGGGTTTTCACCATTGGAGTTTTTTTTCGTTGTTCTGTAAACCTAAAGGATGCCTGGCAATTCGAACACCACAATCTTTTCAATGCTTTGAGCTTCCTTTTGATTGCCTCTAGGATGGTTCTGTTGGTGACCTCGGCTTGTCTATTTGTCTGTGGATGGGCGGGTGCTGAAAACTGTTGTTGGATGCTCAAGTTTTCGCACAACTTCTTAACCTTCTTGCCTTTGAATTGTTTCCCATTGCCTTTGCTAACAGTTCCACCTCTACCCACTTAGTGAAATAGTGTAGCGATACAAGGAGGAATTTCTTTATGTCAGATACTGGAAGCGGTGCTATGATGTCCATCCCCCATTATACGAATGGCCATGGACTGTTCATCGAGAATAGACTTTGGCATTGCATATGAGTATGCGGGGCAAATCTTTGGCATTTGTCACAAACGCGAATGAGTTCATTTGCATCCACTTTCGTTGTTGGCCAATAATATCATTGTGTTAGAGCTTTGTGGGCTAATGGTCTTTCTCTTGGATGATTTTTGCATATACCATGATGAATCTCTTGCAGAACATAGTCAACATCTTCGGGTGAGAGGCATGTTAGTAGCGGTCCAGTGGCAGATCTCCTGAAGAGTCTGTTATTAATCATCGTGTAGCGTGCTGCTCGGTTTTGTAGTTTTCGAGCTTTCATCTTATCCGTTGGAAGTTCTCTGTTCATTATGTATGTGAGGATTGGAGTCGTCCAATTATTTTTCTTGCTCGTTGCACATGCTTTTAGCACTTGATTTTCTGGTATGGAACTTTCTTGAATTGTGACGACCAGATTATCATTTTCTTCAGTCCGTGATGCTTCCCTAGCTAGTTCATCAGCTCTTTCACTCTCTATTCTTGCATATCGCTGAATGGTAGTAGTTTGGAAACTTTTCATCAACTCAGTAGTCTTTTGGGGGTAGGTTTCATTTGAGCATCCTTGACTTGGAATTAGTCGTACAGCTGATTGACCACCAACTTGGAGTCAGTAAAGAGGCTGATTTCTTTTATTTCCAAGTGTTTAGCCAACTGCAACCCATCTATCATTGCTTCATACTCGGTTTTATTGTTTGAGGCTCTGAGACTGAATTTTATCCCATTTTCTAACGTTACCTTTTTCGAGTTGTACAGAATGATTCTAGTTCCACTTCCTGACTCGTAGGATGTTTTGTCACAACGAATGATCCATTCGTGAACAGTTCGTTCAGTTTGCTCCTCTTCGTGATTGTTGTCTGGTTGGCGGTCATTGTTGCCTGTGAATTTAACGATGGAGTCTGCCAATGCTTGAGCTTTTTATTGTCGTTTTAGAAGCGTAGCTAATGTCAAACTGCCCGAGCTCTACTGCCCATTTTACCATTCTTCTGGATAGCTCTAGTTTGTGCAATACTGACCGAAGTGGTTGTTCTGTCATGATGATGATGGGGTGAGCTTGAAAATATGGTCGCAACTTTCTTAAAGATTCGATCAGGGCGAACGCCCGTTTCTCCAAAGCTAGGAAGTTAATCTCCGGTTCTACAAGTGTTTTGCTGATGTAGTATATTGGCTTTTGTGCGCATTTCTCTTTTCATATCAGTGTTGAGCTTACCGCATGGTCGGAGACGGATAAGTATAAATACAGTGTTTCTCCTTTACTTGATTTTGATAGCAGTTTTGTGCTCCCCATGTATGCTTTCAGGCTTTGAAAAGCTTTCTCGCATTCTTCATTGCACTTGAATGTCTTATTCCCTTTCAAGATTTTGAAGAAAGGTAGAAATTTGTCCAATGACTCGGAAATGAATCTGTTCAAAGTTGTTATTCTACCATTTAGGCTTTGCACGCCCTTGATGTTAGTTGGTGACTGCATGTTGAGAGGTGTTTGTATCTATTTCGGATCAGTTACGACTCGATTCCTCTTTGATTGACCATGTATGCAAGGAATTTCTCTGATTCTACTCCAAATGTATATTTCTCCATATTCAGCCTCATTTTGTATCTTCAGAGTTGGAGAATGCATGTTCGAGGTCTTTAAAATCCATTGGTAGCTGAATTCAACTTGCAAGAACATTAAGGAGGTTTGTCAGAGTGGTGAGTGTTTTTGTACTCATGTTTACCGGGAAGCAAATGCAGTAGCCGATGAACTAGCCAACATCGCTCAGGTAGAGAAAATTACTCGGACTTATAATGCTCGAACTTTGCCTAGACGACACAGGGCATTGTTGAGGTTGGTCCAAACTCACACGCATATATTAGGTATCTGAGATAATTTCACTATTCACAACTGTGAATAGTACTCGCACGAAAATCTGACAGAATTCACGACCAAAGCTTTGATACCAGTTGATAGAGAAATCTAGGAATCTCCCAATAAACCAGATTACGAGAATGCAAAAAAAAAAAAAAAAAAAAAAAAAAAAATTGACACGCTCAATTTACGTGGTTCACCTCAATTTGGGCTACATCCATGGGCTGGTGCAAATCTTTACTGAAAGGGGAAAATTAAGTGTTCACAACACCAATCACACAACCCACAAATCAAGTTTACACCCAAGAAAATTTTTCCACTAAAATTCTCTATCTCTAAAGCTATCTCTCTTATCTTCTATGTGGAATCGGATGTTATGGGATGAAGGGATTGAGGTATCCCTTCTTCCTTTTATAGCAAATTGAGGAGGTGAATTTTTGGTGGTGGAAGTTCTTGTGCTCAGTCTCCCATGGGTAAAGTCGTAATGCACCCCCGTTTGTATTAAGATTCTTTTGAAAAGTAATAAAAGTCGGACATCCCAAAGTTACCTCTCTACAGGGGAGGTTTAGTCAAAATAAATAAATAAATAAACATAAACAAAACAAGATTGTGTTACCGGAAAATGTGAGATTCAGCCCAAACCATGTAGAGTCCATTGGTTTTGGTTAGAGTTAGACCACCCAAGCTTTCATTCAGTGAAGAGAATGGCCCAGAACCCCCTCAATTTGATCATTGGTTCAGAATGAAGGCCCAACTGTAGCTTAAAACCATAAGCCCGATGAACTTTGCGATATTCACTTAGGCTTAAATTTCAAGGCCCAGGTTCCTACCTTAATTGATCAATGCCTCATGCGGAATTGTATGTCAAATAAATTTATTTTTTATTAGAACTGAAAAAAGAAATTTACACTATCATACATTTTAATGGACGCAAATTGATGGAATAGGGAGCTGAAATTAGGATTTACTAAACAGAGACATGGGATTTATCATCATAAATTACAAAAAAAATTGAAATTCTTATTGTGAACCACAACTTCTCTCAATATTTTAATGAAAATTTTCTAACCTATACTTAAAAACATTATGGAAATTTAGATACCAAACTAATTGTGTGCAATCAATAGGTGGTATTTGCATACCATTCTTTCAAATACCAATAAGCAAAGTCAAGAACTACTAAGAATTAGAACCAAACTCAGAACAACGACTGAGAACCACTTGTCGATCTTCAAATCATGTTTTTATTAATAATAGAAGAACCCGACTTATTGGCGAGGAAACCAGTTAGTGAGCTTTGCGGATCTCGAGGGGGATGGAGAGTTGCACCCCTCCCTTCGCTGGTTTTAGGGATGGCAGTGGGGCGGATTTTCACGGATATCCGCCCCACCCAATCCGTTTGGGGCGGTTTTGGATATGGTTGAATGGGTTTTCGGATGGTTTTGGGTATCCAAAAAATATCCGTTCACTATTCGGGGCGGATACGGATTTGGCCATATCCGCCCCGCGGATATCCGTTTAAGTAGTAAAATTACTAGAATACCCTCGGTTAAATTAGTGAAATTACACTACTATATAAAAGCCAAAGTTACCCCTCTCACTCGCATTCTCCCGGCTCCCCCCCTCCCCCATTCTCCCCCTCTCACTCACATTCTCCTCCCCCTCTCATTCTCACATTCTCTGTCACAGACTCACAGCGATTAGCAAAGGCGAGGTCGAAGGCGGAGGCGGAGGTCGAAGGCTGAAGCTCGAAGGGTCGTCTTCGTCCCTTCATCTCCTTCTCAGAATCTCAGACACTCGAAGACGAAGGGATTACTCCTCCCTTCTGCTGAGATTTCGCAAGGAAGATCCATCATCCTCCCTCTTCATGCCGCTGCTGCGTCTTCCTCCTCGCGGTGATCCGTGATCCCCTCCCTTCCCCTGCTCCTCTTCGTCCCTTCATCTCAGAGAGATCTCTATTTGAAGATCAAGATCACAGCGAAGGCGGTCGTCGCCCCTTCTCCTTCTTCTCCTTCCCAGAACTATGATCTGATCAGATTTGATCTTAGATCAGATCTGAGTTCTGATCTGAGATCAGATCACAGATGTGATCAGAGATCAGATCTGATCAGAGATCAAATCTGATATGATCTATCCGATCTCATCAGATCAGACCTCGATCTCATCAGATCAGACCTCGATCTGATCTCGATCTCGATCTCAGATTTCATCATATATGATCTGATCTCGATTTCGATCTCATCAGATCAGCTCTCATCAGATCTGATCTCATCAGATCTGATCTCGATTTCGATCTGATCTGATCTCGATTTCGATTTCGATTTCGATCTGATCAGATCTGATCTCGATTTCGATTTCGATCTGATCTGATATCGATTTCGATCTGATCAGATCTGATCTGATCTGATCTCGATTTTGATCTGATCTCGATCTCGATCTTAGAGTTCAGATTAGATCTGATTTTTTTTGGTAATTTGTTGTAATTTTTGATCGATTTTGTTGTAATTTTTGATCGAATTTGTTGTAATTTTTAGATCGTTTTTTTTTTCTTTTGGAATTTGTTGTAATTTGTTTATATTAGAGATTCAAATATCTGATTTTATTTTTTAAATTTGTTGTATGTTTTTTTTTTTTTTTTTTATAAATGATCGTTTAACTGTAATGTGAATGTGGGTATGGACCAAACGGATATCCGGGGCGGGGCGGATATCCGCAAATCCGTCTGGGGCGGGGGCGGTTTTGAAAAATAATACCAAACGGATATGCGGGGCGGATTTTAATCCCCGCAATTCTCAGCGGGGCGGGGATGGATTTGCTTAAATCCGCCCCAATCCGCCCCGTTGCCATCCCTAGCTGGTTTCCTCGCTAATAAGAAAAAGCGATAAATAGAAAGTGCATTTTTTGAAATAAACATAACGAAACCACAAGTGAATCCCACGACAAAGATGTGATATGTGACCTAATTAGGGATGGCCAAATATAAACCCTAAGACATTGGAGATTAAATATAGAGCAAGTTGAGTGAGTTGCTTTCAGAAAAGGTCAGAGGTCCCCCCAATCCCCATTCCGGATAAGAAACAAACTTTAACTTGGACAAGAAAAAACGTAACTAGGATATACCAGTTCCTGACTTCAGATTTTCTGATGGTTTTTAAGGGAAACACTTGCTCAATTTCCTGAGGCTCAATAATGCTAGTATCCAATTTTTTCCAGGTGGATGGTGTCCTAGTCAGTGGCGGATTCAGGAATTTATTCAAGGAGAAGGTGAAATGGCAAATAATTATTAGTTGATAATAGTAATTATCAAGGGGAGAGCCAAATTTTTTTTTTTTACTAGAGCTAGTAACTAATAAAAAATACATTGCATATACCAAATTAAATTTAGTATAGTTCAATTTTAAGCCAAAATAGGGTCGCAATATCGATAACTTTAACAACGGGCAAATAAACGTAATAATTAGAATATATAATTAAAATCACAAAATAATTAAGATAATTATCTAGTTGAAGTTAAAAAAAAAATCTGAAATTTGCGAACATAATATGATCATAATACAATTTCATAGAAAAAATTGTTTATAGAATGCTCAAATTTTGTACAAGTTTGCTAATGAAATATATTTTCATTGAATTTTATAGTTATTATCTTAGATATTAATTTAAAATATTTTTTTGTTGAAGGTTTTATACCACTTGTGAACAAGCAATTCAGTTATTTACTATTTGCAATTACATAAAATTGTGTTGAAAACAAAAAGGTAGGGACAGATCATAATGACAAAAGTAGTAATTGTGAATAACCATAAAGAAATTATGCAATTACTAATAAAGTTGCATTGAAAAAATTAGTTTGTATTAAACTAAACAATTTTTAATGGATGCAATTACTAATAAAGTTGCATTGAAAAAAAAAGAAAATCTTGTACTCGAAGAGTATCAAATTCGAAAACTTTCAACCACTACACTAACCGAAATAAGCTTAAATAGTCAAATGAACAAGTATGATATTGTATTATACATTATATAATTAATTTCTTTATAAAACTAATATATAGTAAAATATTTTAAAAGTTAAGAAAGATAGCTTGTCCCTTAGTAGGTCCGCCCCTGATCCTCGGGACGCAAGAGTTGGTCGTCATCATTTTGTATTAACACTTGTTTGAGACGTTGATAAAGGCCGGCTTTCATTGCATTAGTTCTCTAACACACAATTCATCTGATGATGTTTAAGTTGTTATTTTTCGGATATCACATTGAATATAAGCAAGCCTAACTTCATCTTTTGGTGAACTAAATTTGATTCTTAAAGTGCTTATTGATTATAATTAAAGTGAAAATGCTGCAAAATACAATGTATTTGCTACTATTAGATTCCTTGCCATATCAAATCAACCAACAACTTTGGACTTTTTAAAGAGAAAATAAAGTTTGAAAAATGAAAAAAAAAACAATAAATAGGCTCTATTTGATTATGGAAAAAAAAAAAGAACCGATGCCTGGACGGTTTAGAAATGATTTGTTTCCCACAGTTGAATATGTATCGATAGAAATGAGTCACATAAACATTCTATTAGAGGTGACGCTCACACTCTCAATTCTCGTTGGCGCTTTTAGGCGGAATCTTTTCAAATCCTTGCTCTATAATTTATCAAATCTTCGCTCTCAAAATTTAGATTTCCGCTTTAATGATTTTGAGCCAATTGTTCTCGAATCTTTTATGGAATTCACTTCCAAAAATGTAATCATCACAAATGTTTTTGTTTCATCAATCATTTAATTTTATTTAATGATTATTATATTTATTGTATATTACTAAGTGTATTATGTGCACCTACTAGTTTTCAAGTTTCAATCTATATTATGCACATACCTATATGATTATTCATAAATCTAACTATTTATTTTATGCATGTAGTTAATATTTAATAATTTTATTGTTAACTTGATATTAATAAAATAAAAATAGTGAAATTCAAGTTAATATTTTAAAATATACAATAATAAAATATAAAACTATGTTGCATATATAGACAACGAAGATGCTTTGAAAATTAGCAAAGTTTGTCGTTAAGCGCTTTCACACTCTAATAACTCCCATATCGTGACTAAGGGCAATACCATCATTCACTAACCAAGGCATCTCCACTAAAATTAAGTCAATTTCGATGGGGAAAAAAACAATGAAAATAAAATGCGTATGAAAAAGTTCCACAAAATTGGAAATGAATTGGATTTTCAATAAGAGCTAGGGCTGAAAATCGAATCGACGGTTCGGTTTTTCACCTAAACCATTAACCGAACCGATTTAGGTCGATTTTAAAATTTTCAAGTCGAAACCGAACCGACCATTAACAAAACCGATCTGAAACCGAACCGATTTTAATTTATGCAAATCGTAACCGAACCGACTAAAATCGAATCAAAATCAAAATAAAATCGAATCGACCGACTATTTTAAACATATTGTATTATTTATATATAAAATATATATTATTTATTATATATATTTGGACGATTTGGTTTGGTCGATTAAAATCACATAAAAACTGAAAACCGAACCGACTACTTCAGTTTTAAAATTTTTTTAAATCGAAGGTTCGATTTAGATCGATTCGATCGATTGATGTTTTGCTCAGCCCTAATAAGAGTAGCGTTTTTTTAGTGATAGCTTTTCTCAACAAGCATGTCCTAAGCTATCATTTTCTTGTCAAACAACACTGACAAACTCAAAACCACAATTAGGAAAACTACGTTGAAATATGATTTTCTATGGTTGTTCCATCACTATATGTGGGCCACAATGACAATGAAGACTTGAAAATAACCCAGTGTTTTTACTCACATGTTCCCTCCCTATTACTGGTGTTTGAGTTAACCAAACAATATTAAAAATTGTACATTGATCGATTGGAAGGGTCATTTTCATATGAACTGTAAATGTTGTCATTATTGAAGGAGTTGATGGAGGCTTTGAAGAGGCCCAATTAATGACTGCATACTTCATTTCATCTTCATCACACATTATTGAGCCTTCTTCTTCTAGTACATTTTTATCTTTAATGGAGTTTGGCCTTTAACTTCATAAAGTAAAGAAAGAAAAGATATAAATTTTTATTTTTTTTTCTTATGGATCCCTAATTTTCTTTCTGTTGTATACAATCTAAGCTTCACAAAAAATTGTTTTGGTAATATTAAGAAAAGTCAGTGGTCTATATAGAACTAGCATTTTGAATAAGCTAATCTCACTATTTCAATTGTGGTTAGAGCATGCACAATAGACAAGCCGAAAATTAATGATGAATACGTGTTACCACGTAGGACGAATCCCTTATCTTCGTCAACAAAAATATAAAATAATAAAGCAATCTTTTGCATCACCACAAATCAGGCAGAATTTATTCCTTGCTTGCTCCCTTATATAACACATGCAAGATTAAAATGCACATGAAACAATATAAAAACCCTATAAAATTAATCATAGTTACATATGGGTTTAGTGGTTGATGAGCCCTAATCCAAGAGGATAACATTTAGGGTCAAAACAATTTAAAACACATGAGGAAAGTTGTTAATCTTTATTAAAGGGGTATTAGATGCTCATTAGTTTTTTGCCCTCCCTTTACATATGGAGTGTCACTACCAATTGGACTCAATTGCAATAAAGGGAAACTCTATCATTCACACAAGATTGGAAATTGGCCCAAAGTGATAATTTTTTATTAGCATAAATCCAAATTGCCACAAACTTTTTTAAAAGTCATGTTATTGTTCCAATTAATTAATTCATTTTAGACTGTGTTGGGTTGGATGAAATCCTATATCATGGGTATTCATGAGGGGATTCTTACGTTTAAATTGATATATCACTCTACATCTACCATTTGATTTTGTGATCAATGGTGAGAATGAAAGTCTTATTAACATAAAAATCACACTTTTTGATCCCCAAAGGCATTTGATTCTCATGTTCATGAGACTTTCATTCCCATCATTAATCACAAAATCAAATGGTTGATGTGGAGTGATGTCTCAAATTAGTCTAAAATTTAAGAATCCCCTCATGAATTTACATAGCATAAGATTCCATGCAACTAAACACACCCTTAGATGTTTTTTGGAATTAGAATATAGTTGGCTGGATAGGCTAGGTTTATTTTTTTTATGTCATTTGAAAGTTAGCTTAGTAATATTTAATTGACATTTGATAATATTTTTCTAGGTCGATATAATCAAATCTTAAAGATTAGCGAATATGAAGTGCCGTTATGACTACGGGATATATCATATATAGAAGCCATTTAAATTATATCATACATAAATCTGTTTTCGTTAGATCGCTATAATATTTACCGCACAGAAAATTTAGCATATTGGAATTGGACATCTATATGCATTGTAAGAGCATTTCCAAAAGTCTGAATTATATAATCTTGACTGTTCGTTTGCAGGAAAAAAAAAAAAAAAAAAAAAAAAAAAAAAAAAAAAAAGGCCCCAGTAACATTCGTTATTCCTACACCAACAAATGTTTTATCCAAAGGGATGAAGTATTGAAGGTACACATTCGTATACACATATTGGAGACAGTAGTGACTTTTTGACATCATCACTTTTGTTGAAGAACACCACCTCATTTTTGTTTTGGATGTGTTGAAAGATACCACCAATATAAACTTTCTCTCACTCACTATTCATATTCTCCTCTACCTTCTTCTCTCTTCATAGCAAACTGACGGAACAACACCATCTCATTCCCTCGATGGCTTCACCACCCTACTACCACATTTCCTCTATTCCTCTTCTCCTTTGTTGTTATTGTTATTCTTCTTCTTCTTCTTCTTATTTCTTTCTATTATCTTATCTTATTCTCCATCACTGTGTGGCACCACCCTGCCTCCGTATTATCTTCCTCTTTTTTTCTCATTTATTTTTTTTTGCCTCGGGAAGATTCTGCCAGTGGGAGTTCCCCAGTCGCAGGAACCTAAGCGAGGGAAAAAAATTGGCCCTCGAGCATGCTCCTGCAAATTGGGAACCCCATTACACACAGGCAGGTTCCTGCGAATGGGAAATTCCCACTCGCATGAATCTACTCGAGGGCAAAAACAAATCAGAGGAGAAAATGAGAAGAAGATAAACATAAGGAACATGAAAAGATGAGAAGAAGAAGACGAAGATAGGGGAGGAAAATAAGATAGGAGAATAAGGGAAGAGGTGTGACTGGTTGGTGGGCAGGCGGGGCGAGCCGGTGCGGTGGTGGTTTGTTCCCTAGGAGAATAAAAGAGGAAAAGAGAGGTGGTGGTGGGATTTTTTTTTTTGTTTGTTTATATTATTGATATCCTTCATTAAATGGTGGTGTGCTTCAGAAAGGTTGTGATGTCATTTAGCAACAATGATGTTGTCAAAAAGTCGTTGCATTTGGAGACAGTGATTTGGAGTAGAAAACCTTTAAATTAAGGGTCTGTTTGGTTTGTCATTTTCTTTAGGAAATGGAATCCATTTTCCTTGTTATGTATATTTTCGTTGTTTGGTTGTCTATTTACTGACAGAAAATCGATTATTCATATTGTTTTCTCACTACTCATGGGAATCCAAGTCCGAATGGAAGACTTCGGAATCGGATTCACAGAAACAATTTCAATTTCCATGTCTATTTTCCGTGCAACCAAAAATACCCTAAACATTTTAAATAATTAAGCTCTAACCAAAAGAAGAAAAAAATAATGCCAAATTAGGCTGAGATTAACCTAGTGAAGCCATTCATCTCCATTGCATTGCAATTTGCAAGGGCAGCGACTACTCCACACTGCCATTGAGGGGTTTTTTTTTTTGTTACTTACTCACACCACCAATAAATATGCACAACTTAACAGAGAAACCCAAACTCAAAACGAAAAAATGCAAACCAAAATAACTTTCGATCAATTTAAACCCTCAACTGAGACCGATCCTCAAGCTCATCAAAACACAAAAGTTGTAATACTATGATTTATCTAATAAACACAACTTGAATCACCTGATTTTGAAATGAAAAAGTTATGGTCATTTTACTAAAGTCGAGCAAATTCGTCTCGCAATGAAAATGGGATAGTGTTCCTGACTTTCGGCCAACTTATGTGCTCAATTGAGACCGATTCTCAAGTTGATTAAAATACAATATTATCTAATAAACGCAACTTGAATCACTTGAAAATGTTTTGAAATGAGCAAGTTATTGTCATTTTACTAAAGTTGCACAAATCTGCCTCTCAATAAAAACGGGATAGTGTTATTGACTTTCAGCCAACTTATGTGCTCGATCAAGAATGATTCTCAAGTTGATCAAAGCAAAAATGTTGTAGTACTCTGAGTTATCTAATAAAAATAACTTGAATCGCTTGAAAATGTTTTAAAATAATTAAGTTATGGTCATTTTACTAAAATCGCGCAAATCTGTCCGAAAAAATTTGCTGAAATATTCTGTTCGCCCGGAACACTGCGGGATATGTCAAATAGCCTGCATTATACACTGCAAACAATAATTTTTTTTGAAAAAAAATTTTGTTCGCAGGGATCCCTGCGGAGTATCTTAATAAGTCCGCCTGAAACTCTGCGGGCTATTTGACATAGCCTGCATTGTTCCATGCGAATATTAAAAAAAAAATATGCACATTTTTTGCTGAAACTGAGTTTTCTAATAAAAAAAAATTCTCAATCTTTCTTTCATGACCTTATTCGTATTGTCGCATCAAACTTACACTTTGTCGCAATGTTTTCAGACATTATTTTGGCACGATGTCGCATTATTTTCGGAATTAAACAAATCCATTGTGTTATCAACAAAATTTGAAAGCATCCAATGTGAATTATGGGAGTCTAGTGCATGTAATGGAGGTACCTTGTGAACCATGAATTTACAAAACTTAAAGTTTAAAGCTTAAAGTTTACAAAACTTAAAGCTTATAAACAAATATTTTTCAAATGTATTTTTTCGAAGTTTATAAAATGAAGACACTATGTTTGTCGCAAGAGATATGCATTTTGCACTTTGAGAGGTGGCATTTTTGAGCTGTTGCATTTTGGACAGTTTGAGGGTTTCGATTTTGAGATATTTTCGAGGGAAAATGAGATATTTGAATGTGGGGAGAGATTTAGAAGAGATTTGAATGTGTGAGATGGAGGAATTTTGAATGGGAATGAATGAGCCGTTTGTCGATTTGAATGGTGAGGGGAAAAATTTTGAGTTTTATTTTTTATACAAGTGGTGTGAAAAAGTATGGTGGTGTGGGAAATAAAGTAAATGGTGTGGAAGAGTAAAGTGATGTGAGAAAGAGAAAATGATGGTGTAAAATAGTCGCTGCCATTTGCAAATTCATCTTGCATGGGATTGAGGGGGCTCATGTGTGGAGAGAGAGGGAAAAATTTAATTTTGTGGAGAGAGAGGGGAAATTTAATTTGTAATTTATCGAAGTGAGATAAGAAAGAGAGAAAGAATTATTTAATGGAAAGAGCGAGAAAAGAGAACCGTTAATTTATTTTTAGAGTAATCTAACGAATGAAATTGATGCACATGAGGGTCCAATGCATATTGTACATGAGCATGAGCGGATCTACCCTTAGGCTAAGGGTCAGTTGCCCCCCTTATTTTTATGAAAATTTTCACTAAATTATTCAATTTTTTTATATTGTCCCCATTTTAAAAGTTTAGGTTGCTCCATTTTGTATACAATCTTGGCTTCGAACTCCACTAAAAATTATTTTATGGGTTATTTTTAAAGTTTAGGTCCCTCATTTCTATACAAATCTCTGCTACCGATATGTTCGCGTTTCAGGATTCAATATAGTCAACTGCTACGAAGTTGAGCGAATTGGAAGTTAGATGAGAGACGAAGTTGAGAGATTACAGAATGAGAGAGGGTTTGTGAGGGAGAGAAAAATATAAGAGAAGGAGAAGGATAAGAGGAGAGAGTGAAAGGGTTGGTGAGGATGGATTTGCTGAGAGTTAAAAAAAAAAAATATTCGTTCGGTTCGAAAAATCGGTCTTTTCAAACTTTTTTTTGCACCCTTTATCAGCAATCCTGACTCCGCTTGCACATGAGCCCCCTCAACCTCTTGCATGTCGGATTGAGGGGGGCTCCTGCGCATAGTGGGCAGGATCAGCTCCTACGCAGGCGTCTCAGCCGTTGGATCGAAATCCAATGGCTCAGATCATATGGATTTGAAATTCAGATTTTATTTAAAAATATTTCTCGCCAAAAACCTATCTCCTCTCATATGATCTGAACCGTTAGATTCTGATCCAACGACTGAGACGCCTACGCAGGAGCTAATCCAGCCCACTGTCCGCAGGAACCCCCCTCGATCCCTTGCATGTCTCAGTTCCACCTATCCTAGATAGATAGGCTCACATTATTGTTCAAAGTGGTACAGCAAGTTATGTATGATAAAGAAAAGCATCTCATCTCTCTGTCTCTTTGTACCTGCTGCAAAGCAAACTTAATTCAATAATAGTAAAATAATTAATAAGGACCCCGGGGTTCAAAAAATTCAACTTCTTGTGGCTCTAATCAAAAGTGCTCTCTGTCTTTTGCCAGAATAGTAAACAAAAGTCTTGGCCAAGAGTGGTTGAGGACCCACCAATAAAAGGAGATCAAATGTGGACCCTGTATGTTACTTTAAATTAAGTACAGTTTTTTGTGACCCTCGATCTGTATCTGACATGCATGCATGCATGAAATCGTCGAGAAGCCCCATCACATTTCACCTTTGTAATCAGGGCCTGTTTTGGTCCTCACCACTCTACACCTAATTAATTCCTTGGCTTACAATTCATGAGCAAATAATTCTACTAGAAGATTTTGATCTCACGAATCATCCCTTGGTTAGCTATGTCTTGGTGCCTACCATGCTCTTTGGTTGTTGAGGGCTTTCCTATTTGTCGAGGAAACGCACGAGGGAGAGGAGTGAGGGGGATGAGTGGTTACATCCATCCCTCGCTTTCCCTCCCTTGCGCATTTCATTGACAATTATAAAAGTTGGTGTACAAAACTTTACCCAATTTTTTTTGCATACATAACAAATGTTTCACAAATTGTAAATACATCACAAATGAAGAGCAAACATCCTGACAATTACTTTAGAATGCCGATACGTTAACTTGGGTGTCCGAGTTTCACACTTCCACTTGCAAAAAATTGTGCATACATCACAAATGTTTTTGAACTTATAATGTGACTCGAACATTTAAAAAATAGTTTTAAAAAATAGGGTAAATTTAAATCTCATAATATTATCCATTAGGTTTGCCCGGAACACCTTTAAAACATCTAATTTCTTAAATTGATTCCCAAAATTTTGACATATAGACTCAATATTTTGAGGTTCAGAATCTATTATCTAATTGCTGAATGATATTTAATCTCGAGAAAAGAGCATGATTTGGGTTCCAAATTAGGGGATGGCTCAAGAGTTGTGTGAACAAGTTGGCACCCAGAAATTCTAAATGGCGAGGAAACCAGCGAGGAAAACAGCGAGGGAAGGGGGTGTGATCGCTCATCCCCTCGAAATACACAACTACATCCTCTAAATGCTAAAAAGCGTAAATCTCGAAAAGGATGAGTGGTCACACCCCCTCCCTCCCTGATTTCCTCGACAGTTAGACAGGCTCGTTGGCACCACACAAATTGTTTTGGGCACTTCCCAAATGAGGAGAAGGAACAAACTTCCATGAAAGTCTCTTTGTTTGAAAAGTTCCAACTGCTACACGTAACATCTCCAGACGGTAATGGATCCAACTAAATCAACGGCTCAGATTCGTCCATCACATATTCAAGATGTGTTGGACTTTCTAGGATGTACACTTTGAAAAAAGCGAAACGAGCGGAGCAGAATGGCATGCCGCAAAGACAACGAAGGTGGTGATTTCCAGCTCATGTATTCTGTTACCAATTTTGCCACTAAGATTAGGGGTTAATTAAAATTAAAGTCCTTATGATTAGATCATAAATCTACACCAAAATGTCCAAACTACCCTTCAAGAAAATTTTGGTGTTAGACTTAACTTTCACCATACATTCTAAACTCGAATGCCATTAATCAAAGGCAGAGATTATTTGACATCGCCAATTTCCCTTTTTGACACCACCACTCCCTACCTTTTTGTCTAATACTACCATTTTCTATCTCACCATCACCTGCTTTTTGACACCACAAATTATATTTTTTTCCCATAAAACAACAACAACATTACCAGTAGCGTCGCTGCCGCCCTGCCACACCACCATCACTACTTGCCTTCCCCCCATTTTTATCTTTCTTTTTCTCTTAAACTCTTCCCTATCTTTTCTTCTCATCAACAACAAGCTATAATAATAGTAGCAACAACGACTGCTGCCAGCCACCCAGCCTCTCCATCGCCATTCCCCCTCCCCAATTTTTTTTCTCATTTGATCTCACAGCAAGGGATGCAAGACCCAGATTTTGGAAAAAAAAAAAAAAAAGAGAATAGAGGAGAAGAAGATGAAGAAATTAGGACAAGGAGCTCTGAACCGGAGCAAGCGGACAGGGGGCATCGACAATGAGGGTGACGGCTAGGTGAGGCGGGGCGTTGGCCGGCCGCCACACTGCTCCTGCTCTTATTGTTGAGCTGTTGAGAACTAAAACAAAATAAAGAAATAAAGAAAAAAAGAGAAGTGGTGGCACGGTGCCAGGCGCTGCTATCTCACTGCTGCTCTTGTTGTTCTTGATTGTAGAGGGATAGAAAAAAATGATAGGAGGAGAGAAAGGAGAACAAATGAAGGGTTTTCTCTTTGATTGATGGTGTTTCTTATTAGGTTGAAAAAAATGAGGTCGTAATGTCAAATAGTGGAATTGGTGGTGTCAAAAATTCGCAACTTTAATCAAATGGCCACAAAATGAAAATGAGCATACTTACGATCCACATTTTGAGTTTAACCACAACACTATGGAGCTTTTCATTCATGGAATTTGAATGAGGACGCCATGTTCTTTTTCAATGAGTTGGTTTAGTTTCAAGATATACCGAGAATCACGACACGGTATGTAGTGCAATGGGATATGGATTTTCTGAAATGCACGAGTATTTAGCATTTGAGATTAATGTTTATTGGTAGAGTTTGGCTATTTTTTTGTCCCAAATAAATGTTAAAATAAAACATTATATATTCTATAGCCCTTTTTTAATAACAAAAACTTCATTTCACGCAAACGCGATCTTCGTCAGTTTTGATGCATGATTTTTCGACTCCCAGGGAGCTTTTTGTGTAATTGCGATAGACATGCATGAACATATAATAGCTACATCAGCTGGGCCGATTGCGGCAGGGGCGGATCTATGTGTTAGGTAAGGGGGTCAATTGTCCCCCTTATCATTTTAAAATATCCCACCAAGTTACTCTTATTTTTACATTGCCCCCTTTAATATTTTTATGTTGCCCCCTTTGTATGCAATTTTGACTCCTGACTCCACTAAAAATTAAAACAATAATATATATATATATATATATATATATATATATATATATATATATATATATATATATATATATATATATATATATATATATATATATATATATATTTTTTTTTTTTTTTAAACTCTACCTTCACCAATCCCAATCTCACTCCATTTTTTTTTAATTCCCACTCTCCCTTTTTTTTTTTTTTTTTTTTTAAATCTCTCCCTCTCTTAATTCCCACCAACTCATTTTAACCCATTCACCCCCTACACACAAAGATAGCAACAAAGAGACCGGAAGATAGGTACCATACATGGTGGGTTTGCTTTGGGATGCATGTGATCATATTCTTATTAAAAATTTTAATTGGGTAGGGGATCATGAAAAAAGATTATACATCATCATAATCACTGGTTTTATTAAAAAAAATTAGGATTATTTTACCTCAAGAGCTAGCCTATGGTTGTAAGAGTGATAAAAGATTAGTTGATGGATTAGATTAATTGATGGGTTGAGATCTGATATGCTCTCTCTCTAATCTCTCAAAATCAAAAGCAATAATTTGGATTTGGAGTGGTTGGGAAAACACAGTGGTCGTAGGTCGATTTAGCTAAGTTGTTGTTTGTTTGCTTCGCCTGAGCTAGTCGAAAAGGAGAAAACTCTCTTTCTATACACACACCAACAATTCTAGGGAGCCAAGTTTGGGCCATTTTGGTTATTTTACACTTCTACCCCTTATATAAATGGTGTTTGTGTTTTAAAAAGATGAGTAAAAAATGTAAAAAACCAAAACTTGGCTAAAAAGTGGCTCCCAAACTTGGCTCCCTAGACTTATTCACACACAAACATATATTTCCCTTCCGAGAATGCATATAATAAATAAGAAGATAAAAGAAAGTGGGTTGGGCGTGTAAGTGTTATCCTTGGAGGCTTTGACTCACGAGTGAGTTTGAGAGAAGAAAAGACAAACATACAAAGAGTTAAAGCAAAAAGAGAAAAGGAAGGAGATTTCCAAAAATAAAATTGTCGTCCGACAAATTCACTTGAATCCATCAAGTCTAGTCCAATTCAGAGAAGAGATATTACCTAGGCTACTGCTGCTACTACGGACTTGGATTATACTGTCCCGCTGCCTCAAAACCAAAAAGCCAGAAAGAAAGTCAGATGTCTGCTCCTTGCCAACTCTCATCTTGTACCACCATGTTCGCTTTTCTTTTCTCCAAGTCAAATAAGCTCTCAATTAGCTAGCTACAATTGAATTAATCATGCCATGTATATTGTTTGTATGGTTGAATAGTTGTATAGTTAAATAGTTATGTACTGTTTGCCTCCCTTTGTCTGCAATCCTGGCTCCGCCCCTGGATTGCATGTAAGATTCTTGTCAGCACCATGGCAAAATGTTACGCGGCGGAGGCAACTCTTATTCTCATTCAGGTTTATAAGTGGCGTACATGCTTCCTTTTTGGTGACTCGGCAACCTTCATTTCTCTTCTTAGGGATGAAGATTCTTCACTTTCTTTTGCTATGAACCGGGTTTGCCGTCGAATTATTCATAATATTAAATGCCTACTCTTTTTGTTTCCTTTATGGAATTGTATCTATATTTGTAGATACCTCAATATGGAGACTCATAACTTGGTTTCAGTTGCAGGGTGACAAATTTGTAATCGTGCTTAGTTTTATTTATATACTATACCAATGGCTTTAACAGAAAAAAAAAAACTTCATTTCATGAAATTTAATTTGTCTATACAATTTTATTGGATCCAATTTTCTACTCTATATAAAAAAATATTTAAAAGTCACATCATATCTTTTCCATATTGATAGGAGATGAGATTATGATGAAGAATTTCAATTTTGCCTCAAATTTATTTATTTAATACATATTATTATTTATTTATTTATTTTAAAGCACACATCTGACAACATAAACTTCTATAGTACAAATCTAAAGTCACCTTGCAACATAAATCTAATTGTAAAGATCAAATAACATATATACAAATGTGCCCTGGGCCTTGAGAAACCTTTTCTCAAAGTCCAGGGCACTTTTGAATTCTGCGAGACCTCAACAAAGAGGCTCATGACCCGGGAAAGGATGCAGGAACCTCTTGTCTCTCTTTTTAATTTAATGTATCAATGAATATTCTCATCTCCCTTCTTGAGCCTTGTTCTATAAATATTATGGGATGAAGTTTCTTCACGTTTGATAATACTCTCCAATCTATTCTCGAAATCACCAAGTACAAATTGGTTAAATGAACCACAATATACCTCATTAACACTTATTCATCCATTCTTGTCGTAAGAGAAGCCAAAGAATTACAATGTTAGACACCAAGTTTTGCTCCTTTTTAGTCTTTAGTCATTAATCATGTATTTCTTCTTCTTCTTCTTATATATATATTATTCTACATCATGCTCACCCCGTCCCGTCCGAATATGGGATAAGGGATGAGGTATATCTCGTTCCGATCCCATTTTGAAAATAAAATAATGGGATGGAATCGAGATGAGGTCCATCCCATCTTGTGCCTACCCCTACTTTGAACCGCACTAGTGCAAGTATCATTCAATAATTAAATTTTGAATTTGCACCAAACGATTTGGACTATCTTTTAAAGATCTCACACAATCTAGTGAAATCTACAAATATAAATGAAAAACATAATAGATTTGTAGCATTAATTTTTTTCTACCAATCTAACCTTCACACAAAGGCACACACGCAAGGATAAATGCTCACCTATGCTACGTCAGTCATGTTTGTTTGAGCCTACATTGGATAGAAAATCCTTCTACCATGTGGCAAAATAAAATGTAGCTTATCTAAACGACACATAAAAAAAACTTGTGCAAAGTACGTGCAGTTTGGTAGTTGTTGTAATTTATATCTTTTGGCCAGTTGTCGAGGCATGTACCTTATTTCAAATATTTAGAATGCAAAACAATTGTATTAGACATTTCAACATGGAAAATATATTTTTATTACCTACTGATTATTACATTATTGCACATTTTTTCATTCATTAGGGAATACTATCAATTACAACCACTACGAAATAGTGCATTGTGATTTGGATTATATTTTCAATTCATAAACATTATGTTAACGTTTCACATGCAAATCAATGTGTATTGTTAGAATTTTCCCATTTTTATGCACCAATGAAACACTCGTTTAGCTATTACAAACTTGTCTTAAAGGCTTTAGATTGCATACTCCATGGTGCAAGGACTTTAAAAATTACTTAGTACTTTTACGATACTATGTATTTGACAGATTTAGTGTAATTGTTTTTCTGTATTCTCATTGACTCAATGGAAAATATTTATACAAGAAGTCCAACAGTAGCTTCCCTAATTTCTCATAATACCTAGCAATAGTTTAGGAAATATTAAACTTCTTGAGGAAGTAGTTTCCTATAACAAAGCAAGTACCCATATATAGCTATCCTAGAATAAAGGAATAAACCTCCTAAATAATCTCTTAACACCCCCCTTCAAGTTGGAGCATGCAAGTCTAAAATGCCCAACTTGTCAAGGAGAAAATCAAATTGCTTCTTCCCCAAAGCCTTGGTAAAAATATCCGCCAATTGGTCCGTCGTCGACACATAAGACGGAGCAATAAGACCTTCCTAGATAGCATCTCGCACGAAATAACAATCAACCTCAATGTGCTTCGTGCGTTCATGAAATACCGGATTCTGCGCTATATGCAACGCGGACTGACTATCACAAAAAAGAGGAATCGCCTTAGGATGATGGATTCCCAAACTCAAAAGTAGACCCTTCAACCATTTTAATTCACAATAACAGAAACCATAGAGCGATATTCGGCCTCTGCCGAAGAACGAGCTACAGTATGCTGCTTCTTAGTTTTCCATGAAATTGGCGAATGCCCCAAAAACACAAACCACCCAGTGAGAGACCGCCGAGTAAGGGGACATGTTGCCCAATCCGAGTCACACCAACCTGTCAAAGATAACTCACTATCTGAACGTAATAGAATGCCCTGACCCGGGGATTTCTTTAAATATCGAACAACCCGTAATGCAACATCCCAATGTTCTTGTCGCGGCTCCTGCATGAATTGTGACAAGACATGAACCGAGTATGCCAAGTCAGGACGAGTAACAGCCAAATAGATAAGACGCCCACGAAAACGCCTATAGGGCTCGGGATCCGTAAGAAAAGGCCCCTTGGCACGCGCTAGCTGATGATTCTGTTCAATCGGGAATGAAGCCGGCTTCGAGCCCAATAGTCCTGCCTCTGAAATAATATCAAGGGCATATTTCCTTTGACATAAAAACAACCCTGAGGAGCTTCTAGCCACCTCAATGCCAAGAAAATATTTAAGCATACCAAGATCCTTCATATAAAAACATTGACTCAAATAGGCTTTGAAAGTCGTCACCGCAGCGGAATCATTACCAGAGATTATCAAATCATCAACTTATACTAGGACGTTGATCTGTACAAACCCTTTAGAGTAAGTAAAGAGGGAATAATCGGAGTAGGATTGAAGAAAACCATACCCCTTTAAAGCTGTCACAAGCTTTGCAAACCAACATCGAGGTGCCTGTTTCAAACCATACAACGATTTACGCAAACGACAAACCAAATCAGAATCAGTGGAGTTAAAACCTAGCGGAAGTTTCATATACACCTCCTCATCTAAATCGCCGTGAAGGAAGGCATTATGAACATCCATCTGATGCAACTCCCAATGCTTGGATGCTGCAATGGCCAGAAAAGCTCTAACTGTCACCATTTTCGCGACTGGGGCAAAAGTCTCATTATAATCAATTCCTCCAACTTGATGATTACCGAAAACAACTAATCTGGCTTTTAACCTCTCAATGCTACCATCTGAGTTGTACTTAATTTTGTACACCCATTTACTTCCGAGAGCTTTCTTTCCAGGAGGTAATTTTTCCATAGTCCAAGTGCCATTATCTTCCAAAGCACGAATCTCCTTTTGCATAGCAGTACACCATCTTATATCTTTTGCAGTCTCCTTAAAAGACTGTGGCTCAACACCTGCAGTTACAGCTGCAAGAAAATTCCGGTGTTTCACAGTAAATTGATCACAACTAACATAATGTGCTATAGGAAAAGGCGTACCTGAGGGAGTGTGATATGGCGAAGCAGATGGAGCGAGAGATGGACTGTCCTTGATAACCGTATGTGTCACGAAGTCTCTCAACTTTATTGATGGGAACTTCTCCCGGAACCCGCGGCCCAAATTGTCCCTCCCCGTTCCGTCGGGAGCACCATCTACCCCCCCCCCGACAGCCGAGGATGAAGCGTCCACTGGTGGCACATCCAGAGCATTTTCAAGTGGCACGAACACGGTAGACTGTGGCTCAGCATTACTAGGCGTGACGCTAGTCGTGGGAGAGGCCGTGGGAGAGATCGTTTGAGGACCGACGATGGCATCCTCGTGCATCACCTGATGATCCCCCATACCTTCAATAAGCTCTTCCTGGGCTCCCTCATTATAAGTCACATCACTGTCAAGGGGAGGAGTATGATTTGTGACTTCAACATTCAAATAAGGAAAGACATTTTCATAGAACTTCACATCCCTCGACACAAAGAACTCCTTTTTCTCAAGATCAAATAAACTCCATCCCTTCTTACCAAACGGATAACCCACAAAAAACACATTTACGGTTTCGACTGACAAACTTGTCCCCTTTAGCGCGTTGATTATGGGCATAAGCTAAGCAACCAACAACACGCAAGTCACTAAAAGAAGGTGTACAACCAAATAACATTTCATATGGAGTTTTGTTTAGGAGAACACTAGAGGGAGTCCGATTTATTAGGTGAGCAGTGGCCAAAACACATTCTCCCCAAAAATAGATTGGCAACCCCCCTTGAAACCTCAATGCACGAGCGACATTGAGAATATGTTTATGTTTCCTTTCCACTTTTCCATTTTGTTGAGGGGTACCCACACAAGAGGTTTGAAATAAAATTCCATTAGCCACAAATAAATCTTTCATGCAGTTAAACTCTGTTCCATTGTCACTACATACAATTTTCAACTTTTGAGAGAATTGACGGTCAATCATGGCAATAAAGGACATAAACATCTTGAAAACTTCTCTTTTATCAATCAATAAATAAACCCACACAGCACGTGAATAATCGTCCACCAAGGTTAAAAAATAACAAGCACCACACAAAGAAACTTCATCATACGGACTCCATAAATCACAATGTAGTAACTCGAAAATCCTAGTTGATTTATTGGCACTTAAAGGAAAACGATCTCTAGAATGTTTAGCACGATGAAAAACTTCACATGCTTTATTCAAATGACTCCTAGAATTATGAAAAAAGGAAGCAACTTCACTACTGTCTCGGAAGGATGACCCAAACGACTATGCCATAGCTCCAAGGACTTCGAATTATCAACCGAAACCTCTTGCACCTGTAATCCATGCCGTAGATAGTAAAGTCCATCTCGTCTCTCACCCGTGCCAATCACCTCCCTCGAATGCAGGTCCTGTATAGCACACAAGTTAGAATTAAATTGGACAAAGCAATTTAGATCATCATTTAGTTGTGAAACCGAAATTAAATTGCAGTTTAACATAGGAACAAAAAGAACATGTTGGAGGATTATTTTGTCCGTGAGTTTCACGACACCCTCCTTAGTAGCAACCACCGTTTGACCATCCGGAAGGCCCACGGGACATGGCGAAACCACTGTAGTATCTACTAAACAAGATTCATCACTAGTAACATGATGAGAACATCCAGTATCAATTATCCAATAATCCATTTCCAACTTACCATGCAACCTGTTAGAAGGAGTCTGAGGAGTACCAAATGCGGCTGTTAACGCCGCCCACTGTTCTGCAGTAAAACCTGGAAGAGGTAGCGCAGCAGGAGCGGGGTTCGGCTTCCTAAGAGATGCGTTGTGAGTAATGTCTGGGTTGGTGGCATTAGCACGCACTCCGTTACGGCCACGTCCAGTCGTGAGCTTTGTTGAAGCAGTGTTTGGCTTGCCCTTCAAATTTCTGTCATATTTCTCCAAGTACCAATCTGGAGTACCATGAAGATCAAAGCAGGTAGCTATGTCATGGCCTGATTTGTGACAGTGAGAACATATCAAGGCAGCTCTCTCCGCTCTATCAAGACGCGGTTTTGGTTTATTCTCCATACGCACCGCAAAACCTACCACATCGGGTTTCTCTTCAGTGATGCGTGTGATCCCCCGAACTCGCTCATCTTGAGCAATTTGTTGGAATGCCCGATTCAACGAAGGTAAAGGGTCTTGCGACAAAATAGTCGAGCGCAGTTGGGCATAATATTCAGAACACAAGCCAAGAAAGAATTGGTGCAGCCTATCATCTGCACGCCGTTTCTCGTGTTGTTTACCAACCTGACAAGTACATTTACCACACTTGCAAGAAATCAAAGGCTCATGTTTATCTAGTTCATCCCATAAAACATTCAATTTACTGAAATAGACAGCAACAGACATAGTTTTATTTTGCGCATAGCGATTAATATCTCCCTTAAGTTGGTGAATACGCGGACCATTCACGATCGAGAATCGTTCATGCAAGTCATCCCATAAGCATTTGGCATTATCATAATTTGATAGCATAGAACGTACCTCGGGGTCAATTGTATTCGTGAGCCATGACACAAGCATGCAGTGGATCGTGACCCAATCATCTTTCGTACAAGGTGAGACGAAATCTGTGATCGTCCCGTCAAAAAAGCCGAATTTGCGCCTAGAGGAAAGGGCTACTCGAATGGCATGAGACCAATCATCAAAATTGTCAAGCTTGAGGCGAATTGGGGTAATGAAGTCGCCTGGTCGATCTTGCGAACCTAAGTAGAAAGGCGAACTAGGATCAATTTTCACCGGTGGTGGAGGGGTAGCGCCGCCGGCCATGGTTTAGGGGAAAAAAAATTTGAAGAAACAATTTTGGCTCTGATACCATGACAGATTTAGGGTAATTGTTTTTCTGTATAACTCAATGAAAAATATTTATACAAGAAGTCCAACAGTAGCTTCCCTAATTTCTCATAATACTTAGCAATAGTTTAGGAAATATTAAATTTCTTGAGGAAGTAGTTTCCTATAACAAAGCAAGTACCCATATATACCTATCCTAGAATAAATGAATAAACCTCCTAACAGTATTTTAGATGAAAATTTTTAGAGAGCCCGATCTCAGAGCACTGATTTGCGTCTGGGAGAGTGGTTCACATCTGATCGGACCAACTCTACCCCTCTCCAACTTCTCCAAACCCATGGAGAGAAGGTTAAAGTGGTCCGATCACGAATCATCCTCCCAAACACAAATCAATGCTCCGGCACCGGACCAACACTTATTCTAGATAGCCTTGAATGTTAAATGTGATATCCTTTCTAATGAAATAAATATCATATCTCTATGGCATGATGTAGAAGATCTCGTCTGCCTTCCAAACAACACTCCGTTACAGGCATGTGATTTGGACTTACTTTTAAAGATTTCAACAATCTAAGGAAATCTATAAATATATTTCTTGGCATCATTTATAGATTTCCCTGCATTGTCTCTTTATCAATCTATCCATCAAATAATCTAAACACGCAATGATAAATACTCACTGTGTTGGCTCTAAATGTTAGAACCTACATTGGATTAAAAACTCTTCTATCGTGAGGAAGATCATAATCCTATCCAAATCACACATGCATGAAGAATTTTACAAGGTGAGTGAGATTTGCTAGTTGTAATTTATTATAATTTATAATTGATTTTATATTTGAAAAATATTAGGCCGTCTTGTTTAGGGTTTTTTACATTTATGTTTTACTTGTGTGGATAGTGTTTGTGATTGTGCTTTAAAAGAGAAAGGGTAAAAAGTGCCAAAAAAAATTCAAACAAAACACAAAAAGAGGCACTCAAACAGGGCAACATAAAATTACTTTACATATATTTCAAGATAACTCCGGACTAACTTGGAACTTTTGGCCAATAGGTGAAGCAAATTCTTTGTTGCAAATTTAGAATATGCTAAACAATTGTATTAAAAATTGAACATGGAAAATGTAACTTTATTACTTACTAAACTATGGTTTTCCATACTTGAAATCATTGTAATTTCAAACGCGCAAGCCTTGTATTTCACATACCAAATCCAAATGTACCAATTATAATTTTTTTTTTAATGCATCGAAGAAATAGTCTCGGAAATGGGCTTTGATGATGATGATGATGATGCATCGAAGAAATAGTCTTACAACCCTTTTAAAACCATCTTAAAAACTTGAGAGATTGCATACTCCATACAAAGCATAATAATCCAAATAATCCCTTAACTTTCAAATGTTAATTGTATCATCCATTTTCTAATTTCCATCAAATCTCCGTATCATGGTGTAGACGATCTGAACTCTTTTTTAAACAACAAATTTCCTTTACAAAATATTCAAGATTTGCTTCCTCCTTTCACATCATGATTTTACCAAATTACCTTTCACTCCCAAGGGTAAATGAGTAAAAAACCCACCAAAAAATATTAATATTAATTAGTGTTGCCAATTAACCTCCTAAAAATAAGAATCCCAAATTAGTAAATACTCACCCAAACCCAACCTATTTCTCCAAATACACCCATGGCCCTTGTGCCAGGTGTCAAATAGAATTCCTATCCGAAACTCTGGGGCGTGTTTGGCTTGGCTTGCGTTCTCTCCACACGGTCCTCATAAACTGCCTATAAATGCTCTCCTCTCGCCTCCTCCTTTCGCTCACAACCAAGTCTCTCTGTTTTAGGGTTTCTCTGTTTTTCGTTCGCTTCGCTTATAAAAGCTCTCTTATTTCCTCTGTTTCTCCTTGAGTTGGTTCTCTCTGCTAGTCTTTTGGTTCAATCTCTTTGGGTCTTTCACAAGGCTTGAAAGAAAGGCTATAGAGAGTTGGTTCACAGATCCGTTTCGCCATCTCAAACACCCCCCTTTTGTGTAAGTAAGTTCTCTCCTCTTCTTCTTCGCCGATTTTTGTTTTGATTGGTTTTTTTATGCCCTTTTGGATCTGGGGTTCTCTTGTTTTGAATCATAGAAGCGAATTTGAGTCTGAATTGGGTTCTCTGTTTCTTTGTAAAAACTTCGATTTCTTTGTTGTTTTGGAAAAACTTTTAGATCTGAGTTTTGATTTATAAAATTGGGTTTTCAAAGCAAACACCCCCTTTTTGTTTCTTTGTTTGTTTTTCATCATGTTTGTTTGCTAACCTTGGACCATCAATCGATATCTGTAATCGGTTTTGCAGGAATCGTGAATGTTTTAATGGAGTCTAAAGGTGGTAAGAAGTCTAGCAGTAGTAGTTCCCTCCAATACGAAGCTCCCCTCGGTTACAGCATTGAAGACGTTCGACCAAACGGAGGCATCGAGAAGTTCAGATCTGCTGCTTACTCCAACGTAAGTTCTTCTTCTTCTTGTTTTGAAATCCCCTCCTCTATTCATAATCATTGTGTGTTTTCTAACATATTTCGCATTCTTCAATTTGGCAGTGCGTTAGGAAGCCATCCTGACTCGTCTTCAGCGAATGCCATCAAACGTAGAGTAGGATTTCCCCTTTTTTGCAATCGTTGTTTTCTTTTCCAATAATCAAATCAAACTCCCTGGCTAGCTGCTCTTCCTCCCTAATCCCTCAACCCCATCTCTCAATTTCTTGCTGCTTTTACAACAATGGCCGTGAACACATCCCCAATTGGGTTCGAAGGCTTCGAAAAACGCCTTGAAATCGCTTTCTCTCCTGCACCCAAATCTGTTGATCCAAATGGAACCGGTCTCCGAGCCTTGTCTCGCCCCCAGATCGATTCGATCCTTGATGCCGCCAGATGTACCATTGTGTCTCAGCTCTCCAACGGCGAGTTTGACTCGTACGTTCTCTCTGAGTCCAGCTTGTTCATCTACACTCATAAACTCATCATCAAGACCTGCGGCACTACCAAGCTTTTATTAGCGATCCCGCCGATTCTCCAACTCACTGAGTCACTCTCACTCGATGTTAACTCGGTGAAGTACTCACGAGGGCATTTTATCTTCCCTGATGCCCAACCTGCCCCTCACCGTAACTTTGCCGAGGAAATTGCTGCATTGAACGAATACTTCGGACATCTTGAGTCTGAAGCTTACATCCTCGGTGATGCCGACGTCCCGAACCGCAACTGGCATGTTTATTCTGCGAAGAAGACGTCGGTCAATGAGAATCCTACAGGCGTGATCACTCTTGAGATGTGCATGACGGGTTTGAACAAGGACAGAGCATCCGTGTTTTTCAAAAAGTCGGAGGATTACACCGCGAAGGAAATGACTAAGCTATCTGGAATTGATCAAATCCTACCTTCCTTCGAGATTTGCGACTTTGATTTTGATCCTTGTGGTTATTCGATGAATGCTATTGACGGCCTTGCTTTGTCCACCATCCATGTTACCCCCGAAGACGGCTTCAGCTATGCTAGTTATGAAGCAGCCGGGTTTGACCCAAAGGCAGTAGGGTTCGGACCCCTTATCAAGAGAGTGCTGAAGTGCTTTGGACCCTCTGATTTCTCTGTGGCAATTACTTGCGAGGGAGATGGTCCAATGTGGGGCGAGGGCACCTATGTCGAAGGGTACACTTGCGAGGAGCATGTTAAGGAATACTTGCCCGGAGGGGGCTGCATTGTGTACAAGTGCTTCTCTGTAGCTGATGAGGGGACTGTAAGGTGCATGGAGTTGAATGTGGGCGCGGGCAAAGAGAAGGAGATGGGGTGCGGAACAGAAGAGGGCCGCAACAACGCTGTGTCTTCACCGAAATCTACCCTGCATTGCTGGGAAGATGTTATGGAAGAGGTGGAAAAGTCTTCACCGAAATCTACTCTTCATTGCTGGGAAGATGTTATGGAAGAGGTGGAGAACACTAATGTTGATGTTTGCTCTTTTGTTGCCATGGCTTAGAAGAGCGGAGCCAGCCAGCCAGTCTGAGTCAGTCAGTTTTCTATGTTGTTGAGTCGAGTCTATTGATGTTTCCGTTGAGTCAAGTTTGAGTCAGTTTCAATCTACAAACAATGTTACTGGTTTACTAGGGTCTTATTATCTCTTTATATTATGTTTGGTGTCAATAAAAGGCTTGTTAAGCACTGTGAGGTCTAGTTGGTTATGATACCGAAGAGTTTTGACAGTGTATTAGGAGCTATTCTATTAATGAAAATTGCTTATTTGAGGCATAATTTTTTTTGAATCATGGTTGGATAGGTTGAAGATTCATTGTGTGTATAAGTAGTGTTCAAAATTTCCAGATTATTCTGCAATAATGAATGTGTTGTTTGTTCATAGAAGCTTTGGAGATGATGATTGTGGAGATAATGTTGTGAAGGGGTGAGTACTTTATAGCATGAGATTTGGTTGGATGCTTTTGGGGGACATAGTGAATTTGCTTTATGATTCGAACCCGTGAATTCAATCCTCTTTTATAAGTTGGTTCACTTTCTAAATGAGGTTCTTCATGAATGGTTCATATCATTAGCAGCCACACTTTCTTTTGCCTTAACATTGCTTTAGTTGCCTAAATCATGGGTTAATTGATTTACCAATCTCTCTTTGTAAAGCAGATCATTATATGCTTTTGGTGAGTTGGGTGTGTTTTTCAATTGATCAAGCCCCACATGTTGGGTGATCTCAAAAAGTAGTTTTTAAAGAGTCGTCCACACATTTGAGACCTTATGATGAATTGATGACTAGTTTTTGCTTGTTTTCCTGGAGTCTTCTCCTTCTTGATATAACTTAATTGTTAAGAAAGACTGCTACTCTTTCCTCAAGTAACCATGGATGATTGAGTATAATAAGTGTGGTCTTCTTGGCATATCATGTTATGGTCGTTGCGTGTGTGTATCTCTTGACCATGCAAATCATGTTGAGGCTTTTAGGTTTTTGCCAACCTGGTATCTCGTCACTACGTAATATGATATTGATGATAGAGTTGACAAGCGTGTGTTGTGTGTGTGAGTTGTGACGACGCAGTGTAGGACATGCATGATGTATAAGCTGGGCCAAAGCTACGGCTGATATTGCTGGAGGAGATAAAATGTGACTGGAAGACAACCACAAGAGACATCGAGACATATAGTTTTCATGGACGAATCTTGTTGGCCCCATTCGCCATTCTTTTTATTTCCCTTCTTCTCTAGAAATCTACGGAGAGTGATTGTTATTTGGAAGGTGTGATGAAGATGAGTATCGAAACTGCTCTGTGTGGACTTCGCTTCTTCGTTAAGTCCAAGAACAGCTTCAGCCATTCACTTTTGACAATTATATTATATATGTGGCTGGATGAATGTGACTCAATTTTTGTACTAACAAACTTGTATTCGACGATGTGACAACATCAATACCATCATCATTGTAGCATTGGTTATCACAACATTTTATTGTATCTCACATCATTGAATGTAAGATTTAAGTATAAAAAATTGAATTCACTGTAGAATTTTTGTTTTCAACCTTCTCTCTCATTCTCTCTGCTACCTATTCCTTTACTTGATGAAACTAGCTTGGTAGAATATATTATAAGCTCATTGTGAAGATTAAACATTGAGTTATAAGCTTATTTTGACTACGTGGAGGTGGTGATGCAACCAATGTGACTCCTAAAGCCAAAGGTTCCGAAATCAACTTGCTTTAGGACGAATCCTGATGGAGTTTTAGAAAGAAATTTCAATTTCTTGACAATGATTATTTCCCATTTACACTGTCATCAACTCCTAACCAACAATGAATTCATTCAATGTAGGGTTGTTCATGGTCGGTTCAGTTTAATTTTGGGTGAAAATCGTTAATCGAATCAAATTAGTTGGTTTGATAAAATGGCAAACCGAAACTGAATCAATCATCGAAAATGTTACTAAAATTGGCATAAAACCAAACAGATCAAGAAAACTAATATATTAATTTATATTACAAAACATGATGATTTTTGGGCTGAGAGATAAAAGACTGCTTAGTACCCAAATATAATAATCTAACGAATCGCACAGAACTTAAAGCACCAAAAGTGCATAGGTCGATTCTCATACCCAACATTGTGATATTTATTTATTTTTCTTTAATTGTTGACGGCGGTGATTAGGTATGCAAGCACGAAGTATGAAAACTTAAGGGTGATCATGTTTTGACAAGTTTTAAATTTTTATCGTGCCAACAGCACAGGAAATACCCTAGTATTACATATATCAGGTTGGTGGGGGGTTTTGTAAGCTAAAATCACTTAAGAACCAAAAACCGAATCGACCATATCGGTTTCAAAATTTCAAAAACTGAACCGATCCAAAACTAGGGGTGAGCATCCCATCCTGCAATTCTGACCCCGTCCCGATTTTTCCGGAACCTATTAGGATTGATCAATTCCATCTCATCCCGATCTAGAGTGGGATGAGATTGAAATAGATATTTTAAATCCCGCACATCCTGTACCGTACTGATTTTTTTAATATTTATTATTAATAATTTTACTGATGACATGACACCCAAGTGGTTGTTACGATGAATACAAGTATCATTAAAAATAAATAAATAAATTAAATGGTCATGTTCTACTTAGGATGATGGAGCGTCTTAATCCAGTAAACATGTATGATATATTTGATTTGCCAATTGCTTAATCAATGGTAAGCCACAATATCTTCTTAGTCTTCGAGTTTTGACAACTTTTACAACAGGAAACGGGATCGGTGTAGTAGTTAATTCGAGTACTACCAATTTTGAATTTGAAAATGTCTGGATTGCAGATGTACTGCAAATTAATATGTGGCAAGGCTTGCATACTCACTTGGATTCATCAATAGATCATTTTCATGCCCCAAGAGTCCAAATAATATTTCTAAGACGGTTTCTCTTGGAAGATCCTCATACCTACCATTACTCTCAACAACAACGACTCTATTGATTTCTTCTACTGCCTTATAATGATGCCATTGTGAAGCACCTTGTAATCTTTGCATTGCACAAACAAATGTGGTAAGCTGAGTAAACAATCACTAAACCAAATTGACATATTTGTAACAACTTAAAAAACAGTAACACTTTTGAGCTATTACAATCCACCAAACAATTTCAAGTCAAAACTAAATTTAGTCAATAAAATGAAAAATAGCTACACAAAAAAATGATACAATAAATTAGATCACCATGAATAGCATCACTTGTAAGCCCATACTATTTGTAGTGACACAATTATTGAATCACTTTGTTTGTAAAAATGTGTAAAATTGCTCAGTGGATTGTTATAACTCAAAAGTGTTACTATTTTTTGGATTGTTACAAAAATGCCAATTTGGTGTAGTGAATGATTTTATAAGATTTTTTTTAATGACCAAAACACTCCCATTGAAGCGGAGAAGTCACCTGTGAATTCAGGTCAATAGATCTTGCTAATAATTTTCATGAACAAATATAAAGACACTTTGCAAAGTTTCAAGATGCCTACCTGATGTACCAAAGTCTTCTTAATTCTCTCTGGGTCTGCATGTGACTACGCATCAACATTTGATATAACTTGTATTATGGGGTTTTTGATTTCCGCTGCAACCAATGCGACTTCCAATCCTGAGACAACTGGGTTCATAAATCCAATATGAAAAGCATCAGCAACATCAAGGGAACAAAAATTAAAATTTGATATGAAAGAACGACTTACTGCCATTCGAGACTTGAAAGATTTCGCCTTAGCTGCTATTGCTTTAATTCCTTTCAAACTTCCGAGACTGCATAGCTTCCTTGCCAATGCAAAGTACCTGCTCATTTTGTCCTGTCTCAAACCTGTTTGGAATGGGATGAAGTCTATCCCGTCCTGATTCCAAAGGAACGGGATGAGGTTCATCCCGTCCCAACATGTTTCGTGCCCACCCCTATCCGAAACCGATCAGTTTGGTAAGCTTAATCTAATTATTCGTTTTTTTTTGTTAAACCCTAATTCAATGTACTCTTAAATGGTGGGATATTCTTAAAAAAAACAAACAAACATGAGTTTCATTTATTGATACAACATATTTAACAATAATATGGTACAGATGAGGCGAGGAGGAAATATAGGATGTCAAAAAGTTAGTGAAGTGAATTACGTATAAATGTCTTCAGTTTCGATAACAAAAAGGGTGGCATGGTTTAGTGACACTCAGTTTCTCAACAAAGCTCTATTATACCAACACCATAATAAAAAACCTTATTTGATATTTCAGGAAACACCATCTCCTCGTAGCTGAGTTGCACTTGCACTGCCAACCTTCACATGGGTCTACTGGATCAAACTGCCATGATCAAGAGTCTCCACACTTTAATTGCTCTCAAATTGTTTAGAAATCGTCAAGAATGAGCCTTTTAATGGATTATGGCCTTACTCTTTGATGCGTCCAAATCTCATCCTCATGTGAGTTTGACATGCAAAACAACTTTTTCGGTGGTTGAAGGTACTCTGATGCTTAAGTCAACAACTCTGTTTGAATAAGGAAGTAAATCTGGACAAAACTCAGCTAAAGTTGCATACATTTGTTGAATGTTCCCTTTACCTTTTATAATGGTCGCGGTTAATTCTCCATATGACTTAAGCATGTGAGGCGCAACTGATGGAGATGTTACAGTCTTATCCTTTCTTCTTCTTTATGAGAGAACCCGTGTAGGTCTGGACTTGGGCTTCAGTTACGTATTCCTTTAATGGACCATGTTTGGGCCTTTATGATCGAGTTGACCTTCTTAGGTTTTACAAGCTGACCCTATAGACCAGACGCCAGATCCTCGTGATGGATGTTTTTTTGTCACGTGTATAGCTGTGATGGCGGTCTATTTTGGTCTTCATCAGCTACTCCCCCTTAGTTAGTGGGTATGCTGATGTGACCACTAACTTCGTGATGGTTATTGTAGCGACCCAATCCACGTGATACAATACTGTCCGCTCTGGGCCTAACCTAACTACCAGCACGGCTTTAAAATGCGTTGTGTCATGTGGATCCAAACTCATACATATATAGCACATATACTTCCTTCACCTAGGCGATGTGGGACTATAACCCCCTAGTAGCATGCCAGCCTCTAAGCTCGCCCACACATGGTAGTCTGCCAGCCTCAGAGCCTGCCCACACATGGTAGCCCGTCAGCCTCAGAGCCCGTCCATATAGGGTGTTACAATCCACCCCCTTAGGGCCCAACGTCCTCGTTGGCATACTTCCATCTGGGTTAGACTCTGATACCATTCTGTAGCGAACCGATACACATGATAAAATATTGTCTGCTCTGGGCCCAACCTAACTACCCGCACGACTTTAAAATGCGTTGTGTCATGTGGATCCAAACTCGTACATATATAACACATATCCTTTCCCCACCCAGGCGATGTGGGACTATAATCCCCTAGTAGCCTGTTAGCCTCTAAGCCTGCCCACACATGGTAGCCTTCCAGCCTCTAAGCACGCCTACACACGGAGCTGCCAGCCTCAGAGCCCACTCACACATGGTAGCCCGTCAGCTTCAGAGCCCGCCCACATAGGGTGTTAAAATTGGTCTTTCAATTCCATCATTTCCTTGTATTTAATGTTGTCAGCAACTTTTGGTGGGTTGGTGTCTCAATTTTCTGCTCACCTTTTTCATTTTTGCGCATATTTTTGGGATTTCAGAGAGCCATCATATCTCGCATGCTGTCCCATGAGCAGTCCTTTAGTCGCTTGGCTCTATAAAAGGGGGCATGATGGGTTTGTTTTCCCTCTTTCTCCATCTCATTTGTTCTCTTTGCTTCTTCGTTATTTAACGATGCTCGTTAGTGATAAACTAAGTGGGAAGTCGCTAGCTACTTGTGAAGCTTAATTTTCTCCCCAAAAAGCTTCTCAAGCGATGTTGGAAACCTTTGTTTTGACTATAATTTGCAGCCCGACCTCGAGATTATTTTGCCTAGATAGAACGACAGTCATTGTCGTCCAAGCTCCGGGTACGTTGCACTATATTCGTGCATGTTCTCCCCCGGCTTTCGATTCCCAGTTTCAGAGCTATTTTGGGAGTATCTGAATTTTTTGGGTATTCCTCCAGCAACATTGCTGCCAACTTTCTCTCCAAAGAACGTGAGAAAATACCAGCAACAGTCCCAGTATATGTCGTGCATGATCATGTGTTTTATTTGGAAAGAAAGTTGGCAACACTATTGCTGGTATTTTCTCACGTTTTTCCCCAATCCGTGTTGAAAGCACAATGCACAGAGTAGGAGAAAATTGCCAAGGCTGCTCGGACTTCGTTCATTGAAGCAGAAAGTGTGCGGGATAAGTCTGCCGTTGAGCTCAAGTCCTTGAGGGCCAAGTTGGATGGGGTCTGTGCTCGTTTACGTGATTTAGAGAAGAAGTTATTCGCCGAGAAGCCAACTATTTGTGAGGCTTCACGTGCTGCGATTGAACAATCCGTCAATCGTGATATTACTGAGAAGCGGGTGGAACAGTTGACAGCTGTGCTCGACAAGGTCAAAGCATATACTTTCGTTATGCTTACCACAGTTGAGGGACGACTTGCTGCGGCAAAAAATGAATTTTCTATTGCCAAGGACAGGCTTCGCATTGTGAAGTCTGGAGATTGGAAGTGAGTTGTTGATTGGTGGGTTGAACTTCTTGATTATATTGAGGGGCTCAGTGTGGATTTGTCCAAGTACCGCCATTTGGTTTATCAAGCTTATGAAGATGATGATGGTGAAGAAGGTGCCCTGGATCCTCTGAGCCTTCCAATGGTTGAAGAGCCACTGCTTCCTTCTATTTCTAAAAAGAGAACTTCGCCCTCTCCCATAAATAATGTTGACAACGATGTTGTGGTTGCCTCTGTTACTTTCCCTACTCCTTCGTATTCTTCCCCGAATGTAACAATAGTGTTATTAATGAAAAGAGCTTCCCTTTTTTGGTATTCTTGTTTGCATGTTTTCGTACTTTGTCTTGTCGACTTGTGTGTTGCTTGTTTCATTTTTAGTCCAGTCGTAGTCGCGTGAGTTGCATGTCGGACTTTCTTGACTCGAATGGCTATTTTCGTGCTTTGACACATTAGTTGTCTTGAAATGGGTTGACTATATCCTTTCTTCGTGATGTGTTGCTTACTCGAGCAAGTTGAATTTTTCGTCTCTACTTTGTTGGTTCGGCATATCGGTCGACCATAGCTATTTGAATCAAGTTGACGCTTACTCGAGCAAGTTGACTTTTTTGCCTCTACTTTGTTGGTTCGGTGTATCGGTCGACCGTAGCTATTTGAATCAAGTTGACTTGTTCGTCCAACTCTTACTTCGTTGGTTTGATGTAGTCAACCCGAAGTTGCCTTTTAATTAAGTTGACTTGTTTGTCCAACTTTCACTTTGTTGGTTCGATGTACTAGTCGACCCGAAGTTTTTTTTTTAATTAAGTTCACTTGTTTGTACAACTTTCACTTTGTCAGTTCGACGTACTAGTTGACCTGAAGTTCTCTGAATTAAGTTGACTCGTTCGTCCAACTTTTACTTCGTTGGTTTGACTTACTAGTTAACCCGAAGTTGCCTTTTAATTAAGTTGACTTGTTTGTCCAACTTTCACTTCGTTGGCTCGACGACTAGTTGACCTAAAGTTCTCTGAATTAAGTTGACTCGCTCGACCAACTTTTACTTCGTTGGTTTGACGTACTAGTCAACCCAAAGTTTCTTTTTTAATTAAGTTGACTTGTTTGTCCAACTTTCACTTCGTTGGTTCGACGTACTAGTCGACCCGAAGTTATCTTTTAATAAAGTTGACTTGTTTTTCCAACTTTCACTAGTCAACCCGAAGTTGTCTTTTTTTTTTTCTTCCAATTTTCACTTCGTTGGTTCGACGTACTAGTCGACCCGAAGTTGTCTTGTAATTAAGTTGACTTGTTTGTCCAACTTTCACTTCGTCCAACTTTTACTTCCTGGTTGTTCAGACCAGAAGTTTATTACATATATCCGACTTGTGTCTCGATTTCTTTTGGCTTGACATGCCAATTGCTCTGTATGGCTGAGTTTTGATGCCACAGACGACGCCAAACTGATGCATTTATTCTGTTGTCCATGCATAAGATGGGGATTCTGAATTTGTAATTTTATTAATATTCTTTTCTCAATATTCTGACCGCCCTTAACGGTTGTTCTTTTTGAGAATTTACGCTAGATTGAAGAATATTTGCTTTGTCCTCTTGACCTTTGCTTGATTGATGTCGATCCTCGTGTTGTTAGAGGCTTATGTCTGTTGTTTTGTCTCGTATCGCCTATGTCTTCAAGTCGCTAGATTTGCTATTGGTTACGTTTTGCTGTTCGTTGGATATGTTATTGTAGCTAGTGAACTCGGGGTGCTTTCTGATTCGGTAGCTGAGCAATATTGATTTGTTCGATCATGCTCACATCAGCGCCAAACTGTCCAACCATGCTCACATCAGCGCTAAATTGTCGAATCATGCTCACATTAGTGCCAAATTGTTCAATCATGACCACATCAGTACCGAGTTCAGCACCAACTGTCTAGTTTTAATCGAGTATGTTGCCGTAAATTTCATCGTAGGTAATTCGGGTTGGGTTTGCATCTGTCGATAGGGTCCTTGAATTGTGTTAGTTGATCGATGCTAGCTTCTCCATGTTTTTTTACTGTACAATGGTAAAATGGGTCGTCCAGTTTTGTTTTTCTCGAGTGGGAGATGTTTCTGGCTGCTTCTTTGGTTGGGTTGATTGTTTGTTTCCTCTGACTATGCAGTGTTGGTCTTATATTAGTTCTTTGAGTTGTTATTTTGATCCCGTAGTGGTATCTGCTTTTCCTTTCCTTTGAGCTGCTTGTCTGGCATTCCGATGAATTCGTTGAGTCTTTCTCTTTGTACCCAATGCTCAATTTTGTCCTTCAGATTATAGCAGTCTTCGGTATCTTGCCCGTGATCTTTGTGGAAGGAACAATATTTGCTTTTGTCTCTTCCTTCTGGACCTCTTCTCATCCTGAGTGGCCAGTTAACATCTTCCCATTTCGCTATGTGTTTCAATATATTGGCCTGACTCGTTTTCAAGGCTGTGTACGGTTTGTACGTCTTTTTTTATTATGCTTGTTACACGCTCGTGTCTGGGTCTTGCTGACTACAGCCTCTCGGGCTTTTGCTGGTTGGATTCAGATCTTTCATTATTTCGATGCATTTTCGACTGAAGGCTATCCTCCTGAGGTCCGTTGTTTCTTCTTCTTTCCTCCATTTTTTCCAGCTTCTTTGAGTGGCTTTATCTTTCCTGGTCATTTTTCTTCCTGGCAGCTTTCATCTCCTTGAGAGAAATGTGCTTTTGGGCAGTTTTTAATAGAATCACCATTTTTTTGGAGGTTCCAGGTTGAGAGGATCGAAGAAGGGTCCTTTTTTCAGCCCGGCGGTGAAAGTAGCAGATGCCATGTCATTGCTGCATCGGTCGATCATTGTGAGCTCGTTAGTGAAACGAGTGACACATTCACTTATCATCTCTTCAAGCTTCAATTTGATGTGAAGGAGGCAGTGTGGTCCTTTCTTCATTCGCTGACTTTGGATGAATCTTGTGATAAAGGCGGTGGCTAGCGCCTGGAAGGAGTCTATTGACCTTGGTGGTAAGCTGTTGAACCAATTCATCAATGTGGAGGTAAGACTAGTCGAAAATGTTTTGCACAAGATTGACTTCGTAATCTCCTTTAATGCCATCATGCGGTGAAAATGTCTCAAATGATTTGTTGGGTCGGTGTTGTCATCATACACTTTGAACTTTGGTGGAGTAAACTTCTTTGGCATGGGAGTTATCATGAGGACGTCGGAAAATGGTGGCTTGGCTAGTTCGTACAATATGTTGGGATCCGTGACTCCGATTCTGAATGGGATTTTAGCAAGCGTTTCGACGCTTTGTGGAGTTTTACAATAGGGAGGTTCATTGTTCTCGAGATTTCCCGTTGAGATCCTATAGGAGCCTCATCGCTGCCTCGGGTTCGGTTGGTGGAGTTTTACTTGGGCGACGCTTGGATAGGATCGGTTGGCTGAATGCACTCCTGGGTGAGCTTTTTCAGCATTTTTGTCGTGCGGTTCATCTGGACCATAAGCAGGTCTACCTGAGGATCCGCGGCGGTGTTGCCGGATGTCTGGATTATCTGAGTTATTGCATGCTGTGGATCTCGATTGTCGGGTGCAATTGGCCCGATGGTCACTGCTACGTCTTGTTGGCGACCTGCTTGCAATACAGTTTTGCCAATAGGAGGGTTATTGTGATCATTGTTGGAGGATCTGTAGAGTGTGTCATCTGTTCTGACAGCTTGTCGGTCGTCGATTAGATTTTGGTGAGCTTTATTATAGTGGATCTTCTTTTAAGAAAGAAAACTTGTCGCTCCCCACGGACGACGTCAAACTGATGCGTCCAAATCTCGTCCTCCTGTGAGTTTGACCTGCAAAATAGATGTTAGACTGCCAAAGATCACTTTTTTGGTGGCCGAAGGCGCTTCGGTGATTAAGTTAGCAACTCTGTTTGAAGAAGGAAGTAAATCTATACAAAACTCAGTTAAAGTTGCATATCTTTGTCGAAAGTTTCCTTTACCTTTTATAATGGTCGTGGTTAATTCTCTGCATGACTTAAGCATGTGAGGCACAACAGAAGGGACGTTTCTTGTAACAGTTTCCTTCTTTATGGAGATGCATCCGTGGAGGCGTAACTCCCTCCGCGACTCTTATACAACACTCATCTTCTTTATGAGAGAACTCGTGTGGGTTTTGATTCGAGCGTTAATTCATACAGGCCTAGATTTGGACTTCTATTACGTTTTCCTTTAATGGGCCCAATTTGGGCCTTTATGATCGGGTTGACCTTATTGGATTTTACGAGCTGGCTCAGTAGATGGGACGCCAGATCCTCGTGATGGATGTTTTTCTGCCACGTGTATGGCTGTGATGGCGGTCTATTTTGGTGTATCATCACTCTTAATCGGATTGTGCATCTACAACTCGATTACATTACCAGAAATGCTATAGATCACTTAAAATCATTGATCCAAGTATGGAAATTTCAAAAAAGTGGGAGCCCTAACTCAATTACAACCTCAGTACTAAAAAAATAAAAATTCTAAAGAACCGTGTCTGATATGTTTTTGCAATTATGAGATATCATCAACATTAAGCCCCTTAGATATTTTTATGGTAACTTGGATTTGTGTACCATGTATGTGTAGTAGAACTGAAGTGTTGGAATCACATATATTTTTTGCATTTTATGCTTAAACATCCAATGTCGATTCTACAACAGATCAATTTTGACACGAATTGCTTGTTTAGCATTGTATTTGTGTTTCTACTTACTAATACTACCTTCTTCTCAAGTTTAACATTGTATGGAAATGTGAGGTATGATATGATATTAAGAGTGTAATGACACTAAGCAAATATCGACTTTTGGGGGGGGGGGGGGGGGGGGGGTGAATAGTTACTTTTCAAAATTTGAATTTATTTTGAGAAACAAGTGGAAGTATTCGACTTCAAAGTTTTTCACCTAAACCCTTTGAAGGCTTACGTTTTGACTCGTAGAGAGTCAGCACCACAAGGTTCATAAGTTTAATTGATTTACTTGAAAGTGAACACCGAAAGAAAACTGTTGCAAAATCTTTTAAGGAAATCCTAAGCATGCAAGTCAAATATACAAAAAATTTGAGTTATGAAAAGTAAAGACAACTTATCTATGCATGTAAGGTAAAGTAAATAGAGTCATAGGAGAAGAGAACAAACCAAACAAAGACACAAATATAAGGAGGATTAACTAAGCCGAGTTTGATTGGCTCTTACTAGTTACTTCTTCGGTGAAAAGGGCTTGCGAGCCTCAAGTTTCTATTTTTGATTAAATGAGAACTCCACCCTCAAACAACGTTCCAAAACCTCGCAACGAGATTTACCGATACGAACCAGGTGTCCCACTCAACGAGTTTATGAACATTGACGTTCACCAGCGATATGCAACCACAACCAAATCTTACAGATGTGTGCTTAGGATCTCGGAAATACAACTTGGTCTTATGTTCGTGCTCCACGAGACTTATCGATTAGCCAATGATCACACCATCATGGGATGCACACAACCAAGGCTTACCACTTGTTGATTAGGGTGACAAAATTCTTATGAATCTACTCCATGGATTCAAGAATCCACACCAGTGAATGTTAGTTTAGGCTAGCTATCACTCAAACGGGTTTATCTCTTCTTGTGACATTCGTTTGTCAGATATAGAGGCTTAAAAAACTCTTTGCTCCCTTACTCAATAGAAGATGAAATTTTCACTCAAAGATGAGATGAAGTGGTTGAAAGCTCAACAATTATCCAAAGGAGACATGTAACAATACAAAGTTATATACTTCTCTTCTTCCCCACTTCTCTTATCCATTATCTTTAGATAGCCAAATAGCTCATGAAAAAAGAAAGAGTTTCGTCATAAAACACCATGGATATGTCACAAGGGGGTGTTGATCTAGATCTCTCAAAGGGAAGACCAAGGAGGATAAAAAGATGACTTCAAGAATTTGAGATCATGAAAGATTGATCCAAGTGAATGATCTTTAGCCCTATTTATAGGCTTAGCTGAAAAGGGTGAAATCGAATTTGCTTGCATCACCATATGCTTTTCAGAGTGGCTAGAATAGGACTTCTTGCTTTATCAAAACTATCGCCTGCTAAAATGACATCTTAGGGGTGAAAGTTGACTTTGCCTGGCTCATATTGCTTTTTCAAATCAACGAGATTCCTTAGTCACATGGGCAAAGTGACGAGTTTGTTTTTTGTTTTTTGTTTTTACAAGGTTTTAATGAGGCATCATAGATGGGCATCTTATAACTTAGATATACTTCTTATAACCCAAAAATACAGTGATTTGCATATGGTTTTGTCAAGGGTGACGAAACAAATCAATTTTCTCATGTGTCCTTATTCGATACTGATATCCAGAAGATTCAATTATTTGATGATCCCGTAGATTATCTACAAAGGTGTTTCCACTCCAACATTCAATACATATTTTGAAAAGTGAAGAATTCATGATTAAATTTAATGACTTTAGGAGAGTTTTCATCATCGACTACTTGTATGCCTTTGAAAGGACGTAAGGCGTTGTACTAGTTTTTCTTCGATCAAGTTTTTCCTATTGGATTTTCTTGACAAAGTTTTAACAAGACAACATTAGGCGTGTTCAAACACACAAGTCTTTAAGATTGTGCTCTTTTTTCTTCGTACATGTTTTATCCCATTTGGCTTTTCTCTCAAGATTTTAATGAGATAATGGACTTATTATGTGGACATCTAAGGAGGAGAGTAATGAATATTGTTAAGTATGATGTGGATGCCCACATTAGAGTATGTGATGTACATAGACTTATGTATTAGGGTTTTGCAACTTGTGCTGCCTATATAAAAACATTATCTCTACCACCTATAGAATATAGATCAATACATTTTTTTTTCTTCCTCTACATTGTTATTCTCTATAGCCGAGCTAATGAATACACAAAATATCTAAAGAAAATAAAAGTGAATTTCATAGTTAACGTTCAAAGGTTAATAGTAAATTTAAACAAGTGAATTTCATAGAACAACATCATTAGCATCAAGTCTCAAGTTGTAAAAGTGCTTTTAAAGAATACACTCTGGTAGCATATCCAGTATGCATAGGTTTAACACACAAATCTTATTTATCATACAGTTTGTGCTTTCAACTTCACAACTAGAGAACAAATAAATAAGCAAAAGAAATAGTAATATTTGTTGAAAATTGTTTTAAAAATCCAAGTGGGGGATTGTTGGAAATATGAATTTTTAAATAAAAGAAAATGGGTGCTTAACAGGTTTCGATCTCTGGATCTCTCTCTCTAATATTAGTCCCATATCTACTATACAACTCTTTGTGGTAGAGTTTATAAGGAGATTGTTAGGACTTGGGTTTGGATCCCTTGGGGTACCACACTTTTGTGAGGAGGGGAGAGATAGACTCTCGTGCCCGCCGCCGTTCGTCCGGGTCGGGTCAGGTCATTAAGAGAGCAACCCATTCTTTTTGCTACAAATTTATTTTCATTAAATAAATTTTGAATCTCTAAAGAGGGAATGAATCTAGACAGAATTTTGTACATGAATCTAGACGTCTTCCTATTTCCACGTTTTTCTTAAATGCGATTACGTTTAGATTTTCCATGCATTGCGCCATGATTTTTGCCCCACGGTTTTAATGCAAATATGTTTCTAGACGTTTTCTCATTCTCCACGTTTTTCATGCAAATGCATCTAGACAGGATTTTGTCCATGTATCTAGACGCCTTTCTAAATCCCACATGTTTATCATGTTTTTATTTAATTAAATCCTCCACGCAATGTATCTAGTCGTATTTCTGTATTTCAATGAATATATTTTCTCCTATAAATACAACACAAATTAGAGTTAATAGATTATTAGAAAGAAAAACAAAACAAGAGTTCTTCTTTTGCAATCAGAGAGATTTCGTTTTGCAATTAGTTTTTGTTCAGCATTTAAAGAGAGCGACCTAGTCCGCGAAACGTCTTAAAGAGAGCGACCTAGTCCGCGACTCAACCCAAGAACAAATTGGTACCTTCGTTCCTAACTTTTTATTTGAATCTTTTACAGCAGTTGAATCTTTTACAGCAGTGACAACAATATTCAACAACTTTTGCCACTGATCTGAATTCCCAACCAAATACCTAAAAATCAAACCATAGGATGCCAGGTAGACTCCAGAAGGAGAACGCGATAGACATAAAATCACAAAACACCTACGGACATGATACCCATGGGCAGTACTCCATACCATAAGGATGAGAAGGCTAATAAAAATAAATCTAAATATTCATCAGGATTACCATCAACACTGTCGTCATCACTTGAAACATTCACATTGTTGTTGTCTATGACACCATTTATTGGACTTGTCGCATCAGATGGAGATATAACAAGAAGGTGGCCATGAAGAAGGGTGTTAAGATTGAGTGACGTCTTCAAATAATGTTTTCCCAACTTAATGGGTGCAATGTAACCAGCAGCCTCGAAGATTTTCTCAACTGGATATTCTCTTGCGGAACCAAGGCCAAGCAAACAGAGGAAGGAGAGTAGTTGGAGTCTAATCACCATGGAGTGAGTTTTCTAAGAAATGTGAAGGGGAAAATTTGAAACTTTATAGTAAGCTTCGTTTAAGTTGTAATATTGCAAGGAGTTGGAAACTTTGAAAGGGTTATCATGATTTCATCAAACAAGGCGTACGTTCTGTTTGATTATGACTTTGGAAAGTTCAAGTTTTAGAAACTGTTCCCATTCCTGAATTTGTATCCTTTTCGGTTTCTACAAAATTGGTTACAATGGAATAATTGCCCTCTTCAAGAGGGTAAAAAAAAAAGTATATGGGCATTCACAATCGTGGACTCAGTTCAGAGCGAGCTATAGGGTTGGAAGTTTATGTATTTCCATATATAAGGTTGATTGAGGTAAATCGTTCATTATGCAAACTTATTACATAAGGTCATTTTTAGCTAACAAATACTTCAAGTCTCATATCTAATATGTAAAATAGTTTTAGCTTGTTTAAATACCATGTATCTGTTATGTAGGGTGTTCCCAAGGGGTACAATAGGTTTTTATGATCGGAGACTATGGATAATGTGTATAATGTTAAATAAACCACGTGCACATTGCTGACCATGCTCCTGTTTGATTATTATCAATCATGGACTCTGAGCAGGGGAGCTCAGAGCAAGCTATGGGATTCACCTAAACCCAACCTGCATTACTATTCACCGCACACTGCATTCACATCTCTTTACATACCTTTTCTACACAGTGTTTTTGCATTCACCTTAGGTGCATTAGCTACAGATTTCAAATGGATCAACTCGCAGGCATTCAAATGAGAAACGACATAGTATCCAAATTTTAACAATGGAAACCACTATTAAATTGATCACTACACAATGATACTTCTGTCATGAAATACATGTTGAATTTCTGATGTGAAGGTCTTGGTAGTTCAATGTACACCAAAGTACTTGTATGCAGATTAGATGAGTATAAAATTCTTTTCAACAACAATTTGCTAGTATTCGATGTATACACTTTGTTCCCTAATGGTTATAGCTCAAGAGAGAAGTGCAAACATGATAAAATCGGCATTTCCATATAACAAGATACAAGAAGCTTGTTTGAAAGTTAGTACTAAGCTTTTTGCATTTCCATCAGATAAATCAGTTAACTCCGACTTTGACAAGGCTTGGGTTAACCCAAGAATTGTCTATTGCTTTCTTGTCTTCACAAATTTGGTTTTTGAAGCCTTTTTTTTTTTTTTTTCTCCATCTTTTCCCTTTTTTCCTACTCTTTTCATCCTCCTCACCACCCTAAACAACATGAAACAATAAAACACACATTCTTTAGTGCTTGCAGCAATGGTAAGCATTAGAAAAATAATGACCAATACAATTACCTCTTAACCTTGGGATAAAAATCCTTTTGTGAGACCAAAATTTGATACGCACCAATCGCGGGTATCTGAAATACATGATAAATTTGTTACAGATTATAGTTTTCCCTGCAACTACACAACAGTTGGAAATAAGATTTGGGCATTCAATCATCGCGTCTTTTTCTTTTATCTGTTTCTAGTCTTGGACTTTTGTGTTCTCATTCTATGTATGCTCAGATAAGGATAAGTGTTAGAATTATGGGATTATGTTTCCATATTTATGAATTTTGTTCTCATATTTTTTTTCCTCTTTTCATTCCCTAGAATCCTCATTATTTCCTCATTATTCTTCCTCCTTATTTTTTTCATTATTTTCCTCCTTAATTGTATTCTCCTTGATTGTATTCTTTGTATATAAATATGATTCAATGTAAACTTAAAGAAATAACATTTAATATAAGAATACTCTTCTAATTGTGTTCGTGACATTGTCAGTGTTCTAAAAATAGCTAGGCGCTGAGCGGGCGGCGAGCATGTGCCTAGCGCTCAGGAGCCTAGGCGGTCTTAGGTTTTGTATTATAACTTTAATAATTTACAAAAGTTAAGCATAATACTTTATCAATTACATCCAATTTAATGCCAATATACATATGCAAAATTTAAACACATGAAAAATTAACAATCATGAACAAAATTTATTAAAACTCAAATACTGAAGTTGGTCATGATGGGTACTTTATATAAAATTGAATTTGTGGACAAATATCCAAACCTATTCTTTTATTTTTCTCCAAATTGCATGAATAATCTCAGTCATGTTTGATAAAATCTACATTAGTAAAATTGGTACCGGCAGATCTTTTGAGAATTCCATTAAGTAATCATCATTTGCTACATTTAGACATATACTGAATAAAAAACAATTAAATATTTTATTTCTAAAAAAGAGGAAAGAAAAATAAAATAAGAACACAATCAGCCTTATTAAAAAAAAAATCGCCTAGACCCCGCCTAGGCCGCCCAGACCCGCCCAACCATTAATCTGGGCGGTTTTCCACCTTCTAGCCCCTAGGCCGATTTTTAAAACACTGGACATTGTTCTTAACTTGTGTTCTTGACATGGTATCAGAGCCTCTTTTGATTTTCTCTTCATCATAGGAATCAAAGTTTAGTTTTGTGTTCTCAGTTATTGTTTCTGATCATATTATACCACTTATTTCGCTGCAATAGTTATTTCTTAGTTATATATCACTATGATTGATTCAAAAAATAGTTGTGAGGATTCTCTAACAGGGAAGACTGAACTTACTGCTCATGTCGTGATACATGCTTCAAACTCCATGGATATCTGGATTGGCACCCAAAGGGCAAAAAGGTGTCTCAGGTGTCTAGTTCTAAGGTGTATGACTCTAATTCGAAAGGGATTATAACTACTTGATTTGCTGCCAAGTCATGTACGTCTAACCCCCCTGCTAGTAAGCTTTAATCTTTTACTAAAAATAGTGATTGGATAATTGACTCTGGTGCAACGGATCATATGACTTGTGATCGCTATAAATTTAGTTATTTATCTTCTAAGTGTTACAAAACTACCATTACCAATGCCAATAGTATATCTTCTTCAATTATTGGAGTTGGTACAGTCCATTTCTCCTACATTAACTATCAAATATGTCTTGTTTGTTCCCTCTCTAAATTGCAACATTCTCTCTATTAATCAGTTAACCAAGTCTCATAATTGTATTGCTTTATTTTTTCCTACTCATAGTGTTTTTCAAAGCATCCATACCAAGGAGAAGATTGGCAGTGGTAAACAAAGTGACAGATTGTACTATCTAGAGGATGGGTTCCAACGATCTAACAGAGAAGGGCAAACTCACTTGGTAAATGAAAACTTGGTTGACAAGAAAAAATAAGAGATTTGGTTATGGCATAGAAGACTAGGACATCCCTCATTAGTTATCTTAGGAGATTGTTTCCATCTTTATTCAATGTGTGTAGTGCTTTGGATTTTATTTGTGAAACTTGTGTCATGGCAAAGAGCCATCGTACTGTTTTTCATTTGAGTGATAAAATAGTAGTTCTTCCTTTTTCATTAGTGCATTCAGATGTTTGGGGTCCGACAGTACTTTTTACTCATAATGGAATGAAGTGGTTCGTTACATTTGTTGATGATTGTACTAGGATGACATGGGTTTACCAATTGAACAAGAGCGATGTTTGCACAGTCTTTCGTCTTTTTTATCAGATGGTGATTACACAATTTGGTATTCCAATAAAAGTCATTCGTTCTGATTAGGGGGGGGGGGGGGGTGAATATTTCAAACAAGAATTGACAGAGTTCATGCATTCGATGGGTGTTATTCATCAAACAACCTGCCCTTCCTCTCCTCAACAAAATGGTATTGCAGAATGAAAAAATAGGCATTTATTGGAAGTCACTCGGTCTCTATTAATTGGTGGTCATGTCCCGTCTCATTTATGGGGTGAGACTTTGAATTCGACAGTCTACTTGATAAATCACATACCTTCTATTGCCCTGAATTTAGAAGATCGTTGGATGCTCTTTCTGATCACTGTACTCTTCCCCCAGTTATTCTTCTAGCTTCTCGGGATTTTGGGTGTGTAGTCTATGTTCACTTACATCCACATCAACGTACTAAGCTTGATTCTCAAGCCTTGAAGTGTGTGTTTGTTGGGTATGGAATGAATCAGAAAGGCTATCGGTGTTATCATCTTTTTTCAAGAAAATTTTATGTTTCCATGGATGTTGTCTTTCATGAGAAAGAACTCTTTTACACACCATCGACTACTGATTCATTACTTCAGGGGGAAAATCGAGATGAAGTGCTTTATCATGAAGACTTGGATATTTATTTCCCTTTGAATTCAGACTTTCCCAATAACTAAACAACCGAGGTTCTCCCGAAATCCATCCTTTGGTGGTCGAAGACAGTTTGACACCTACAATTGCTGAAGAAAATCCACTCCATGATAGTACATCATCTCCTAACACTTCACCAGAACCACTGAGTCAATCTTCTCCTGAAAATCCATTAGACGTGTTTTCTAATCCTACTCTTGTTGATGATAGTTTTGATCTTGAGTCTCAATCGTCCCAATATCACCTTCCACCTCGTTCTAACCATGACATACCACCTATTAGATATGAACCTGATCCTAAAACCGAAGTTAGATATCCCATAGTAATCATGTGTCTTCTCAAAAGTCGTCCAAGTCATATGCGTCTTATGTACTGCAATTATCATCTGTCTCTATTCCTAGTAAAATGCAGGAAGCTTTAGCAGATACTAGATAGACCAAAGCTATGGTAGAAAAAATGGAAGCACTTGAAAGAAATGCTATTTGGGAACTTATGCCATTACCTAAAGGAAAAAAACTATGGGATGTAGATAAGTATTTGCTATCAAGCACAAGGCAGATGGAACCGTTGACAGATACAAAGCTCGACTAGTTGCAAAATAGGGTATGAACAATCTTATGGGGTTGATTATCAAGAAACTTTTGTACCGGTTGCCAAACTTAATACGGTGAGAGTGCTTTTGTCATTAGCAGTCAATCGAGATTGGCCACTTTTGCAATTTGATGTAAAAAATGCTTTCTTGCACGGACATCTTGCTGAAGAAGTGTATATGGATCCTCCACCAGGTATAGCGAAGTACTCAGATACAATGATGGTTTGTAAACTCAGTAAGACTTTGTATGGGTTGAAGCAACCTCCAAGAGCTCGGTTTGATAAATTTACCAAGTCAATGAAGAATTTCGACTATAAACAAAACAACTTTGATCATACTTTGTTCTTAAAGCATAGGAGGGTAAAATTATTGCTTTAATTATCTATGTTGATGATAAGGTGGTGACGGGTGACGTTCATGATGAGATTGATAGTTTACAACGACACTTGGCCTCAGAATTCGAGATGAAGCAACTCGGTAAGTTGAAATACTTTCTTGGGATTGGAATAGCTCGATCGAAACATGATATTTTCTTATCTCAATGAAAATACATTCTCGATCTATTAACTGAAACAAGGATGCTTGGATGTAAGCCTGTTGATACTCCTATTGAATAGAATCACAAGCTATTTCATTGTTTGGATGCACCTTCTACTGATAAAGGGATGTACCAATGGCTTGTGGGGAAATTAATTTATTTGTCTCATACCAGGCAAGATATTGCTTATGCGATTTGAGTTAATGGCTTGTGAGTCAATTTATGCATGATCATCGTAAACCTCACATGGATGCTGTGGAACGCGTATTGAGGTATTTGAAGTCTGCTCCGGGTAAGGGGTTACTATTCACCAAACATAATCACCTGAAGGTAGAAGGCTATACTGATGCAGATTGGATAGGCTCAATAGACAATAGAAGATCTACTTCAGGTACTTCACATTTGTAGGGGGAAACCTTGTGACTTGAAGAAGTAAAAAACAACCGGTAGTAGCAAGATCTAGCACAGAAGCTGAGTACAGAGGAATGACTTTTGGGGTATGTGAGTTAATTTGGTTGCAGAAACTTGTTGAGGGATTTAGGTGTTAATGCCAAAGATGCAATGAATTTGTATTGTGATAATACATCAGCTATTGAGATTGCTCATAATCCGGTTCAACATGATCGGACAAAACAGTAGAGGTTGACAAACACTTCATCAAAGAGAAACTTGAAGCGCGAATTATTATCTTTCCATTTGTGAAGTCCGAAAATCAACTAGTTGATGTCCTTATTAAAGTTGTAGCTAGCAAGGCGTTTGACGACTCTTTAGACAAGTGCAATATCCATGCTCCAACTTTAGGGGGAGTGTTAGAATTATGGGATTCCGTTTCCATATTTATGGATTATGTTCTCATATTTATTTCCCTATTTTCATTCCCAAGAATCCTCCTTATTTCCTCATTATTCTTCCTCCTTATTTTTCTCCTTAATTGTATTCTCCTTGATTGTATTCTTTGTATATAAATATGATTCAATGTAAGCTTGAAGAAATAACATTCAATATAAGAATACTCTTTCAATTGTGTTCTTGATATTGTTCTTAACTTGTGTTCTTGACAATAAGCTCATAGGATCTCCGTAGTAGGCTAATACTGAATAGTACATGATGTTGAACGAGCATTACCAAATTGTTTCCAAAATGTCAGGCATGTCTAGCAAGAAAATCAGGACGAAAAACTCACCACTAGATACGTGTACCAAAACTTGCCAGAGAGATGGACATCACTTGTACAGAGCTGGTAATGTAGATCTCGTCATGTAAATAACTGCAACAAACAGTAAGAAATCTGAGAATGTTGCCAGTGCATAGTCCAGGGAAATAGGTAAAGGTTGTCGCAGAAGCATTTTCAGAAAGCGAGAATGTTGCTGTGATGTCTATGTTAAAGCTTACCAAGATTAAAGATGGCAAACCTCACTCCCATTCAACTCACACGGCACTGATGGTTTGAAATATGCTATCAACCATCAGAAGTTGCATTTCCCGGTTCCAATCTAGGTTGTCTAGGGAAGGACTAGGCATTGACAGTCGCCATGGGTGCCCCAAGAGTGGTGGCGGATGCGTCACGACAAAGCCATAAAAAATAGTAGGTTTCATATCTTTTAGTGCACTTAGTATAAAAAATGTAGTGACAAGGGCTTCATAGTACGCCAGACAAGGCGCTATGGCGGTATAAGATTTAGCAAAACATTTCTTAGATAACCCCTTGGCAAGGCGAAGTGTCGTTGCATTGCTTCAGTCAATATAGGTTAGAATTTCATAGCGAAAGGTTACGTACTCGGATCATTCATACAACGGTTGTAGGCAAAATATTCACTACACCAAATTGACATTTTTGTAACAACCCCCAAAGTAGTAAAACTTTTGAGCTATAATAATTTACAAAGCATTTTACATATTTTTACAAACTAAGTGATACAATAATTGTATCATCATGAATAGTATGGTCCTACAAGTGATACTATTCATGGTGATCTAATTTATTGTATCATTTTTTTTTTGAAATTGTTTTTTTTTTTTTTTACCAAATTTAGTTTTGACTTGAAATTGTTTGGTGAATTGTAACAGCTCAAAAGTGTTACTATTTTGGAAGTTGTTACAAATATGCCAATTTAGTGCAATGATTGGTTATTGCCTTGCTATGTTTTGATGAAAACATAAGAGTTGTTCATATGGTCAATGAGTTACAATTGCATAGTGAGAAGTTATGTAATCAGATCATTCACATAATGGTTGTCGGCAAAATATTGGTTATTGCCTTGTTATGTTAGATGAAAACATAAGAGTAGTTTATATGGTCAATCAATTTAGGAATGTTGGAGATGCTGGCTAGAGTTGAGCATGGAAGTTTAGTTCCACATCGGGTAGTGAGCAACATCAAGTCAAGTATATAAAGGATTAAATATGTCTCAATAAGTGATGAGGCTTTTTGGGGCAGTTGAGTAGTTTAGCCCCTTTCATGAAAAAACCTACACCCGGGTGAGGCGGGTGTTTGAGTTGGGGACAATATTGTTGCTTGAGACATTCCGTTGAAGTGCAAGCGCGTATGAAGTGTGGTTTCGGAGAGCTTCGCTGACTTCACCCCCGGATCCAAGAAGTGGTATCAGAGCCGATAGTTCAGCCTTGGGTTTGACGGAGTTGAAAGTGCAGGATAGCATGTTGAGGTGGATCTTATCCTTGGCCAGGGTAGACTCAAGTCTCGCCAAGATAGAGATTGTTGGAGATGTTGGCTCGAGTTGAGCATGCAAGATTATGAGCAACATCAAGTCAAGTATATAAAGGATTGGATATATCTCAATAAGTGAATAGGCCTTTTGGGGGCAGTTGAGCCTCGTTCGTAAAAAAACCTTATACTCGGGTGAGGCGGATGTCTAAGTTGGGGACAATATTGTTGCTTGAGACATGTCCGTGAAGTGTGGTTTTGGGGGGCTTCACGACTTCACCCCGGGACCCAACAAGTGGTATCAAAGCCAATGGTCCGACCTTGTGCTTGGCGGAGTTGAAAGTGCGGGATATCATGTTGAGGTGGAGCTTATCCTTAGCCAAGGTAGACTGAAGTCTCGCCAATATGGAGATTGTTGGAGATGTTGGTTCGAGTTGAGCATGCAAGTTTAGTCCCAATGTAGTGAGCAACATCAAGTCAAGTATATGAAGGATTGGATATATCTCAATAAGTGATGACACATTTTGAGGGAAGTTGAGTAGTTGAGCCCCGTTCATAAAAAAAAACCTTACACCCAGGTGAGACGGGTGTTTAAGTTAGAGATAATATTGTTGTTTGAGACATTTCCGTTGAAGTGCAATCTCGTGTGAAGGTGGTTTCGGGGGCTTCACGACTTCACCCCCGTACCCAACAAGGAAAACCTTCAATTTTTTTTATCAATCAATCACAAATCCTTTGAGTGAGAAACACTCAAAGAAGGCATGAAAGAGAGACGAGGTTACAAAGGGCAGGCCCAACACCCAGCCACCATAAATTGCATCAGGTGATCCTAATGCTAGGTCAATTAGATCACTACTCCTACTTGCAAATCCCCGACATAACTGGCCACAACCAGACACAAGATTTAATTTCTTATACGATTTGCACATTGATTTTTTTTTCTCTTCGAAGATGCGCCTGTTGCACTTTTTGCACACAACACCATGGTAGCTGCGAAAATATGCTCCAACAGTCATTTTCCTTGGCAGAGAGATCCAAAATTGAATTTGTAGTTAGGCAAAAGAAGACCCTGTCTAGCTAGGTGGTAAATTTTGAGAATACCACCATGAGCAATTGACCAAATCAGATTCCAGAGACTTCCCCCTTGGAACTAAGATTGGGTACAACAATGCATTTATTTTATTTTTTGGTGAGAAGGATAATACGACTCCTTCCACCGGTACTACTACTGAGAAAACTAACAATACTTCTACTGACAATACAAGAAATACTACAGAGAAAAGTAATACTAGTAATAATGGCGGGAATACTAGTAAGCAGGATAGCGATGAAGGACGACCTAGACGAACCATATTTGACACGTTATGCAATACAGTCGGATTATAATCAAGATTTAGTCATGGGATCCAACACGAAATGAAGTAAAACGATGTTTGTTTCAACCAATAGCGCGTTCCAGTGGCGGACCTTGGATCTTAGTCGGAGGGGGGCGAAATGACAAATAATTATTAGTTGATAATAATGGTTATCAAGGGTGGAGCCAAATTTTTTTTCCTACCCGAGCTAATAAATAAATAAATACAACTATAAAAAATACGTTGCATATACCAAATTGAATCCAGTGTAGTCAAAATTTAAACCAAAATAATGTCACAATATTGATAACCTTAGCAAGGAGCAAATGAGCGTTACAACTAGAATATATAACTAAAATCACAAAATAATTATGATAAGTATCTAGTTGAAGCTAAAAATATATGAAATTTGCAAACATAATAAGATTGGAATACAATTTCATAGAAAAACTGATTTATATGAAGTTCAAATCTAGTTGGCTAATGGTATACATTTTCATTGAACGATCTATAGTTATTCTTGTAGATATTTATATTAAATAATTTTTTTTGGTGGAAGTTTTATATCATTTGTGAACAAACAATTCATTTTTTTTAATGTTTGCAATTACATATAAAATTGCGTTGAAAACAAAAAAAGTAGAGGCAGGTCACAATGACAAATAATAATTGTGAATAGCTATAAAAAATCCTACGCTCCAAGAGGACCGGAAATAAGTTTTTATTAAACTAAACAATTTTTTAATGTTTGAAATTACTAATAAAATTGCATTGAAAAAATATGCGAGTAACAATGATGAAGAATAGTAATTATCAATAAACAAAAAAAAATGTATAGTTAATAGCAATAAAGAAATCTTGTGCTCAAAGAGTATGTGAACTCTGGTAATTTACTAAAAGTGATAAACTTTCAACCACTAGACCAATGGAGATATATTCAAATAATTTTCTTAACAATTATCGTATTGTATTATATATTATATTATATTATTATTTTTAAAGCTAAATACATACTAAAAATATTTTAAAAGTTGATGGAGGCCCTTCCCCACTTTTTTTTGGATTGGAAGACGTAACTTTTATAAAGTGAAAATTCTATTGATGATTGGAGAGTCACTATATTACATAATGTTAACCTTAAAACATTAAGGTCGCATCACTAGCATGTCCCAGTTTGCAAACAATTATCAAGAAACAATCCCTCGAGGAAAGGAAGATGGAACACCCAAACCCAAGGAGTACTAAGCACATCCATGATCACCACAAGAATCTTTGATGCTTTGTCGCAAAAAACCCGACTACTACATTCCTTCCACATAATCATAGAAATAGAAAAGGAAGAATTTTCTATAAACCATTTCCTTTTGACGAAAGATGAGCTGGCGTCTTCCAAGTTCTAAGTAGCACATCTGTCAAAACAGGTACTATCAACCTCAACTCAAACATTCGAATGAAATGGATCCCCACATTATTGACCAATCCGCAATGAAGAAGAATGTGAACAACACTCTCCGATTCTATCTATTGCCTCCGAAAGACTTGCAAACTCTTCCACTTCACCAACTGAAATGGTTGTCCTACGATGAAAATCTCACTGCATGGAAACGTTAGCTATACTCTAAAATCCTTCTTATATAAAGCAAAAAGTCTAGGAAATCTAGCTTTAAAACTAACATCTGCCACCCAAACATCCTCCCAAAACTTAATTGTGTCATCTCTACCTAGCACCACCTCATTCTTCAATACCTTGCATGAAGTCATTCTTATAATTTGAAATGGCTATCCAAGTGCTAGTTCTATATGAGACTGTCCGATGACTTGGGAGCAAATGCCTTCCAACTAAATTTTTTTTTGTTTCAAGAAAAAACAAGCGACTATATTAAGGAAGAGGGGTGACAACAATGGAAAAGAGCACATGCTCCACCAAGTATTCTTAGGGAGAACAATATATTCCCAGTTAAACATACAATAAGAAAATTGGATTACCTTGAACCTATCTTAATTACATCCCCATAACCATACCATAACTTTAATATCTATCCATAAATGTCCTACTAATTTATGCACATTCTTGAAGATCCTATTGCTTCTCTCCCTCCAAATGGCTTACACTGCATGAATAATCATATCCCAACTTCTCAATCCCATTTACAAAAAGATGCATGGAGGGGGCTACTAGAAGCTTGCAAACTTTCAACCCAAACCAAGAAATAATTGGCCAAAGGGGTCTAAGGTGGAATTCAGAGAGAGCTCTGGATAACAAAATCAGACACCACAAGTCATGGGAGTTGCAAGTATTAACGGATTCCTCAGCCTGGTTAGGATGAGGAGACCTCTTTTAATGATATTGTCAATTGTTAGCACCCTGCAATGCAACACAATCCAAAGAAATATTAATTGATTTCAGCTTGATCATACTTTGCATTTATGACAATTTTCTATAAACATTCCCCTTCCAGTTCATATTTCAACATCAATGCCTTGTTCATCAATGAGGCGAACATCCAATCTACGTACCTACATCTTTCGGCATGCAAACCAACTCCTAATTCAAAGCATGATACTCTTTATCCTCTTCCCCGGTCCCAACCCTACTATAAGTAGGGATGGCAATGGGGCGGATTTTCATGGATATCCACCCCACCCATTCCGTTTGGGACGGTTTTGGATATGCTTAAACGGATTTCGGAGCAGATATGGATATCCAAACAACATCCGTCAAACATTAGGGGCGGATACGGATTTGACCATATCTACCCTACGGATATCCGTTTAAGTACGTAAATTACATAAATACCCCTGTCCCATAAAAAGAAAAAAGATAAAAAACCCTAACCCTAATATCTCACATTCTCTCTTACTCACTCTACCTCCCCCTCCCTCCACCACCAATCTCTCAGATCGAAAATTCTAAAATGCACTGGAAATTCGCCTGGTATCTCGCCTGGATGGTGCCAAGCACGTGCACCCGCCAGGTGCCAGTCACGCGGGCATCAAATGGGCCAAAAAAAAAAAAATTGTGGGTCCTAGATCCCTCATTTGCTACAAAACTGTGTAGATAAATTTCCATCATCCTTTCTATGTTCTATCCATCCATCTTTTCTGCTGTTAAGACTCAAAAGAGAGCTTGAAGACATACCAACGGATAAACCAACAACAATGGCGTCGTCTGCAACTATCCATCCATCTTTCAACCCACACCTCCAATGGGGTCCATTTTTCAACCCCATTCAAGGGGACCTGTTCCTCCTTGAAGCTCAGTTCTGCCCACAGCATCTCTGGGTTCCGCCCACTACCCCTTAACAAGCTCTCTCTACCACCAATTTCGACTTCCTTTACTGTAGTGGTTGCAAAGGGGTACAAGATGAAGACCCACAAGGTAATTTTGTTAGTTGTTCTGAAATGGTGAATACCCATACTTCCATTTGGTTGAATTTTGTTGGTTATTGTTGAAATTCAGTGTTTTTGGATGGTTTGGTTGTAAAATGAGGAAATTTGTTGTATGATGTATAGGTAAGGTTGTACGAGTTTGTGGGTGTTAGAGGAAATTAGTGTTTTATTGAAAGTTAATTGAATGGAAATTAGTCTGTCTCTGTCTCTGTCGATTTTTTTTTTTTTGCCCTTTTGATGCCCACGTGACTGGCACCTTGCGGGTGCACGTGCTTGGCACCATCCAGACGAGATACCAGGCGAATTTCCAGTGCTCCCTAGCACCGCTCCTCTCAGATTTGCAAGCACCGATTCATTGAAAGCAATCATATCTTCTTCAGTTTCCGTGGAAACACCATCAACAAGATTGTCATTTTCATCCTTCATACGAAATACTAGCCGAACCATTCTCAACATGCTTATCCACTTGCATCGAGTTGTTCATCGAATGTCTCAAGAGCATTGAAGCAGACCATCGAGTTTCTGGGGATGATGATCCCTCACTAAACACTCACGCAACTACACAACCATCATCCCCACCACCCGCCCAACCCATCTCATTCACCCTTCCTTTCTTCCAGACAAAACAAAACATATCCATCATGATATTGAGAGTTGACTTTGGCGAATGAATGGAAAGTAGGGCAATGGCTAATTGGTTGAAGGCTTAGATCCAGACACACAAGAAGAAGACAGATCTGTCTCCAACTGCCACACAAGCACAAGCATCGCCTTCATCTCGCCCGTTCCCATGCAAATTGCAGCCTCTTCCTATTAGAGATTTGGGGGGGGGGGGGGGGGGGGGGGGGTGGGTCTTTTCACTTCCTGCTAAGATCTGGCGCTTTTTTTTTCTTTTTTAAACGGGGGTAACAAGAATATCCGCCAATCCGTTCGGTGCATAGATGATTTTTAAAAAAAAATGATAAACAAATATGTCGGGCAAACTCGGGGATTCACCATCCCCAATGTAGCGGCCCCATTGTCGTCCCTAACTTTTTTTTATCATCTTCTTCACCCTTTTAGCAGCTGAGTCTGGCATTTGAAAGGACGTGTAATAAATAGGCACATTAGCCAACGCATTCCTAATGAGAACCAATCTGCCACTTTTGGAAATTAACTTTACTAACTTGGCTTTCCAAATAACTAAGTATTTTACAGTTTATCCAATCATCTCCACAAGTGGATCCTGAATCCAAGGGGGCACCAAACGCACCAATGCCTATCCCGCTAAGCTTCTTCACCAGTACCGTAGACCACATAATGTTGGAAGAGATAAAAATCTATTGGGGCAATCTGATAGAATAAAAAAAAAACCCTTGTAAAAATTATTTCCTTTTTATGTCCGTCGCTCCCCATAGGCAGCTCTCTTTAATAGAATTTTGTTGCGTTTTGATGATTAAAAAAATCATAGAACTGATATTAACAATTGTCCAATGATTGCAATGTAACCTAACTATAATAAAGTAAGATAAAAAGGAATGGTAAAGATGTGGAATAATTACATTGCAGGCTATGATGAGGCGAAGTAGCTTAAGCCATGTGACGACTGTTCTCTTCTTTCCTTTTCTTCGCACCCTGGTTTATTCATCTCCTTATTTTTTCTAAAAAAATTCACGATTGAAAAGGGGGAATTTTTTTTTTTCAATTGGGAAATTCTAAATGGCGAGGGAACCAGCGATGGAGGGGGGTGAACTTCACCCCCCTCCATCGCTGGTTTCCTCGCCCCTTCCCTCGCTGTTCAGACAAACCTTTTTCAATTGGAGTGAGACTAGGAAACCATGTTTTGTAAATATGTTTTGCAACCAGGATGATGTGGCATCGTTAGAAAAGTTTTTTACAACTTGGAGATACACATAAAATCTTTGGAGATTTCATCATTCTTTCCAAATAATGACACATCATCCTGATTACAAAACATGATTGCAAAAACCTGATTTACTAGCATTTTTGTTTCAATTGAAGGTAAAACTATAATGCCATGAAAGACAAAGAGGTTTTTATTACAAGACTAAATCACGCCTAACTTATGCTAACTTTGTGCTTCTTTACCAGCTGATAGAAAAGGAGTATTTTTTGGAACAGATTAATGAAATTTTTTTTGGAAAGTAGGCACCGGCACGCGTGCATGTGGTAGTGGATGTGCCTATTGTAACTGATTAACTATTATTCATGGGAGGCTTAGATGGTGTTTTATTTATTTATTTATTTATTATTATTATTATTATTATTTAATGCTTAGAAGCTAACTTCTAATTGGAGGTAGAAGTTATGAACGGGCTTCTGAATGAACTATTTGTTTTGCTTTTGAATGAGTTGCTGATTAAAAGTTGTAAAATTAAAAGAAAATGTTTGTTTTTAGGTGCTAACTTGAAGTTTTTTTACATTTTTGCGCACCACCACAATTCTAACCACCCATCAGAAACCACTAACATTAACCCCTTCTCCACTTATTTTCTTTTTTCCAAACACCATTAAAATCTCTTTCCACCACTATTAGAAATCACCCTATATCCCTCTCTTATTCCTCATATAATCTTCAATAGAGAGGAAGAGAAAATGAAAGATAAATAAGAAGAGGAGGAGGGGAGGCCAGGGAGGGTGTAGGCATTGCTCGCATGATAAAAAAGAAGAGGTTAGGGGATGGTCGGTAGATGAGAGGGTAATAACAATCATTACAAATTTATTATGAGGTTATTATTAAAATAAAATTTCATTAAACACTCGGTGCTAAGTGATCAACACCCTCCAAGGTCCTTACTCCAATAAGAAACTTCAACTTCTGATCAGAACTAAAACAAAGACTCTTTTTAAAGTGTCTCACTTCCTACTAAGACTTTTGAGTCTATTCAGAATAAAAAAACAAACATCTTCTTAATCCTTATGTTGAACTCATTCATAAACCTATGCATTCAAAAAATAATTTAATTCCAATAACTTTCACATAGGTGGTGTTTTTTAAGTGGTTAGAAGCTAACTTCTAACTGAAGTTCAAAAATGCTAGGAAATCATGTTTTTGCAACCATGATTTGTAACTAGGGTGATGTGGCGTGATCTCGAAACAATGATGAAAACTTCAAAGATTTTATGTATATCAAGGTTGTAAAAAAATCCTCTAACGATGCCACATCATCCTGATTGCAAAATATGGTTACAAAACCTGAATCCCTAGCCTCACTCAACTGAAGTTAGAAGTTCTGAACAAGTTTTGAATGAACTGTTTGTTTTGCTTCTGAATGGGCTGCTGATTAGAAGCTATAAAATTAAATGGTGTTTGTTTCTAGGTGCTAACTTGAAATTTTTCTTACATTTTTGCCCATCACCACAACTCTCACCACCCACCACAAACCACCAACATTAACCCCCTTCTCCACTTGTTTTCTCTAATTTAAATACTATTGAAACCACTTTCCACCACTACTAGAAGCCTCCTATATCCCTCTTAATTCCTCATACAATTTTCAATAGAGAGGAAGAAAAAAAGAGAAGAATATGAGGAAGAGGAGGAGGGAAGGCTAGTGAGAGTGGTGGCAACATTGCTCGCATTAGAGGAGGTGGAGAAAAATATGAAATGGTTGGTAGAAAAGAGAAGTAGTAGCAATCATTAAGAATTTATTGTGAGGTTATTATTGGAATGAATTTTCATTAAACATTCAGTGCTAAGTGATCAACACCCCCATGATGCTTACTCAAATCAGAACTTCAACTTCTGCTCAGAACTAAAAACAAACACTCTTTTTTAAAGTGTCTATTCAGAGCAAAAACACAATCACCCTCGTACTATTATAAAAAAATATTTGCTATTATCAATCTATTCAGTAATTTTTTTTTCCATTGTAACACTACAACACTGAGAGCACAAATATCAAGTTGACTTGTGGGAACAGCTTATTTCTCATCACAAAATCTATATACGCAAATTAAATGAAACACTTGTGGTGTGCATTTTAGAAAAACACATGCCATTGCAAATAATTAGAACAATTAAAAACTAGCGTGTAGGATTACATATTCAGTTTTTACATAGTTCTACATTGAAATGCAGCAAGAATTAGCATAATTTATTGTTGCCCCTTTTGAGAGCTCAGGAGTCAGGTAAAAACCCTAACTTGATGTGTTACAAATGAACTTGTCAAATCAAATGAAAACTCTTTTTAGGTCTAGAGACATTGGAAAATTGGGTGGTGAATTTTGTGCCAAATGCAACTCTAATTGCACAAAATTTATGCAAATGGTGCGCAAGCCTCAACATTAAAAACAAACAAAATTCGACACACAATGAAAATGGAACAAATGCAAGAGAAGATCCAAAACTATAGGAAAAGACAACAATTTAACGTGGTTCGGTAAATTCCTACTCCACCAAATAACAATTAATATTGCCAAAGACAAATTACAACAAATTTATAACTTGATCCTCACACAAAATAATGGGATCCACTCAAACATTTACACAAAACCGTACACAATAAGGACCTCACAAGGTACTCAACCAATTCCTAATGATGATGCACTCACCTCACAATAACAACGGATCCCACACAACCAAGAACAAATAAGGATGCTTCAAATAAGGGACCAAGGGTCCATTTTATAGCCTGTATGTGGCAGTGATCAACGGCGGAAATCCACTTCCTCTCATTTTTCTTTTTCTCAAACAAACCACTATTCAAAACAAGGCTGCTCAAATCCACATCTTTCCTCCTCCTTCTTTGACTTTCTATCACTTTCTTCTAACTTCTGCTCTATTCCACAAGTTTCTACAACATGAGATAAGCTTCTTTCACCTCCTCATGTTTGCTTCTTTACTAAACATCAGAAAGACCAACTCAGTCAACTAACATGAGGCGGTCCTCACCTATTTTTCAACAATTCTCCACCTCGGTGAAAATTTCATGAATTTGAGCAAATCATTACGAGCATAAGCAAACAACCGATCACCAACTAACATGAGCAAATCAATAGTGATTATCCAAAGTAAGGGCATCATCCCTTCAAAACCATAATTATTTGGTACGGTGAACGAAAGCAAACATGGAATTGGAATGAATTTTCAGTACGCTGATTTCTATGACACGAAATTTGAAGGGGTAGGTAGAGTTGGTACGCTATTTGGGGTTTCAATTCGTGTATTATTACTTTAATTCGATATGGATATAAGTTTGATATATTCTATATGTATAAAACATATAAAAAAAACGTATGAATATAGAAATGTAGATTTGATACATGATACTTATGGAGTGATCTAATTATGAAATTTTGAAGGTTTTGGAAATTCAAAGGTGTTTTTGAAAACACCAACTCTTCAATAAGTTATGGACCCAATAAAATAATAAAAACAAGTCTAAAAGGACCCAACTACCCTTACTCAGATTGATACTGAAATCCACTTATTTAGGTTCTGAATTGTATCACAAATCGATATCGCGACCTAGTTCGCAATTCACAAAAGGGTTGAGCAAATCGAGTATCCATGCTTCAAACGCGCTCATACAAACTATACACCTGAAGGTGCTCAAGCTGGCAAAGCAAATCCACATTGGCCAGGACAATTTTTGTAATCAAAACATCCAAAAACACAGTGTTCACAAACTTCCACGTTGCATATCTTCATATCTTCTAACAAATGTTTATTCAACAATTTGTGTTGAACCTTCACAACTTACATGCAAATGCCAAACCCTTGAGGTATCTGTATAAACATCATTTGGGCTATCAGTAACTCCATCAGAAACAACATCCACTGTGCCATCAATAACATAAGTTGCTCCACCAAATTCACTTTCCGATTACCTGCATGTGTACTCCCCAGCAAGAAGTACAAGTTACCATTACAAACAGCCTTTATCAATAAAAGTGCACTAAAATGGCAAAAACAATCTTTAGAGCTCCACCACTCACGATCATATTGTGATCTTTGGACTCTAAAGTACTAATGGGGATGATATTATTTTTCAAATCAGATACATACCCGAATAAGTCTAATATCAAATATTGAACATTATCTAATATCCAAATAAATCCATAAAGCAACTTCAACTTGATTTTACCTATCCCACAATTTTGTAACAATTATCTTTACCTATACGGACTCCACCATTAACTTTTCTAAAGCTAGATAATCAGTCTCTATAAGGACACATATGATAGTTAGAATCTGAATTAACGAGCCAATCATCATAATGACTCGTCAATGCTACACGTAAAAAAAATACTCATCATCAAAGACATAATCTTCTAAATCCGGATTGTGCACCACATTTGCACCTGACTTCTTTTCCTTTTCTGTATCAACCTTCAATTTCTCATAGTCAACCTCCCAATGACCCTTCTTATGACAGAAGGTACATTCATCATTTGGCAAAAGGATTTTGTCCACAGATTTTCTTGTTGACTGTGATCTTTATCTATTACCAACATTCTTATTTTCAAATGTTTTCCTTGCTCCCAATACTTTAGACATTGCATCCCTATAGACCTTGAGATTCACAATCATAAATTCAATAGGTCGACAATAAGCTTATTGAACTCATCCAAGTGCTCAGACAAAGTAATCTCGAGTCTAGTATTCATTCGAAAATGTTGTTCCATTAGGAAAATCTTATTTTGTATGTTCTTCATATATTATTTTCAAATTTTTGCATAATACTTTAACGGAGATATCTTTCATAACGAATTATTTATGCTCCTTCGCAAAACACAAATGTATTGACCATATGTTTGCTGATTCAGTTTGTTTCATTCTTATTCTGACATAGTCACTGGCTTATTGCCCAAAGTCTCCAAATTTTCCTTCACCAACACATCCATAACTTTGTATTTCCACATGTCGAAGTTATTCTTGCCATTGAACATTTTGACGTCAAATTTTGCCCCCAAATTGTGAATTTCTCCCTAAAAAAGTCAAATTCTTCGCAAAATTTGATGTTGAAAAGTTCAATGGAAAGAATAACTTTGCCATGTGGCAATTCAAAGTTCTGGATGTGTTGGCGAATGAAAATTTAGGTATTTTGGGCGATAAGTTGGAGAGTTTATCAGAAGAAGAATGTAACAAACTGAATCGGCAAACAAGTAGGTCAAAACAATTGTGTTAGCAATAGCAAAAATACTTTGTTATGAAGGAGGCCTCCACTAAATTATTATGGAAAAGGTTGGAAGATAAGGATATGACAAAGAACATAAAAAATAAGTTTTTTCTGACGAAACAGCTTTTTTAGATGAATATGAGACCCGAGATTACTTTGTCAAATCACTTGGATGAGTTCAATAGGTTTATTTCCAACCTATTGAATTTGGAAGATGCTCTAGAGAATTACACAATTTTGTGCCTTTGAATTCCCTTCCTGAAGAATATTAACATCTCGTTACAACTTTGTTAACGAAAAAAGAAGAATTGAGTTATGATGAGGTTGATACCGCATTGCTCAATTATGAATTTAGGAGGATGTCACAAATTTGTTTTGCGTTGAACAAATGCCGAAATGCTAAGTTACAAAACAAAGACAGAAAAGTCGGAGACAACAAATTTACTTGGCTTGGCAAATGCCTAATCTACCAGATAACAATTACTATTGCCAAAGACAAATTACAACAAGTTAGCAACTTGATCCTCACACGAACTAACAAACTAATGGGATCCACTCAAACAATTCCACAGACCATGCACAAAAGGACCTCACAAGGTACCCAATCCAATTTCAAATGAGGATGCACTCACCTCACAGTAACAACTGATCCCACGCGACCAATAAAAAATGAACAAATGGGGATGTTTCAAAAAAGGACCAAAGGTCCCTTTTATAGCCTGTATGTGGCAGCAATCAATGGCAGTAAGCAACTTCATCTCATTTTTCTCACTCTCAAAGGAACCACAGTTAGAACAAGGCTGCTGAAATCCACAACTTCCGTCCTCATTCTTTGACTTTCTATCACTTTCTTCGAACTTCTACTCTATTCCACAAGTTTTACGAAATGAGAAAGAGGGAAGCTTCTTTCACCTCCTCATGTTTGCTTCTTCACTAAGCATCACAAAGACCAAGTCAGTCAACTAAGGTGAGGTGGTGGCAGAAGCTTCCATCATCTCCTCACCTATTACTCAATAGTGAAAAGTTTGCACCTTTGCATGAGAGTTGTAGTGTAATATCGAAAGGTGAAGCAAAAAAGATGAAAAGAATTAGTTCCAATCGAGCAATTGAAGAGGAAGAAGACGATAAAGAGATGTAGAAGAAGACGATAAAGAGATGTAGAAGAAGACTTACATATATGTGTGGAGTGAGGAGTGAACACGCGATGTTTGAGATCATACAAGAGGAAATATCAAGAAGGGAGGAGGAATCAACAAACACCCTACTAATATATGCAGGTCTCCCGAGTTGCCCAAAATGTTTTTGCACGTGTTGTATAAATTAAGTTTTTATTTTATTTATTTATTTACTACTATGTTTAGGCAAACTACGCTGCGTGTGCACACATTCCGTTAATTTTTTTTAAAAACATTTTTTAACATAAAAGATCGTCTGTGTTTGCGCATGTTTGCACCACATGCCCAAGTTTGGTGTTAATAGTGATTAATTGAAATAGACGCCCATGTTCACTATTCATCCGCATCTTGAGTGTGATTGTAAAATCATGACATTTGGAGGCAAAATGGGAACTTTAAAAGTTAATAGTGTTTTTCTTTGATTTCGACATAAACGTCCATGGTCATTGTCCATCTGCCTAGTGAATGTAAACACATGCTCGCTAGAGCCAGATATAATTTTGGAAATAAAAAACTTAATACTGCTTCAATAAATCAACCAAATTATAATTTCACATATAATATTGTTTCACTTTTTTTTTAATTTTTTATTAAAGATATGAAAGTGAGACTGATTTGTATTTTACTAGTTATTACCCGTGCTGTTGGCATGATAGAAAGTGGATCATGGGATTAGGTCAAATTTGGCTAGTAAAAAAAATATATATTTAAATATCGTTGCAGCGAATTCTTCCCGAACTTTGATTTTCCAATATACGGAGTTTAGGGTCTTTTTTTGAATGCGCCTTAAGATGCTCATCTCACACTTTGATTAATATTGAAAATTACGACGTGAAATGCCTAGACATTTTTAATGCATATGACATTAAATAGATATCTTGAAAACTTAAGTGTTTGTATTGGTCATTGGTTTCATTGGAAAAATCTTCAAAAATGATTCCAACAATATCAAGTTTACTAAAATCGGATCCAATAATATCAAGCTTATTAAAATTTTAAAATTAAGTAGATAGTTATGACAATTTTAATTTTGATAAAAAAATACACAATTTTCTTTTTCCGCCATATGTACATGCATTCCACCAAATTTTTTTCTACCATTTTTTTTCATTTTCTTTACCCTTCTATATGTTTTATAATCGCAAAATGTCACTATAAATAATGAATCTCAACCCACAACATCTTCTCCAACTTTCAATCGCAACCCTCTTTTATCTCCAAATCCTTATGAATAATAAAACACCTAGTTGATTTGTAACAGAGATGCTAAAAGGGCCAGTTGCAAATTCTGATCAAGGACCTCATAATAATAAGCAAATAGTTTAAGGGGCAACTGGTAAGTTGGTAGTAGTTTAGGGATTTCTCTCTAGAATCTTCAGAAAGGATATAGTGAGATGGGGTATGTTGGTAATATTTTAGTAAGTTAGAGGGTCTATTTAGGAACTTTGAAATGTGTGACACACACTTACTTTCAATGTTCCTCTTCTCCATTCTCGTTATAGGGGTTAGAATTTTTAAATATAATTCGTAGCCTTCCATTGCTTCGTTTATGCTGAAATTTGGGGCAAATGTGTGGAATGATGCCAAAAACAACGCCTGTATGGTTCAACTTGATTCGACGAGTAATCCTTGATATACACATACAAATTTTTTGTTTACTCTTCATTAGAAGACCTTCTACCACTCCAATCAAAACTAAACTTTCATTATGTAACAAACATACATTTTTAATGACTATCATAAATATTTTTTGTAAATAAAGTTTCAATTTATTATTTTTGTGTACTTATTAAAATAATATGGATATAGACATTTAGCAGCCTCAGAGACTTACCAGGGTTAGTTGGAGCATGGAGGTGGTTCTTGCTTCGTAGCGGTAGTTGAGGATTTAACACCTTCCATTAGACTTTGGTTTTATTGTTTTTCTAGGTAATTAGATGTAAGACCTAGTTATTAGTGCTCAGATTCAGAGTCAAAGATTTATTTGGGATTGATTAATGTAATTCCTTCTTATAATTTATTTTAAGAAAGTTTAATATTTTATATATTGCCTCATGTCTGTACTATTTAAATTGTTCCTGTTGTGCCTTGATTTTTTGGACAATCTATTAATTTAGGTTGTTTAAAAATTGGAGCGTGACATTTTGATATCAGAACATTTGGTTAGCCTAGGCTGGGGTAGAGTCTAGGTGATCCCCAGAATGTAGATATGGGTGAGTAAGAGTGTCAATGTCTAGAGAAAAAGTGACAATGGTGGACCTCAAACCTTTAGTATTGTTTCATTTTCTTCGTGAAAGTCATGATAAGATTCCTCTGACTTGCGTGTGTAGGAATAATCATATATGTTTTAATGTCAATATTGGGGGACATTATTCATTTTAGTTTATCTTGTAGCAGTTTGTTTTCATGAGTGTTTGGTTAGCCCTTTTAGCGAATCTCGGGACGAGATTCCTTTTGAGTTGTATATATTATAGTACCCCGTATTTTTTTTAATACTTATTAAAATTTATAATATATCTTTGTATGATTGTTTTCATGAAATTATGGGCATATGCATGAGCTATATATTTGTTTGTCCATGTGATGTGTAGTTTGTTTCTTGAGGAGGGTTAGTAGAAAATCTATTCTGGAATGGTTATTATTTGGATTCTAGTGTTGTTTCATTCGGTAAATTGTTGCTTATTATAGAATTAGTTACCTATTTACCCCCTCTAACGAATCTTGGGACAATATTATTTTGAGGTGTATATATTGTAACACTCTTACCTTTTCAATGACTATAAAAAATATTGTTATAAATAAAGTTTCAATTTATTGTTTTTGTGTTCTTGTTAAAATAATATGGATATACACATGTAGCAGCCCCAGAGACTTATCGGGGTTAGTTGGAGCGTGGTGGTGGTTCTAGCTTCTTGGTGGTAGTTGATGATTTGATACCTTCTGTTAGACTTTGATTTTATTGTTTTGCTAGGTAATTAGATGTAGGACTTAGTTATTACTGCCCGGATTCCGAGTCAAAGATTTAATTGGGATAGATTAATGTAATTCTTTTTTTATGATTTATTTTATTGGCTTAGGCATGATAAATGTTGACCTCATTTTGAGAGGAATAATTTTTAAGAAAGTTTATTATTTTATATATTGCCTCACGTCCGTGCCTTGGTTTTTTGGACAATCTATTCTTGTTTAAAAAAAGGCGTGACACATTATATGCTAGAAATGACATTTAATTTTAAGTTTATTTATTTTTTAAGTTAGAGGTCGAGAAAAGTAGTTGAGTCGATGGACACACATATAACAATTAGGGGTGTCCTAACTAATGAACTTGCTATATGATACATGACACCCATAGCATCAAGGGGTGTCCTAACACTGTGAATTTTTAAGGAGTCGTTTTAGAAATTTAGGAAGGATTGTCCTGTTGGGTTTGAATTAAGGATTGTTGGGGGTGGGGCGGGGGGAGTTGAAATGGGATGCCAAATTTTTTTAATAAACTCTTTGTTTTGGGGAAAATTATTTTATAGAAAATGTTTATTTTTCATAATTTAAAATTTCTAGTGTTTGTTTCATGAAAACTTATAAATATTTGCAAAAAATATATTCTACAAGAGCCTCTTGGGTGGAAAACCAACATACCAATTTTTAATGTGATATTGATTTTTCCTCAATTTTTTATTTTCACCATTTCAACTCTAGAACTACACTACCAAGAACACCATACCACGATGGACCTACACCAACATACAACGATGGACTGACACCACCATCGCGCCACAACCACCATATTGCAACCACCATCACATCATTATAGCACAGTCACCACTACCAACATCACCATAACACAATCACCACCATCATATTAAAACTACCCCCACCACAACTTATTCCCCACCACCCAATGCACAATCATAACCGCTATTATTTCTACTACCACATTAACTACAAGATCAACCACCATATCACCTATTGCCACCACAAACCATCCAATTGTTATCGCACAAGACAAATATTTGATCATTTGAAAATAACACTAAACAACATGAAAAGTTTATGGGAAAATAAAGATTCTTGAAATTTTATTTCCAAAATCTTTTTTCCTTGAATATTTATGTTTTGTGAAAAAAAAAGATATATAGAAAATCATTTTTGATGACTTGGGAGTAATACATGTTGTTTAAACTTGCCAATGGCATGACAACTCAACGGTTAGAGCTTGGCGGATGGTACCACTAGGTCATGGGTTCAAACCCAGCTTGCGACATCTTTATAGATTCTGGGATCCTATAAAACCTTGCCTTTCAAAAAAAAAATGTTGTTTAAACTTTAAAGTCCAAAACTAGTAATTATGTAGTAGTGGATGTCTAATCTTAACATTGTGAAAAACAAGCCACGCGGGAGAAGATTGTGCAGTCCGACTCCTTCCAACGTCATCGTCATGTGGGAAATACTGATTGTGAACTTGTGACTCTCAGGGGATTGCCTATAAGTTTGCAAGTAGTCGAAGAAAATTGCTCATAAAGTTAGTAAGTAGGAGTACTCGTGAGAATGCATAGAAGTAGAAGAAACATGTATGTAAAGAGTGTTGTAACATTTAAGGAAAAAAAAACATTGTTTTCATTGTTTTAAAATTATCACGGTACATAGATGAGAATGTTTGGTTGCTTCTTATTTGATATGGGTTGAGCGTGACTTATTTAATTGTTCACGTATCAAGAAAACTAATTAAATGCCGCTTTTCAAATGTGTATTTGAAGACAAGAAAACTCAATAATTAAAAAGTTGTTTCACCACATAGACAAATAAAAATGAGTCATATGCGACTAGTGTCATGTTTAAGCCACAAATTGTGTCATGTTTAAGCCACATCCTAAGATATTCAACATTTAGCATGCATGCTTCTGATTTAACACTTTTGAAATGCACACCCAAAAACACTATTGGCAAATGCATCGAAAAAAGATTTAATAATTTCATTAATTAAGAACAAGGCTATCTCTTTCAATAATTTCATTCATTGAGAATAAGACATTCACTTTGCTAGTAGCAAACATGGCTATGGATGCCCTAAAAAATCAAGGATTATTTGTGATTTGCCCCATAATAAATAGTTATTTATGGAGTACCCCCATATTAATCACTATTTCAGTCTTATCACAAGACTAGTGGCCAACGTGCATTGATCGTTTGTTTTCAAAATTCTCCTATTTAGATGACAAAATACACTTGGAAATTAAAGGCTAAGATTGAATGTTTTGTATCTCAAATAGCTCATCTCGACGAAAATCAACGGGTCCAGTTAAAATGATAAGCGTATCCCGAGGAAAGTCTAACAGTTTAAAAAAAACCTTGTCTTCTTCCTCATGCCTGATTAATTTCAAATCATACCGCAAGCACACGATTATATTTTGAGTTAGACAACGGCAAGTACGTGTCGAATCTCACAAGAAGAGCTATAAAATCAGAAAACTAATCTTTAAATCGATCTTAAAACTTAACTTAGTTAGAATATAAGTGGTTGATGAGGTGTTTGAACTAAAATCTAAATAAAAACTAAGTAAACTAATTACAATTAAATGTGGAGATGCTTAGGGCTTTAGAGATCACCACCATGGGTTGATGGCTCTCTTAGGTTAGTCTCAGATTATATTATTCTAATCATAACTCATCCTTAGATAGGTTCTTACCTCACCTAAGAATGAAAAATTATACAATGAAGCTTACGTAATCAGACCAATCTGATAATCATTTCTAAGTATTATAAGCGTGATCTAAAAACATAAAAAGAATTCATACTTAAATGAAACACCTAGTATCTAACAAATCATGTATAACCTTATACTATGATCACACTTAAAACATTAAAGAGTGGGTTTGTAAAACTCATACTAGTGAAGACATCTTTAGTCTATGACTTTTAGAAAGATGAAAGCAAGAAATGTATCCATGATTATGAAAACAAAACTTCAATCGATTTCATTAAATATTGTCATCCAAGTACATAGATTATGCTAATCACAATGTTGGTCTAATTTACATGGAATAAAATACCTTGAGAATACCTAATTGAGGTCATCCTCCCATGAGGCTCACGCACACCCTAAGAGGGTGTTTAGCTACTCATGGTCAACTTTAGGTTTCTCATGGTGATAAACATAAAGAAAATGAAATTATAACTTAGAAGTGAAACTTCAAAGCTTTCAATCTCTAACTCTCAATTTTCTCTCATTCCCCAGTCTCCCCTATTAATTTTTTTGTGATCCGGAGATGATGATGCATTGTAGGTTTGACTTCTTGGACCTTGGGCTTTAAAATCTTTGGTAATGCATGTGTTATCTTCCAATGGGTTTTGTTGTTGAACTTAGCCTTATTGTGTCATTTTGTGCATGTTTGATGATTAATACTTAAATTCTTGCATTAAACACAAAATACATGTAATGAAAGTATTTTATTAGCTAATAGAACATAACAAATGATGCAATCGATTTTCATGCCCTGCTTTGACCTTGACCTGCAAACCTGGTGACCTGCACAAGGAACGCACGTGAGCCACAGACCACCGACGTGGTGGCTTATGGCACTCCGACGCTAAAGTCAAACATGGATCTAAGGAAGCTGAAATATTGTGAACAGAGAATTTGTAGCGTACCTTAGCTTACCAACCTCATGTCTTATTTATAGTGCTGAAGTTCTGGTTCAACCAATTGGTCGGACATCCACTCTCCTTGTAAGAGGTTGCGGGTTCGAGACTCACCAGTTAAGATTTTGTGAGTTTTCGCCCAATTATTAAGAGCACACGTGCTCCGCCGTTGATAAGCCTTCGGGTATTAAATGCAGCTGCTTAGATGGACTAGACCGAAGTGAAGCAAAAACGAGTATTCATACAAGGTGGAGGCGATGGACCGGAGCGAAAGCAAGTCTCTATGCGAGATGGAGGCAACGGGGATATTAAGTGGCAACAATATTGTAGCATTCATGCCTGGTTTTGTTAACCCTATATGGTCAGTCATGTAGCCTTCAGGCATGGATTAATAAATAAATAAAAAGGGTCAACGACCCAATTTTTTTTTTTAAAAGTCCTGGTTCAACCTAGCCATCGATAGCGTAGTTTAGGGAAGAAGATGTTCGTGGCAATCCTTCAGTAATTAGAAGTTGTGTTGTGAATAGGAGTTTCCCTATACGTGGGAGATAGTTCACAATTCGAGAGTAGTCCATAGATAGAAGTCTCCATGTGTGACATATACTATGGAATTTGCTTCCTAGTAGGAAGCAAAGTGCTGCTTTGCCTGTCCGAAGCTGATCCTCGAGAAACTTTCCTTAGCAAACCTTACGGGTATTGAAGATAACTGTGAGATGCATGGGCTTAGCAGGTTGTAGTGGTTTCGGGTCCGTCTAGCGAACTGCATTGTGCAGGCTTGGAACTGCTTGGGCCGGATCACTGTCGAGTGGACGCTTGGGCCTACTTTTTCTTGAGAATCATGATTCGTGTAGTGTTGGAAAGAGATTATTTCAGTGTATCATCATCTACTCCCCCCCCCCCCCGAGTTAGTGGGGCATCTAGTTGATCCATTGAATCTCTGAAAAGTAACTGTACCATCGTGATGATTGAACCCGAGCATTGTCTCGAGCAGCGTATAGAATTTATGAATATGCGTCTGCTCAAGGAGAAGAAGTACAGTTTATATTATCTGTAAATAACCATCGCTTCGAGGAGGATCTCTCATGTTACTTTCTGCGTTGTTATCTCGTGCGATTGTGCTTTTATAGAGCTCGATTTTCACTTTCCATCAATAGCAGATAATGTTGAACTTACTTCCAAGCAGTTGTTGTCTTTTATCTGCCTCAAGCTTTTAAAAAATAGCCTGGTTGATGAAACTGAGTTAATCAGGTTTCGAAGCCTGTTTCATATTCCAGAGGATCTGGAAATCATCCCTGCGCTCGTGAATAGGGCTCTGTCTTCACCCCTCAGGGATGCATAGGGTTGCACCCGGGCATGTTTGAATCTGGGCTCTAGTTCCCAGTGCCAGACAATGTTTGGATTTTTTCTCTCTTTTTGCATGCCTCCCGCTCAACTGGTTTCGAGCGGGTTCAAGATTTTATTGTGATTCTCCTTCGAGCGCATGATGTCGACCTTCTAACCTCGTTGATAGTTCATCATCTAACCACCGCTTGGTTGGATTTTAGGGGCTTTTGTATACTGAATAACCCCGCTAGCTTGCATTTAGTAGTAGACGATGTTGAACCATGGACGAAGTATTGGTTTCTGGCTTCAGTGAATTCCTCATACTTTAGGCTCGGAGGTTGAGTCCACCGATACTTTCACTTTGACCTCAGTAAGTTTCTTTGTTGCTATCTCGTCTTTTCATTTCCGGATTGAATGCTGATTTGATATGTTCTTTATTTTTTAAGGGAAGTTCGCGACTCTGATTCTCACCGAGGAAGAAAAACGGGTAGAAGGGGAGTCCATCAAACTCCCATTGATGTCCGTTGAGGAATTCATAATGTCGGGTAATGTCGTACGGAGCGGATTGCTACAATGCTCCCATGATGTTCTTGCCGCGCCAGGTTCACCGGCCGAAGAGGTTGTCGGCCATCGTTCGAGGAAAAGAAGCTTAGCCATGCCTAGTCAGACTAGGTGGGCGGAATTGGAGGTGTGCGTACCTCCTGTTGTTGTTCTAAAATGGAGGCAACCCTCTATGCGTGCGATTTCTTCTTCCAAGCCTTTGTCCTTGCTAGAAAACGTGGCAGTTGTTGCGAAGCGTAGATTACCTTCTTCAGCCCAAGAGGCCATTTCAGAGGATCGTCGACCCTTGTTTGATCTCAAGACAAACAATGATCGCCGAACTTGCCAGGTAAGCTCAGTCAGTTTGCTACTTATGACGACGAATTTTGGTGCCCAAAGTCCAATCCGCTTCGCGCGGATGACGATGGCTGAGGAAGTGGGATTCTAATCAGCGTTGGTCTGCTAATGACGATGATTCACCAAGGGATCATTGATTTCAATGCAGACAATGATCGCCGAACTTGCCAGGTAAGCTCAGTCAGTTCGCGACTGATGACGACGGCTTATGGTGCCCAAAACCTAATCCGCTTCGCACGGATGACGATGGATGAGAAATTAGGAGTCTAGTCAGTACTAGTGTGCTGATGATGACGATTCATCAAGGAATCATTGCTCTCAATGAAGACAATGATCGCCGAACTTGCCAAGTAAGTTTCGTCAGTTTGTGACTGATGATGACGACTTCTGGTGCTCAAAGCCTAATCCGCTTCGTGTAGATGACGATGGCTAAGAAAGTGGGAGTCTAGTCAGCGCTGGTCCACTAATGACGATGATTCACCAAGGGATCATTGCTCTCAATGTAGACAGTGATCGCCGGACTTGCTAGGTAAGCTCAGTCAGTTCACGACTGATGGCGACGACTTATGGTGCCTAAAGCCTAATCCACTTCGCGCAGATGACGATGGTTGAGGAAGTGGGAGTCTAGTCAGTGCTGGTTCGCTGATGATGATGATTCACCAGGGGTCATTGCTTTCAATGCAGATAATGATGGCCGAGCTTGCCAAGTAAGCTCAGTCACTTCGCGACTGATGACGACGTCTTCTGGTGCCCAAAGCCTAATCCGCTTCGCACGGATGACGATGGCTAAGGAAGTGGGAGTCTAGTAAGCGTTGGTCGCTGATGGTGACGATTCGCCAAGGGATCATTGTTCTCAATGCAGACAATGATCTTCAAATTTGCCAAGTAAGCTTAGTCAGTTCGGGACTAATGACGATGAATTCTGGTGCCCAAAGCCTAATCCGCTTCACATGGATGTCGATGGTTGAGGAAATGAGAGTCTAGTTAGCGCTGGTTCACTGATGTCGACGATTTTCCAAGAGATCATTGCTTTCAATGTAGACAATGATCGCCAAACTTGCAAGAAAGCTTAGTCAGTTTGCGACCGATGACGACAACTTCTAGTGCCCAAAACCTAATCAACTCCGTGCGGGTCACGGCGGCTAAGGAAGTGGGAGTCTAGTCAGCGCCGGTTCGCTGATGAAAACAACTCGTAAAGGGATCATTGCTCTCAATACATACAATGATCGCTGAACCTGCTAGGTAAGCTTAGTCAATTCGCAACTGACGGCGACAACTTTCGGTACACGAGACCTAATCCGCTCAGTGCAGATCACAAAGGCCGAAGGAATAAGAGCAGAAGTCAGTGCTAGTCCGCTAACACTTAGTAAGACGTTATTGACAATGACTGAGGGAGCCTGGTCAACCCCTGACTTGCAACGATTTCTACTGGTTAAACCCTAATCTGTCACAGGAACGAAGCAAAACAACAATGTATTTTGACTGACGAAGACATGCATCCCACCTAGCAGTGCAAACTCTACGGTCTACAAAACAACTAAACTGAACATGACAATATGGAACAAAAACAACACTTTCATTTAAAAAAACATGTCTATATATTATCTATCTAAGAGAGGACGTTACAATCATTCTAAGGACAAGCATTCTCCTCATTAGTAAGCCTCGCGGTGCAGATCGCTCCCCTCGATTGATCGGTCTGAAAGTAGCCCTCCTGTAGTGAGTGAAGTCAAGGTCAGTACCAGGATGCTCTTCCCTAATCAGCTCCAGAAGCTCCAGTCTACCACGAACGACCTAGGATGAGATTAACGGCCTCCTGCCTGACACGTTGAAGTCCACTGCGCCCAACAAGGCCTCATAGTGCGAGTGCTCCTCTGCCAACAACCGCTCCGCCTCCAGAGCGTGGCAAAGCCCCTCATTAACTTCAGCTTGCAGCAGCTGCCTTTCGACGACCCATTTTGCCTCCGCTCGCTTCCTTTAAGCCTGCATGCCCTCACGGTTAGCGGCAGTGCCAGAATTTTGCAATCGACCTTCCAGGAGCCCGCCCAATAGAGAGCGTCGGAATATGACATCCGCAAATCTGCGAAGGCCTTTTCCAAAACAAGAACCATTCTACAGGCTTCGGGGTGCAACGAAACAGGACTGTATGACTCCAGGGCATGAGTAGCCGTTCCGAGACCGTGATGATGTGAAACCTCAACACGCGGTTCAACTTCCTCCCCCGCAAAGTTAGCAAGGGGAGTCAGAGCATTTTGAGAAAGGTCGCGGCAACCCAAGGGAGTCGCTTGTGAAAACTGCGACATATTAGGGGGAGAAGCCGCTCTGACAGAAGTTTGCCTCTTCTTCGGGACAACAATGGGAGGTACATTCACTTCCAATTTAGTAAGCCTGGAGGAACTGGGAAAGGCCAAACTTCTATTTCTTGTACGACGAGCAACCACCCACTCAACAGGTGAACCTGACATGGGTTGAACACCATAAGAACACCGCAGCAGACCGTAGGGTGAAACATTGCCTAGCAGTATGACCTCCTCAACTATTTGCTTCTCTTCCTCATTGAAAGATTGAATAGCGAACCTCCCTGAAACAAAGAAACAACGTCAGAACCAGTATCACAAAAGGAACATATAGAAATATGCACACACCGATGACCAAGAGACTCACAAAGATCAAACTGGAAGTATCGAGACACTCTACGACTCCCAAGCTTGAAATAACCAGAATCTGCCGAAGCAAAGAACCATTGCTTCTCCCAAGATTAGGCATTGTCTGCCGCTAGCCGCAGACAAGAAGGACACTTCAACACACAAATACCCCTGGAATCCAATGGAGCCTCGGTCAGATGATGGATCATCGACGAGGTCAAACGGAGGTCAGTGTCATGAGCCCTCAAGAGAATTGCGAGCAATATCTTGAACCCACTCGGCACCGTTTGAGTGGGAGGCATTCAAAAATGAGTAAATAAGCGCCAGACATCATCTGGCACAAGAAGCCGGAGCCCAGGCTCGAACACGACACGGTACAAGCCTATAAACCCATGAAGAGGCACAGTCAACCTAAAACTCTGAACGCGGGAACAATTTGCAAATCTCCGAAGGTGGTACCAACTACGAAGCCTAACCAACTCATTTTCGTCAACCAAACTACTTCGAAGAATTTCATAAAAGTAAGGGATAACGGATCATTGGAAGAAAGTTTAATGTTGCCAGCCATTAAAAGATAACGCAAATAACAATGGGGAAATCCTCCTCAAGACAGTGAATATCTATAAGGAAGGCAAACTACACTTTCCTTCCTTGAGCAGTCGCGTACCTATTAATGTTATGCGTTACTCACTATTAACGCTTCGAGTCCAATCATCGTGACAGTACAATTGTATTTTCAAAGAGTCAGTGGACTAGCTTAACACCCCACTCACTCGAGGGGAATAGCTGATGATACATAAAAATGGTTACACCTCTAGGCCATACACGTGTCATGGTGATCTCAAGGAAATACAAGCCCCAGCAATAACCCAACACTGAACAGGCCCAAGCGGTTCTAAGCCCGCTCAATTCAATTCGCCAGGCGAACCCGAACTCTCACAGCACGCTAGGCCCACACGTCTCACAACTATTCTCAATACCCTTAAGTCCTACTAAGGCAAGTATCTCAAGGATTAGCTTTGGATGGGCAACTACAACTGCTCTCTCCTTCAAATTAGGAAGCAAATGTCAGAGTACATTCCACACAGGGAATCTTCCTTATAAGGATTGCTCTCGCATTGGAAACTATTTCCTGCGTATCTAGGAGCACAAGGCTAATAAAGAACTTTCCTCCTACAACACGACTCCCAATTAGAGAAGGATCTCCACGAAGATCTCCTTCCTAAACTACGTCTTCGATGGCCTAGTAGAACCAGGACTCCTTGCACTATAAATATGACATGAGGTTGGTAAGCTAAGGTATGCTACAAATTCCCTGTTACAACATTACACCTTCCTCATTTCCCTGTCTGACTTTAGCATCAGAGTGTCATCGACCACCACAACGCTGGTATGTGGCTCACGTGTGTTAGTTGTGCAGGTCAGCAGGAATCAGGTCAAAGCAGAGAGCGAAAAATGATTGCATCACATATTACACTTTTCGTGTCGAAAATTTGAATCGTCAATGGGATATGGATAGCTCCTACTATCTTGTTCAATTCACAAATTTTGTAGACCTTCTGAAGGTGTTATTCTCTGGACCCTGGGTCTTATTTTGTTGGTTGGTGGTTACCAAACTCTGGCAAGAAGATTATCAGAATATTGATTTCTCGGACGTTTAGTGTTGGATTCGTTTCCACGAATTTTCAGTTAACAAAATTTCAACCCTTGTTCTGCAAAGTCTGGCGTCCAACATTATTGAGTGTGGATGCAAATTTCCACCGGATCACGCAGAGCAATTTGCATAAGATAGAGATTAATTCTTGACACCAATGTGGTGCCTGCCACGGGGACTCCGATGCCAAAGTTAGAGCAATGCCTTTAGGAAAATATTTATTTTTTTGTATTTGAAGAGATAATTGTGAATCAAGAAAAAGTCACCGCCAGGTGGCTTTGTGTTTGGCTATTTATAGAGGCAGAACGTGTAAATTGCTGACAGATGAGTGAGACACGTGGCAGATGAGTGAGTCATCTGCTTACAGGCGGTTGTAACTTCTCTTAGGTAGTTGTAACTTCCACAGATAGTTGTAACGTCCCGGTAGTGGTTGTAACTTTATGTTTGGAGACATCTGTCCTGCAAGTGTGTGTGATCAGCTGAGCATGGTGGTAAGTGCCGAACATTACTCCTTTGCTGAGAAAAGAGTATTTTGCTGAGTTGCATTGGGCTTAGACTTGGGTTGTATTGGGCCCAAACTTGGCCTTTATCTATTTGTAAATTTCGTGGATAATTTTCAGGCTTCTCGGGAACAACTAAAATCTTTGGGCTTCCTTATCCTGTTGAGTTAAGAATTATTTTTTGCTCCCACAAATGCCTCTCATCTCCTTTGTTTATGAGCCGACTGTTTTTCTTTTCCTTCTTACTTAAAAGCAGATGAGGTGTATTTTCACTGAGAAGCCCCGCCAAAAATAGAAGTAGATTGCCCCTGATCTTGCTGACTTATCAGTATCTATTGATACAAGTAAAGTATCTGCATATAGAGGTTTTTGCTGTTGTTGAAACGTAGTCTGCTGAAGACAAAATGATATGCATGTAGAGGCTTTTGTTGCGAATCAGGTGGTCTACCGGATGAGTCATACATAGTCATTTCATGGGCTCTTGGAATTTGTCCAAGTAGAGGATCATCCTTGGGTGAATAAAACAAGTCCTGCTTCGACATTATGGTGATTTGATGACACATCCACATATCTTTGGGTTGACCTGCCATTGTTTTAGCATGAGTTGAGGAGTCTTAATTTATTGAAGAACGCAACACTGATCTACTGACTGACTTTATTTCCCCAATTGAGGAGGGAGCGAATTCTACTGTGAAATTTGCTAAGGCTTGAGCCTTTATAGTTGTCATCGGCTTGTAGATTTTGTTGAAAGACGCGACACTGATCTGCTTGCTGACATTCTTTCCCTGATTGAGGAGGGAATGAATTCTGCTAAAGCTTGAGCCTTTAAAGTTATCCTCAGCTAATAGATCAAGTTGTATTGGCTCAATTCTATCGTCTATTTCATGAGTTTTTGACAAGCATCATGGAGGAAGTTGTGCCCCTAACTCTTCGCTGATGAGAACTGAGCTAATTGCTACATTTGAAACTTCCAAGTAGATGTACAAGTCCTCTCCTGGATTTGTTTGATGATGAACTCAAGAATCGATCAAAAGTTGCTGCTCTACTAGTGGGACTTTGAATTTCTTTTGGAATTGATGATGACTTCATGTCAAGTAGTGGTCTTCTTTGCTTTTATGAACCCCAAACTTTGTGTGTGTTTGTTGGTCTGTTGACTTAGAAATATTTGCTTTAAGGGTGCAAAAGCTTGATTGACCTCTTTTATGAGTTTCCAATATGCTTAAATTGGTATTCATAAATTGAGGAAATCTATCATGGATTCAAATATATTTTATCTAGGAAATTACATGGAATTATTGTGTGATCTGCTGACCACTTGACAAAACATAAAGAGATTTAGTCTTGAGTAAGATGCTTCTATGCTCAGTGATTGATTAATTGAATTACCCACTCACGGAGAGTGACATCCTCTACTGAGGCATTTGGCTTATGTGGTCTGCTAACCACTTGACTAAACTTAAATGGATTTAAGTAGTTCTGAGTAAGATGCTTTTATGCCTTGAATTACCCACTCAATGAGAGTGCCATCCTTTACTGAAGTGTGATCCTATACTGAGGCATTTGGCTTGTGTGGTGTGTTGACCACTTGACTAAACTTAAACGGACATAAGTAGTCCCGAGTAATATGCTTTTATGCATTGAATTACCCCCTCGCTGAGAATGTCATCTTGTACTGAGATGTACATAAATGTTTGTATTTTTGAATGTCTTCTGCTGAAGGACATGTAGAACGAATTCTCGTATTTCACTATTTCGACTGAAGAAGGTGTGTTATCTGCTGAGAAACAAAATAACATATCCTCTACTGAGGTGTATGTAAATATTTGTTCAGATTTTTTTGCAGAATCTCCTTTCATTGGTGGCAATCTCTTCAGCCAAAGTTGGTTCTTCTAGTGGAGAATTTGATTGATTGAAACGAAGAACTTTGTGTCTCTTGTTGAAGGGATAAAATACAATAAAAAGATAAAATACAATCAAATTTTTTCTTATATGTACATTGCATCTTTTTTTTCTTCTAAAAAGTTAAAAATAAAAAAGCTACGACATCTCAGCCTGTATCCACTTTGTGAAATGATCGGTTGCCACAATCATCAGATTCTTCTGCGTTTGAGAATTTGATTGATCGAAATGGCGGACTCTGTGTATGTTCTGCTGGCTGAGGAGTCTTTTGTTGAGGAGCGTGTTCTACGCTTGTCACCCTTGTTTTTTTATCCTCCTTCTGATATGCATTTGTTTGTGCAGGTTGACTATTTTTCTCAGGTATATCTGGTGGCTTAACACTATTTTTCATCCCACAATGCATAGTTCTGCTATGGCGAAGATTTCGGCAAGATTGCCCGGTTTCATGGTCAATTTTCCATACAATAGGTGATTTGCGGGCAGACCCATCTTGAAAGCTAAGGATGTAATTTTGTCATCGCACCCATTTATGCTTGCCCTTTCTGTCTTGAATCTTTTGATGAAGTCTCGAAGAGATTCATTTGAATTTTTCTTCATGTTGAAGAGGTGGTCAACATGTTTTTTAATGGTTCGATAGGATGAATACTCCTTCGTGAAAACAAGGGAAATCACCCCAAAGTTGTTGATCGACCGAGGGGTCAAAGTTTGGAACCAATCTTGGGCCACTCCTTTTAAAATCATAGCAAATTTTTTGCACATAAGTGAGTTATCATTTTTGTTCAAAGTCATGACACTTTGGAAATGCTTCAAGTGTTTCTTAGGATCATAATCTTCTTTGAAATGAATAAAGGTTGGTATGGTAAACTTTGCTAGTGAAGGATCCCTTTCAATGTCATTTGTAAAAGGTGAAGTGTTTACTAAGGTTACCTCTTTGCGTAGAGCATCATCTAGATTTCCCATGGCTCGCGAGTTCCTCAACTGCTCATTGACAATTTGTGATACATCATCAGCTTTCAAGGGCCTGGGTGCATCATGTTGATCGACTGCATGGTAGGGCAATGTACACCGCTCAATGACATGGCAGTTTTGGGACAAGTTAATATAATGATCCAGATTTGATCTTCGACGTTGTTCACATCCTTCAAAGTTTTGTCTTCTGCACCGACCACTCATATTTGGCATCACTTGTTACCCCAACCTTGAGTGTACAGTTGCTTTATAGCTCAACCTTGAGAAGAATCATGTTTGAGGCCCGAGCCTAGGGTGCACATTTGCTCATGGCCCTAATCTTGAATGAATGCTTCCAGATAGATTATTTCTTCTCAGTGATGACTACTTCTGCTCCCATGCACATGGTCTACTGGCAAATGACGACGTGTCTTCTGCCTTGGTTGTATACTTACTAATTTCTCTACCACCCGAGTTTAGTCCTCCAATAATTTAGTCAAATTGGTGATCCGACTTGCGAGATTTTCTTGTTGTTTCATCTCCATTGGGTTCAAGTATTGGCCAGAAGGTTGTACTTGATGGTCTGCTGGCAGTGACAGATCTACTACAAGTGGTTGTCTGGTTGGTGGCGGCTGAATCTGTAGTAGTGGCGGTGGCCCTATACGAGCAGATGACTGTGCAACATTATTTTTGTTAGGTTGTTTTCGAGATCCCACCATTGTGTTGAAAAAGAACTTCGAAAAAAAAATTGTTTAAGAAAATTTGAAGTGAATGAATTTATTATTATTATTATTATTATTATTATTATTATTATTATTATTATTATTATTATTATTATTATTATTATTATTATTATTATTATTATTATTATTATTTTATCAAAGGAAGAGAGCTTGCAATGAGTCTGATTCAAGCTCTCATTGAAAGCACCAATTTGTGGATGCAAATTTCCACCGGATCACGTGTTGATCATAAGGAGCAATTTGCATAAGATAGAGATTAATTCTTGACACCGGTGTGGTGCCTGCCACGAGGACTCCGATACCAAAGTTAGAGCAATGCATTTAGGAAATGATTTATTTCTCAGTATTTGAAGAGAGATTGTGAATCAAGAAAGAGTTACCTCCAGATGACTTTGTGTATGGCTAGTTATAGAGGCAGAACGAGTAAACTACTGACAGACGAGTGAGACAAGTGGAAGATTAGTGAGACGCGTGGCAAATGAGTGAGTCATCTACTTACAGGTGGTTGTAACTTCTCTTAGATAGTTGTAACTTTTGTAGATATTTGTAACTTTCCATTGGTGGTTGTAACTTTATGTTAGGAGACACCTCTCTTGCAAGCTTGTGTGCTCAACTGAGCATGGTTGTCAGTGTCGAAAAACACCACTCCTTTGCTGAGAATTTTTTTTTTCTGCTGAGTTGTATTGGACCCAGATTTGGGCTGCATTAGGCCCAAACTTGGGTTTTCTCTATTTGTAACTTTCGTGGGTAATTTTCGAGCTTCTTGGGAGCATCCCAAATCATTGGGCTTCCTTATCCTGTTGGGCTAAGAATTATTTTTGGCTCCCACAGTGAGCTAATGGAAGTCGACACTCAATTTCTTGAAGACTTTCGAGTTCCTTATATTCAGTCAAGGTTTGGTTGAACATTAAAAAAAAACACTGTCATACTCGATGGTGACCAACTTTTGGATTAATGATGGAAGGCAATATCAGGTCGAGTTTTGTTATGAAGACCCCCTACCTTTTGTTTCTGTTGTGGCTTGGTCAGTCATGTTGTTTGGTAAAAGCTTCCCTTTGTTCTTGGAGACGACTCGTCATCTCGAACCTGGCCGTCCTCCATAGCTCTTCCTTTCTCTCGACGTTCGCGTATCCGCACACGATCGGAGAAACTCTTAAGGATTGAGTCACCAGCGAAACCTCTACATATTTTTTGCCATTCATAGCCTCTACTCCATAAGAGAACTGTTGGTGGTCTTGTCGGTTGGCGATCATCTTCTTTAACTAGTGAAACCAGTGTTCAGACTGGCCATGCTCCAATGGTGGATCAACACATGAGGGAAACGAACCATCTCGACTCTCAATACACTCACAAAGTCAAAATAGGGGAGTTAATAACCCCTCTTTTCACCTCATTCCTCACTCATAAGACTCATTTTCTCACGCTGCACCCTCTCTCATCACACATACTTTAGTTCTTTTTAACCCTCGCTGTCCCATACCCTCCTTCCCATCACTCACAACGGACCCCCCTCCCCACAATTTACACTTTGGCTATGACATGCTCTCTACCCACCGCCCATTCACCTCACTTCTAACAATTGGATGAAATTCCTAATGCTTCCATTGACATATCAAGTATGCCAACACCCGTCGAGCCTTCTTTCCCATTATCACTTGTCGAACAACGTTTTATACTGCAAGTTTAACAGACTCCCACTCATTCCACTGTAGAGGGCGCTCATGTCTCTTCCACCAACACTAGCATCACAGGTTCGAAGTCTTTGGAATTGAGTTCTACTGTTAAAGCTATCACTCATGCTTCCTTGATCAGTAACAGTTCAACAATAATTAGGCTTTCTAGTGCTCGTCTCCACAAACCAACAGTCAAGGCCAACAATATCGCTAGGGCCCGACGTGAGATGGCTCTTCAATTGACCAAACAGACTGATGTCCCTTCTGATTCAGTTAGCAAAAAAAATTGTCTCTAAGTAATTCAGGTAGTATTCAATCAACTTCAAATATGCCATCGAAAGAGTCTCATGCTAGGGCTAGTGTGTGTATTTCTTCTTCCTCTGTCATTGTTTCCTCAGCTCTCACAGTTGGCTCTCTTTCATACAGTCCCTACTACTACAATTTATGTTCATGCTATTGGTTCTGATGTGTACACTGTTCTTCCTACTACGACTTCAACTTCATCACTGTAGGTGCAGGGGACCACCTCTGAAGGGTTGCCCCCTTCACCATGATACTCTCATGGAATGCTAGAGGCGTGGGGTTTCCCGAAGCATTCCGCAACCTAAAGACCCTATCCCGTAAGTCTAATGTAGATATTATTTTCTTTTCTGAGACCAAGGCTAGTTTTGCCAGGATGCACCGTACTCGTCGGAGACTGGGCTTCTGACATGGAAATTTAGTACCAATGCAAGGACAGTTTGGAGGAATAACTCTCTTATGGAAGGAAGGTATCCATTTTACTGTTATTTCTTCCTATAAATACTATTTCAATTGTACTATTATTGATTACTATGCTACTAATGTCTGGTTGGCTCTTTTTGTCTATGGAGAACCAAATTCGGCTTGCCAGATTCATTTTTGGAACACCATGCTACAGGTTTATGCTTTTCAACCCCTTTCGGGTCTCGTCATTGGGGATCTTAATGCTATCTGTAATCCCAATGAAAAATTGGGGGGCCAAACACCAACTCACACGACACTCAGTCATCTCCGAAACTTTGTTGACACCTACCATCTCCTGGATTTCCCTCTTCAAGGGTTCCAATTCACCTGGAATAATAAGAGTACAGATAAGCAAGGTATCAAAGCCAAGCTTGACAGGGTTCTTGCTACCACCGATTGGATGGATCTATTTCCCAATGCTACATGCCATACTATCCATACCCCCTCTTTTGATCATAGGGCTTTATCCTTACAATTGGTCACTCCATTTACCCATCGACCTAAACCGTTCAAATTCTTCCATATGTGGACTAGGGATCCTCGATGTCGTCAATTAGTGTCTACTACCTGCCCCTCCCCCCCCCCCCATAGACATGCCCTCTCTCGACGCATAATTTTCATTCCAAAACGAAGCAACTCAACCTTACTCTCACTCGATGGAATAAGTCTGATTTTTGAAACATTCAGAATTGTATCAAAGAGACCCGTCAGGCCTTAGACTTGCTTCAAAATGATGCGCCTTCTAAGGACAATGCAATTGTGATCTCTGTCTTAGAAACTCAACTTTCTGAATTGCTTGTCCGGGAAAAACTCTTTTGGCGCAACAAGTCTAGTGCCTTCTGGCTTGGTGACGACAATCGAAATACCAAATTCTTTCATTTCACCACTCTAATGCGCCGCAAAAGAAACTTAATTCTGAGACTTAAAAGACAATGTTAATAATTGGCACTTTGAACCGTCGGCAGTGGACAATGTTCTTAATGATTATTTTACCACCATTTTTCAGACATTCCACCCTTCTCCTAATCCAACCATTCTTCAACGTTTTCAACCGGTCATCTCAAGCGCTGACAATGAGGCTCTCTTGACTATCCCTAGTGTTGACACCATCATGGACACTATATTTGCTATGGGTAGTCACAAAGCCCCAAGCCCTAATGGTTTCCATGCCTTTTTATTTTAATACTACTGGGACGTAGTCAAACAAGATATTATTGATGTGGTCCAAAATTTATTCTCCACTCGCAGGCTGGACTCTAAACTTAATGAAACATTCATAGTTTTGATAGCCAAAGTGGGGAATCTTGTTACACCTGACAAATTCCACCCCATTGGCTTGTGTAATGTTATTTACAAGGTCATTTCCAAAATCCTTGTGAACAAACTTAAATCGCTGCTGGATAACATCATATCCCTAAACCAATGAGCTTTCCTCAAAGGTTGATTCATAACAGATAATATAAGTCTTGCTCATGAGACCTTTTTTTTTTTTTTTCCAAATGCAACATTTTTGCAAGAAAGCTCAAGGCTGGATGGCTATCAAGATTGATATGGCGAAAGCCTATAACCGAGTTAAATGGTATTTTCTTATTCAAAAGTTTCAGCAATTGGGTTTTGTAGAGGAATGGATTGAGATGATTGTGCAATGCATCTCGACTTCATCCCTTTGGGTTATCTTGAATGACTCTTTTCTCCCCTCTCTACAACCTTCACGTGGCATTAGACAAGGTGACCCACTCTCGCTTTATCTTTTTATTCTTGTCATCGAAAGCTCTTTCTCGGTTGCTTGCTCAAGCAGAAGCCAACGACACTATCAAAGGCTTCAAGATCAAACGATGTTGTCCGTCCATGAACCATCTCTTCTATGCTAATGATCTTATACTGTTTACCGAGCTTCGTTAGAGAAAGCCCATTCAGTTAAAGATCTTCTCCAGAACTATTGTCTAGTTTCGAGTCAGGGAGTTAATTTTGATAAATCCTCGGTCTTTTATAGTTTCGATGTGCATCCTAAGCATGCTAAGATGATTAACAAAATCCTGGGATCAAAATTTTACAATCCAAAAGACAAATATCTGGGGTTTCCTATGTTATTTTCTAAGCATAAAGCCACAAATTTCCAGTTTTTGATAGACAAAATCACAGCTAAATTATCTGACTGGAAATCCAATATCCTCTTTCAGGCTGGTCGAACAGTGATGATAAAGGTTGTTCTCAATTCTATTTCGATCTTTACTATGCAGACTTTCCTACTCCCTACCACGATCTCGAGCCAGATTGACACACTTGTTCACAATTTCTGGTGGAATAAACAGGAGCATGTAAAGCCAAACATCTTTGTACCTGGGATAGGATTGCCAAGCCCCGACAGTTAGGGAAACTCAATATTCCTTCTACCAGGAACAATAATTTTGCCTTAATGGCAAAAAAAATGTGTTGAATGCAATCTCTTTTCCACACACTCCGAGATCCCAACAGCTCAAGGCTCTCTACTTCAGTATGAAGAGTATTTTCCAGATTACCAAGTCTCCCTCTCAGGCTTCCTATGCTTGGCGAGGGAATCTCACTGCCCTGGAAAAGATGAAGCAATATTTGTTTTGGCAAGTGCTCTCGGGTGATCAGGTCGACTTTTGGAACGATACCTGAGTGAAACCTAGTCTGATGCTTGCTGATTGTGTTTTAGATCCTCAAGACCCTGGCCTTCCTTCCTTCATCTCTGACTTTGGTTGGTCTTTCAAAATAACACTATTAGCTGGAACGACGATCTCATCCACTCCATTTCCCTTGCTCCTGTGGCGAAGGATATTCTGAACATCTGTCTTAGGAAAATTGATGGTTCGGATAAACTCATTTGGCTAGGTGACAAAAAAGCATTTTTCTGGTCAAAAGTGCAACCCGAGTTTTTCTTAAAGAACAAACTGAAAGTTCCTTCTCGATTCCCTCTCCTCCACTCTTGGAGCCCAAGGTTCTTCGTCATCTATGGCGAATCAAGGCCCCTCCTAGTACCCTTTTGTTTCTTTGGAAAGTCAGCCAAAATTTACTTCTCACCATGTCAAACTTTGTTAGAGTGCATGTGCCTATCGACAACTATTGAGTCTTCTGCCATAATCACACTGAAGACATTCTACACCCGTTCTTTCCCTGTCCAATTATTAGTAGACTCTGGATGCTATCTTTCCTCCCCATTAACTGGCACATTCCCAGTCTTCACTCACCTACTATTTCAAGCCTTTTCAAATTCTTATGGGAGTCCGCCAACACTCACTCTGCTTTGACTGATGAGTTGCTATCTCAGTTCACTGCCATTTTACTCTCAATTTGGCAACTCCGCAATAATATTATTTTCAATAAGGTCAAGTTCCACACAAGGGCATTCACCACTTCCTTTCACAACACGTGATCTTCTTGGTCTTCATAATGGTTCACATCCACTCCAGAAGGAACACAACTCACCTTGACCTTTGTTCCCCTTATTATCGACACAGCCAGAAGGGATGTTCCATCCAACCCCACTTCTCACACTTAACAATCTAACCTTGCCTTTGGCCCTCCCAGAACGCCTGTAGCTGATAGAATTTATCTGATTAAGGCTCAAATTATGTTTGCCCGAGCCCATAGACTGAATCTCAGACTCACTCCACAAGTTCCTTCGCCATGGATTTAGACCCAGATACAGTCATTATTAACTATGATGTTTGCTTCTTTGATCACACCAAACATGGTGCTATTTGAGTCATTGCGATGGATCTGAATGGAAATGTCATTTCTTCTTTTGCTAGCCTGATTCAGGAAAAAGTTTTGGATAACACGATGGCAGGGTGCTTTGCAGGGGAGGCAACCCTTCTTTTGATTCAGGCCCAATGGTGGAAAACTGGCCTTATTCTCGATGATTCTGCGAATTTGCTTGAGATGTTGTTTTCAGAGGACACAAACTCAACTTTTGTTTTGGATTGGATTTGACGACCTCTTATATGTAATGTTAGGTGAATTTCCTTTTGCTTTCTAAGTGACAATGTAATTATATCATTAGACGGCAGTTCGATGTATGACTTATCTTAGTTTATATACATGCATATTGCTTTAACAAAAAAAAAGAAAAAGAAAAAAAAAAGACAGCGCATGGGCAATGTGCTGACGTAGCAAACTTGGTGCTCTAATGAGTCAATCCCCCAAAATTAAAGGACTCTAAACTGCTAAAAACTAAAATTCCAACAAAAAAGCTCAAAGCACTGATCATCAAAAAAGTTCAAAAAAATTCCAATCTTGGAGCAACTCCGTTACAGCTCCTTATCTCATTTTTTTCTTCGATTCCCTACAAACCAGGGTTCCGTCTTGTTCTCTTCAACCGAGATAGATTTCCCCTAAACAAAGATAAACATTACTCTGCTTCAGATTCTCAAGCCCCATCAACTTTTCAATTCGAATTTCGACCAAAGAATCATCCTTTAGTCACAAGATTGAACTTTTCGACTGCCTAATCAGGTTTGAAATCGTGATCATGCTTAATTTTTTATTATTGTGTAAAGTTTCAATTTTTTCGTATTGGGTTATCTGAATTTTGTGTTTTTTTGAATTGGGGTTCTAATTTTGAAGTTCTATTTTGTGAAATGTGAAGTAATTCTTGATTCTGATTGATTGGGGCAGTTGAATTTGCGAAGTTTCGAAGATGAGAATGGTAATTCGGGCTGTTCGTCGTCTTCATGGACTTCAAGAAAGGGGTGTTTGGATAGGGAGAGCAACCCAATTGTCTTTGGTTAATTTAGTTCAATCTTCTTCTTCTTACAAGTCTTCTTACAGGGACCAATGTGTTGGAAATAGAAACTCAAAGTTTTCACCTTTACTATCAAGAACACTTTATACTCCTACCGCTAAAGATACTACTGGAGGTATGTCAGGTAGCTTGGTTGTTTTGGTTGGAATTGAGAATTTTACTTGATTTTGAGAATGACCCATTGATTGTCTCAGGTGTAGATTCGTCATGTATAACAATAGATATAAATAGAGGTGGTCCTCTTGTAGAGTACGAGCGTCGAATCGCTGCAGGAGAGCTTGTTGATGGTGACGAATGTCAGGTACATTAGTCAAACTTAAAATTCTAATAGTCGGCCACCTTGAGGTTGCATTGGCACTTCAAATTACCAATATAAATGTTGTGAATTGCAACACCCATTATCTTGTAACTAGTATATATGAAAATGTTATAATCTAATAGACCCTCAAGTTGGTTAAATATTTTGAAATAGCCTTGAAACATCACTATGTGTGTGGTTCTGATCATGTGTTCGGCAAGAGATGGGAGTGGGTATAATCAATTCACAACAAATTAACTAAAGTTTATGTTCGGACTTCGGATAACAGTTTACTTATGAATGCAGGATATGGATTATTAGTTAGTGTAGTTGGTAGATTTTACTGAAGCTACTCTACTATTAAATTTTATAAGGCTCTCACTGCTATTATATGGCGAAGTTTCTTTTACCTCCATATTCTAGAAAGCATTCTTACACTAAAATTTGCAGATACACACCTTAAGAGAACTTCAGAGACTCTATGATCAGCTCGTTGAGTCAGCTCGTGAATGTCGTTTGGACAGATATGAATCTTCTGATAAAGGGCAGAGGTAAAAATTGCACATAGTGATTTGCTTTATATTCAAATTATCAGTGATATTGCAGGCTATGTGCTCCCTATTGTTGTTTTTGTTCCTGTTCATTGTTTACTTTCATTTTCTTCTAGGAGTAGATGGTTTTGGTCTCGGTTTCTTCCACAGCCTTCATACTCACCTGTCAAAGGACTTTACCTCTATGGAGGAGTAGGCACCGGGAAGACTATGCTGATGGACTTGTTCTATGACCAATTGTAAGTTCGAATGCAGTTGGCATTTTCACCTTTTTATGATTTCAATTTAGTTAAGATAAAAATAAATGTAAAATCGTGAAGAAATATGTATGGACTGAATTCCTGTGGTTGGTTTTGTAATTAATACATCCTATTATGTCAAACCAAGAGTTATTTCTTTCTCCTTTCAGGGTGCTAAGAGCTTTAAGTATCAAAGTCGATATTAATCAATTTACAACTGAAAGTATGATGCAATAGGAATTTTCTTCTTATAAGCCGGTTTTATTTATTCTTGTCTGCTTGTTGTAATATATTAGTTATGTGACAAAATTGTGGGTCTTCTTCCCATTGGTTCAGTAGCATATGTATTGATACTTGTACTTAATTTTCCTAGGCCATCCAACTGGAGGAAGAAGAGAATCCATTTTCATGATTTCATGTTGAATGTTCACAGCCGCCTGCAAGTAAGAAAGTTGATCGCTGATAATCTCATATTTTCATGAAGTATGAACTAAACCAAATGATCAATTTTGAATGACATTGATGTACTCAAGAATACAACTTGGGTCCTTCGTAACATCAGACAGTCTATGCATTTAATGAAGAGGCCACCTATTGGTTAACAATTTGAATTGATGCATAAGCAGTCAGATTTTCATAGGTTCAAAAGCTTAAAAGTTTGTTTACTGATGTTATCTGACACATGTTTTACAAACAGATTTCAATATGAACTAAATAGGTTGACTTGAGTACTTTATCTCATTGCAGAGGCATAAGGGTTTGGCGGATCCACTGGAAGTGGTCGCCGGAGAGATATCAGACGAGTCACTCTTGTTATGCCTTGATGAGTTTATGGTATGTTGGGTATACACTTTTTGCTTATTGATCTTACGCCTTGTTAGTTGACAATTTCTTCTGTGTCTGAATTCTTATAGGTGACTGATGTTGCTGATGCATTGATATTGAACCGCCTTTTCAGTCATCTATTCAGGAATGGAATTGTAAGACTTAAAGGGTGTGTTTGGTTGGATGGAATCCTATGCCATGGGAATCCATGAGGGACCCCTACATTTTAAGCTAAATTGATGTATCACTCCACATTCACTATTTGATTTTATGATCAATGGTGGGAATGGAAGTCCCATGAACATGGAGGCATGTGATTCCCATGTTCATGGGACTTTCATTCCCACCATTGATCACAAAATAAAATTAAAATTGTGAATGTGGAGTGATTCCTCAAATTAGCCTAAAATATAGGGGTCTCCTCATGGATTCTCATGGCATAGGATTTCATGCAACCAAACACACCCGTAATTCATTCTCATACATTCTGAAGTGTTTTGAATTGTTACACTTAAACTTACATAAGAATTTTATGTGCTGCAAATGTTGCAAATGGTGGACTTAAAATGTAGATCCTTGTTTCCACTTCAAATCGAGCACCAGATCGTCTATACGAAGGTGGCTTGCAAAGGGATCTTTTCTTACCCTTCATTGCAACTTTAAAGGTACTCAAATGGAATGCACTCATTTATTTCAGATACGTAGGGACTACATGGTCGTGTGTTTTTTTTTTTATGAGATTCAAGTCCCTTAGAAATTTTGGAGCCATCTCTCTTTCTCTCTCTCTTTTAATTGAAAACTTGACATGTCCATGTCCTCTGTGCCTGATAAGCATTTTAATGTAGGAAAGATGTGTGATTCATGAGATTGGTTCATCAGTAGATTATCGGAAACTGACTTCGGTAATTATGTTTCCCCTTTTTGAATGCGTGAAGTTGGTTGTTTCTTTTCCGGTTACTCTAATAGTTTATTTTTTTGTGTTCACTTGTTTTGCAGGAAGGGCAAGGTTTTTATTTCATTGGAGAAAGAGAAAAGTTATCGGGCATTCTTAAGCAAAAGTTTCAACAATTAATTGGCGAAAGTGTTGCTTATCCACAAGAGGTGGAAGTTGTTATGGGAAGGAAACTGCAGGTTAATCATCTCACAACTTGGTTTAGGGTACAGTATAATCATCCTAAAAAAACTGTCTTACCTAGTCAGTATTTTGTCCAGGTTCCACTGGGAGCTAATGGATGTGCTTACTTCCCTTTTGAAGAACTGTGTGACAGACCCCTTGGAGCTGCTGACTATTTTGGATTGTGTAGTAAGTCATTTCTATCATTGTGTAGTTTGTAAGGTAGAACCTCCATCATACAAAGATAATTTTCTAAACATACTCTATCAAAAGTAATTTGTAATTTGGACAATTTGATAATGTCACCACCATTGCATTTCAAAATTAACAACTCTTAGGTACTTCAAAGTTTGAAGAAGTAGCAAACTTGGGATTAATGTCAATGTGGAAAGTACATTGCTGCTAATGGTGGGTAGCAAATGATTGAGTTGCTTGGGTGCCGAATATCTCTATCCTAAATGTGTCATGTCCCTGAGGATAGTTAACTTTGGCATTTGGAATAGTGTTACGGGTTGTCCATGCGAAATTACATTGTTAAGGTGTCAAGGATAGTATATACGAAGGTGAGAGGGAGTGATGAAACTGTCTTACAGGCTAAACCCATTCTCTTTTAAAATTTACAGAATATTGTATAGAAAATAAAAGAAATTGGAGGGTTTTTTATGTGCTAAAAGATCTTCTATATGGAAGCTACTTATGTCACTTCGTTCAGTTTGCTATGATTGCTTCATTCGTCCAAGTGTCGCAATTTCTATGAGGAAGCAATCTTGACGTTCAGATCTGATAGCAATATTTGGATCCATCCCTCAGTTGTTTTGTATATTCTCCACAACTAGAAAGAAAAAAGAAAAGTATAACTGTATAAGATATTGCGAGAAACAAGACAGCATATTACACTTTTTTTTCCTTTACTGAACAGCAAAATCCTCTTTGAGGTGTTGATTTTCAATTAACTGAATTTTTTTCTTGGCAGAGAATTTCCATACGCTGGCATTAGAAGGCGTGCCAATATTTGGGCTCCACAACAGGACTGCCGCATATCGGTTTGTCACTTTGGTTGATGTATGTTCCGAAATTCTAACTCTTAATCTAGCCACTTTAAACATGATAGTGATACCGGTTTCAGTAGATTTCTGCATTAGTTTGTAGATGTTCAGTGAGAAAGTCATCGCGGGTTGATTTCTGTACGTCATAGTAGAATGTCCTTCATGCAGAGGCATGCATCTATAACGATTCATAAACAACCCAAACTTCGTGATTGAATTGGCAGCAAATATCATAATCATGATTTTGATTTTTTTCCGTAACTCAAAAGATAAGAACTTGGGTGATTTTGTGCATCAAATAAGAAGGCCATTTAGAGACCAATGTGACCCCCACTTTCTCTAGAGCCAATTTTAGTAACCAGAAACAAGGTTTCCTGTAAAAAAAAGTGTTGCAGATAGTGCGGGTTTGTGGAGATGAGTGGTAAAGAAAATCAGAAGCATTGCATACAATCCAGGCCAACAGGGGATATGTAATGAAGGTTTATTCAGGTGCTGGGTGTGTGCAAAGGGGATAGTACCGACGAAGATGCACTTTGATGCAAGGTGAGGGATGGGAAATGAAGAAGGCTGGAAATTGTGTGAATATACATGGTAAGAAATAATATGCTTTGGACCAAATCCTTGACTGAAGATATGGCTCAAAACTGTCTGGAAAAGTGAAGGTTTTCTTACTGTGAACCTCTTTTTTTACAAATTTGCAAGATGATTAATTTGTGTTTGGACCAAATCCCTGACCCCTCTTTCAAGTTCCCAGATCAACTTATCCATGGACTGATTTAGACCTTAAAAATGGATGTAGTAAGCTTCCTTAGAGTACATATTCAATTCTTAAGAGTAGACTGATGATTTCAGTTTAACTTTGGTTGCAGGTGATGTATGAAAATAAGGCAAGGTTATTATGTACAGCAGAAGCAACTCCAATAGATCTGTTTAAAAGAATCGTAACAATCTCTGATGCTCAGCAAATAGCTCCTAGAACCTCTTCAAGATCAAAACGAAATGATGATTTGGATCTTTGCGTGGACAATGAATTGGGATTTGCAAAAGATCGTACAATTAGCAGGTATGGTAGCATGCAGTGAGACAGTTTATTACCTATATTTTTTAATTATGTTTTAGCTTTTCCAGTGGTAGTTCTTGCTAGTTTCTGGTCGATCCAAAATTAGGTATTCTGAAAGATTTAGGATTGATAAACTCCTATGCTGTCACTCTTTTGCTTATTCCTTGATACCCTTCACACTGTTTTAACTGTTAAAGAATAAGTGATCTTTGTTATGTGAAGTCAAGTTGGTGTTTCTTTTCCTAAATTTAATTTTCCGTTTACTAGTACTAACAATGGTTGCTGTCTTTGCTTATTGCAGATTAACTGAGATGAATAGCAAAGAATTCTTGGAGCAACATGCTGCAATGTGGGCAGAGAAACATTCGCTCGAAGGCACCAAATTGGACGCTGTGGCATGAGTTAGGCTGAAGAAAATGTCCATAAATTGATTGTATTTTTGTAACAATAATCAGTTTTATGTAACCGAATCAACCCAATGATCCACTATTTCTGTGTTATAAAAATGTGGTTTGGGGTTATATGGATGGGAGGCTAGAAGTCGGTTGGAATCCGAAGTTATACTGACAGGTGCTCAAGTAAATGGAAATTTTTAATGAACTATTTGAAGTTCATTCAATAAAATGGTGAAAAACAGTCAATTTATGTATTTATCTTTTAGGTTGCGTGTGTGTTTCAAGTCCATTTGTTGATCGAAGCTAAGTGAGCTCTAGGGAATCGCAAAGACTACTTGCTTGAATGGTTTCTCCCAAGAGTTCACTCAAGCTTCCTTCTCTGTTGCATCGTATCATCAAGTTCAACTATATTGCCAATGGAAACCAGTTCAGAAATAGACTTGTGGCAAATTGTACTTGCTGACGGCATTTGAGGTGGAAAAAAAAAACTATGATTGCCATAATGTTGGATGTTACTTAGAGTTGATTCGTTGCATGAAATCTTATTTTATGGGAATCCATGCGGGGGCTATCTATATCTAAGCTAAATTAAGGAAACACTCAACATCCACCACTAAATTTTTTGATCAATGGTGGGAATGAAAGTTTACTAAATTTTTTGATCAATGGTGGGAATGACTCTTTACTCCCTCAAAGTATGCGATTCCATGTTTATGAGATTCCATTTCCATTATTGATGATCACAAAATCTAGTAATGGATTATGAGTGTTTGCATCAACTTAGCTTAAATATACGTGGTCCCATCATGAATTCCTATGAAATAAGATTTCACGCAACCAAACTGACGCCGGGCAGAATAGTGATTATCCTGCGGGCTAGTTCAACAGACAATTTACCAGGAAGGATACAAGAGATTCGCCCAAAAACACAGAGAAATAACTCTAATGTCAATTAAATTACTTAAATCAAATGTATCTCTAAAATCAGCCCACAAGCCAGGCTTTATAGCTTAAACTCGTGATTATTAGAATTTTACAAAAAATAACAAAACCTCAATAATCATGCTAAAACAAAATACGTAATAAAAGAAATAAACTCTCATAAATCTGGCCCAAATTGGGTTCAGAATCACTTCCTAAATAATAATTGAAATATTATTATAAAGGGAAAAAACTACTAAATTTGTTGATTCAAAAGGGAAAATGGTAAATTTTGGCCTCGAAAAGATGTGAAACGAGCATAGCTTCTTGACCATGACGTGCGCGCCGAAAAGAGCTTTCCGAATTGGGGTCATATGCGCGATTCTGATACTCGTAGCAAAAGTTATGGTCAAAATACTAAAACGCACCAAAAACTGCCAAATTAGAAAAATGACTATGATTTCCTGTCATCCTTGTGCTGATATGCTAATTCAAGATATCTTAGTGCTAACAACGTGCTATCTGACAGCTCAGCATCATCTGACTGGAATCCTCTTTCATCACAAACACACCCTTAGATTCTTAAATAATACCTATTTTTTAGGTGGTACAAGTAGATCGTATGCAAATTTGTGAGGGGAATCACCTAAATTTAAGCTAAATCGAGGTACCACTTATCATCCACCATTAAATTTTGTCATCAATAGTGAAAATGAAAGTATCATGAGCATGAGAATCACACTCCTTGCTCCATCCAAAGCATATGATTTCATGTGATTTTCAATCCGATCATTGATTACAAATTTATGGTGGATTGGTGAGTATAATATCAAATTAGCTTAAATGTAGGTGGTCTCATTATGGAATAAATTCCATATAATAAAAAACACCCTTATACTCTCTCAGTATCTCTTGCTCGTCTATTGTAACATTTTTTTTTTTTTTTTTTTTTTATAAATATTGTATCGTTTTATCATTTGTTTGAGACTAAAGCTCTAACCCGAACTCGATTATATATTTATATCAAGTGCAAGGATTGTGATTTTGCGAAATTATACGAATTTCGGCGAACTTTTCGTATTTTGAAATTACGAAAAGAAAAAGGGTGAAAGAAAAAATCACAATTATTTTAGAGTTTTTCAAAATTTTTCATAAATTTCAAGGTTTTTTTTTTTTCGTAAAATACAAAAACTAGCTACTAAAATTTACATTTTTTTTCGAAAAAATTTGTCAATTTCGAGTTTTTTTTTCTAATTATTATTTATTCTAATTATTTATTAATTTTTAAACCACCCCCTAATTTCCTAATTATCACTTTTTCTACTTTGTATATTGATTTTTGAAATTAGCCACTGATTTTCTAATTATCGGTATTTTAGTTTCATTTAATGTGTTTAATACATTTATTTACTTGCATATTATTTTTTTTTCACATATTAAACATACTCTTGAAATTCATTATATATTTCATGTATCCTCGAAAATTTTAACTTATTTTTTATACACCAAAATATTTCTTGAAATATCTCTTAAAATCAGGAAACCGAAATTAACTCTAAAAATGAAATCACAATCCTTAATCATGTGTATAAAGTCATTAATTTGGTATAGGGCTCGACGCTGAGTCAAATCGTTATCCCTAATTTATAGCAAACCATGGTCCCACCCCTTGAGAATATACCCCTAGTTAGAACAGATTTAAGTTAGAACTAACTAATTTAATTTCATTAATAGCTAACTAGCTAGCTACTATGTGTCTAGCATAATCCTCACCATCCCATGCACACGCCTTTTATAAGAGAAACAAGGAACCAACGCGCTTTTCTTGCTTCTTCCATCGATCAAATCCCCAACTCTTTCTTCTTCTTCTTCTTCTTCAGGTAACAATCCTCACTCATCTCATTTCTATGGTTTCTAGTCTGTCATTTAAACCTTTAAGATCACATATTTTCTTGTTAGTTCATTCTTGATTGTCTTGCATTTTCACGATCGATATGAATCCACATTGTGTCAAAGATGGATCTTGACACGATTAGGGTTTTCGAGAATTTATCTAATTTTGTTCTGATCACTGGATCTCATTGGTTTTTCATGCATTTTCCAGTCATTAGATCTTGAAAATTTCAGAGCTTTTGAAAGAATTTAGCTTTGTTCAGTCAGTCTAGTGTGGTCGGAGATGATTTTGCATTAGTGGAAATGACTCAAGAATGAACTGAGATTAGATAATCTTCTTAGTTTTCCGATGCAATGGAAATGGTTTCAATGTTATTGGCTGCATTGAAAATGAAGTTTAATAGCCTCTGTTTTTAGCTATAACTATATCCATTTACTATTAAAGGCCAAGTTTTTTATGGCATTGATTCCAAATCTTGATATAAATTAATTACCCATATAAGTATGTCATCGCTTTTTTGTAAATCAACTAATTGATCCACCAAATGTTTGTGTTATATGCTTGCCAAATTCGTGGGACATTGTTGAAATGTTCGACTTATGAATGAGAATACAACCCAAAGATGTGAAGGAAGTATTCTTAACTTATTGACTAGATTTGATGAAATTGTTTTAATTAGAATTTCGGTAAATGATAATCTTTGAACACTTGGATAAATTTAGTACTATATGGATGAGATATCCGAACTCTGGAGATATGGTTGAAGATCACTATAAAAGTTTAACCAAGTGATTCCTTATATACACCTATGGGGAGTGAAGGAGCAAGGCAATGACTGGCAAAAGAGTCATTGAAATTTTTTTTTGGAAGACTGTTCTCTTGTCGTCTTTGGTTAGTTTGATAAGATCTTTCAATTTTATTAACTTCACGCGAAACATATTGACTTTTCTTCACTAGAACAAAAAATTCAAACTTGGCTTTCTTTTTAGGAATTTTTGGTGGAGAGGAGTTGGAGCTTCTGGTAGTTGTGGAAGAGGAAAGAATAACTTGACAAGAATTTTTGAAGTTGGAATTCAAATAAAAAATGAAAATGATAATAACTAGATCACACATTTAATGTTAAAAATGTATATGAAAGTATTGTTGTGTCCAGGAGTGAAGCTGCGAAGCCCCCTGACACTAACACCACCACGACGTGTCTCAAGCAACGATATTGTCCCCAACTTAGACACCCGCCGCGCCCGAGTGTGGGGCTTATTGAGAGTTGTTGTGTCCAATATCTCTAATAATCTCCACCTAACCATCGGTATCAAAGTTGTTGTGTGTGCCCGGGTGTTGGGTTTTTACGAACGGGGCTCAACTATTCAACTGCCCTCAAAAGGCTTCGTCGCTTATTGAGACATATCCAATATTTATATACTTCACGTGATGTTGCCCGCTACTCAATCTGGGACTAATTTGAGCCAACATCTCTAACAAGTATGACCGCAGACTATGTAAAATTGTAAACAAGAACGACAGCCTTCATCATGAAAAATAATGCAAAGCAGTATTGTACAATACTCCAGAAAGCATCTTTCGTAATATTGCTTGTAGGATCACATGTTAGTAAATACAGTTACATTAGTAAGGACTCAGTGCCTCAGTGGCATGTATGCATTCCTTATTTGTACCTTATGATAGGTGTATCCTTCACACGGGCACTATAGTAACATACAATGTTATGAAAAAGCTAAAGTCCTCTGTGAGAGGCTCCAATGATTTATAATTTCACGAAAATCTTATTATACAAATTGAAAGTCAAAATTATTGAAGAATAATTTCAGAAAGTTTCTATTTTTGGTGAATAGTCAATTCCGAGCACTGTGATGATGATGATGATGGGAATGGGCTTTGATGATGATGATGATGATGATGATGATGATGAGTCAATTGCGAGCACTGTGGCTCATGATGTTCTTTATGATAATAATATTGATGAATCTCTCCAAACTGAAGTTAAAAGGGGGGATGATGAGAAAACTTTTGGTAAAAGAAGGGAAGTTTTGCTATGTTGCGTATCTTCATGGGAGTGATTGAGTATTTTAGTGCTACCAGATTTTCCGACTACATACCTCCATTTTGTTTATTTGAAAGCTTCCCATGTGCAGGGTGTTTGGGATAAGGGATTCGGGATCTATTAGCTTGGATGGTAACATTTACAAGATCTTTTCCAATTGTTCAGTGGAAACTAGATTGGCTGACAGCAATGATACCTCACGCCATGAATTAGATGACTGGACCAGAGCTATGGGAATTTCTACCATGGAATAAATATTAGATGACTAGACCAGAGCTATGGGAATTGCAAATGTGGACACAAATGAGATACATAGTGGCAGGAAAGTCGGGTCATTTGCAAGATTTATATGTTGAATATTACAGCAACGAATTGAGGTTTTATGGATTATATCTTTTGAGATGTTCTTGGTGATAGATGTTACAAATGGCCTAAAAAACATAAGGTTCCTGTATACATGGGCCACTAGCAGGTCATATCAAAAGTTCTGGGGGATTGAGACAAGGTGGTGATCCATTGGATACAAATACTTTGAAGGAAAATGATAGTGAGGGGAGAGTTTGTAACTCTGGTGTGTTTTACAAATAAAATGATACTTCCGTTTCTCCCTTACAGTTGTCAAACAAGGCATAGAATTATAAATATGTTTTTTCAAGAGGGATCTGCTATTTTTGATCGGCAAATTATAGATATGAAAAAAGAGATGAGAAAATACAACAAGGCTGAGATAGCCTCAGAGACTATAGCATCGAAACAACTCCTGTTGAATGTCCACTTATTACATTCCAACCAAATTCCCTATAGATTGCAAAAGGGGAAAAGGTGCCAAACCTTTTTAATATATTCAGTTCTCTAAGAGAAGAAAAACTCCCCTATCCTTTTAAGGCATTGCCCAACTTCCCCTGATTAATCAGGAAAAAAATTCCATATTTTAGCAACAAATCCAAATTGATTTGGATGGCCTTTAAATGAAGTATATTTGCGACATTTCACTTGGATGTATTTTTCTCTGTTCCCTACATCTTTTGTAATCTTCTGTAACTTGTAAACATTATTGTGGTGAATGAGGCTGGGTTGTTCTGTATGTGTTGTTAGTCAGTTGGGTTGTTTGCACAGGTCAATTTATAATGCTTTGGCACGTGATAGGCATACATTTTCTTTTGCTATACTGAAAAAGCTGTCTATACTGTCAGAAAGTAAGGATTCCCTTTCGACTCTTGCAAAATTGCAAGTAATCAAGCTTGATTTCTCCCATCCCTCCCTCTCTTGACAAGCTTTCTAGGTGCAAGTATAATGAATTACATTAGTTGATAGGGGTGCTTCTACCTACTCCCTCTCAGGCTTGGTCTATCGAATTCCAGCAGATGTTTTCTTAAACCAACAGAATGGCGGGCAGTACTCAGCAAAGCTTCAGAAAAGCTTTTGGAGCTTTGAAGGATTCTACAAAAGTCGGGTTGGCAAAAGTGAACAGTGACTACAAGGTGATTTGATATTGCATTATTGATTGGTCCGTGTAATTTCTAATATTGTTTACAATTCCTGTAATTGATGGTACCATGTCTTCAGGAATTGGATATTGCAATCGTGAAGGCCACAAACCATGTTGAAAAATTAGCAAAGGAAAAACATATTCGAGGTGTGTGCTATCTACTGGTCATATGCTCTTTAGGATATATATTGATGATTTATTTTCTTCATTGCCTTTTGAATCAATGGATATTCAGTTTAATTAAGTAAATATTTTTTTCATTTTTTTCATTTTGGTGTGTGTGTGTGTTTGCAGCAATCTTTAATGCTGTTTCGGCTTCAAGACCTCGGGCTGATGTTGCATACTGCATTTTTAGCCTGGCTAGACGTCTTTCAAAAACACACAATTGGGCGGTATTGTCCTACTGACCATCTTCTCAATTCTTATTTGTTCTTTAGTAATCGTGTATCCATTTTTAACTAAAATTAATAATAGATTTGATATTTCTGGTAAATAATTCTTAATCGTGGAAGTGCATTGTTTTTGTTCTGCAATTAGGATTCTCGTATTATTATTTTTTTTTATTTAACTTGGCCAGCTTTACATACAAGAAGTATGTACAGGCAGTAGCTTCTAGACATAGGAACTACCAAAACCATCAGTTGAAACAATTAAAAACTTGCCGTTATGTTCCTACTATATTTCTCTATGACTGAACAAGGTACACACAAAAAAATCTAAAGGTTGACAATGATAGCTACCTTAAACTGGCCTTAAAGGAAAGTGGCAACCAAACACACATGGAATATGATTTCGTGCAATCAAATACACCCTAAATTATTTTTTGTTATGTTATTTAATTTAATTTTATTATTATCATTATTATTTATTGTGAACTCAATGGCGATTTCACATAGTATCAAAACTTTTGGTCTAGAGAGGTTGTGAGTTGGATTCTTGCTAAACACAACATCCAAGCTAGTTTCTAGTATTGCCTAGCCCTAACACTGAAGGCATGATTGCATGAAAATCCAACCCAGTTGTATGACGCTATGACTTGTGCTTTAAATAGGAATATTCTTTCCTTCCTAACAACTTAAGCTTTTAAGCCATCTATCATATCTAGCACTTTCACTACAGGGATCCAATCTTGTTGTCCATGGCCTTTGCCTGATTCCTGGTTTAATACAGGGAAGACTTTCACTCTCTAGCAAACTAATCTTTTATGCCCATCCAGCATATATCAAGTTGTCAGAATACATAGATGACGGTACTGGATTTTAGTCTCAATACTCTTCGGTGTGAGTCTGGAAAATACGGGAAAATGTCGGAAGCACAGACTCTTCGAAAACTTGTTGTATCCGTGTCCGACACGTATCCAACACACGACACTCACTCGACACGCGTCAGACACTTGGTCAACGTGTCGGCAGATGTCAGACACATGGTCAATGTGTCGGACACGCCTCCGATACACCTGAAATTTGGTCTGGACACAGTCATGACTCAAAACCCAACTTTGTTTTATTTTTTACTTTTAGATGTCTACAAAGCCACGTAATATAATGATTGTTTGTCTACCTGAAGTGAAAGACTATTTCAATTAAGATTTAAGATAAATAGAGCAAAAAGCCATTAAAGCATAGAGGTAGTCTACGCTTCTTATTTTTCTCTCATTTGTTTTTTCTCTCCTCTACTTCTTCTTTACTATATTTTTTCTCTACTTTAATTTTTTCTTGCAACAATGTCATCTTCTTCAAGACACTCTAAGAATACACTTTATTAGATTCTTGTTTATATTTATATGATTAATTAAAAAATACTATGACGTGTCGACGTGTCCCCGAGTCCTAGTTTTTGGGAAATTGTCGAGTCGGCGTGTTGTGTCTGTGTCCGTCACGACGCGTGTGTCTGTATCCGTGCATCCTTGGTGATTATGCTATGCAAGAATTGAACCCATGTAATCTCAGGATTAAAATTTATTTGAGAAGGGACATTTTGTTGATTACTTGTGTATTTTTTTGAGAACCCAATTGGTAACTAGATCGACTCACATTTAGAAATGAGTAGAAAAACAACAGAAGTCCTAATTGGAATTCTTCGACCTTAAAATTATTAATAACGAAAGAAAACCTATTAAAAAATATGAATATTCTTCCTCTGAAAAACTTGGAAGAAAAAAATTCTGAAGGTTCTGGAATTCTTTGATTAACTCCATGTGCTCCAGTTTCTCATTTGCTATTAATTTTTAGACAACACTTTTATAAGAGGCCTTGTTATTTTCAGTTGGTAACTTGGTATCAGTGACAGCTTATCTCACTTTATCTGTTTTGCTTTAGGTCGCCTTGAAAACTTTGATTGTGATACACCGTGCGCTGAAGGAAGTTGATTCTACATTTCGAGAAGAGCTCATCAATAATAGCAAGAGAAGAGGCCATATACTGAATGTATCCCATTTCAAAGATGACTCAAGTCCTAATGGTATCACTCATGTATTTAAGTAAATCTTCACTAATGGAAGTCTGCAGTGTACCCTTAGAAATTTTGAATTGACAATTGACATCTGCTTGGTTTGTCATGGAGCTAAGCGTGGGACTACTCTGCTTGGGTTCGTGTTTACGCTCTGTACCTGGAAGAACGGCTAGAATGTTGTCGGATACTGCAGTATGATGTCGAGAAAGACTGCAATGTAAGCAGTGGCATCCATGTTATATTCATTCTACTTATCTACCTAAAAAAATTTTATTCTGTGATCTTTTATAAGTTTGATATGCTTTTTTCCCTCATCAACACGCTCATGTCTATACCAATAACGTGGCATTCAGTCATGGATAAATAGTTTAATTGCATGACCTTGTTTTATTTCTTTCCTTTTACAAAATAAACTGTAATTGGTACTGTTTGAAAAGATGGATAATCCATCCATGAGTTTGCATGTTGTTATGAACAGAGAAATAAGGAACTTGACACTCCTGACTTACTTGAGCAGTTACCTGCTTTGCAACAGCTTCTTTACCGGCTTCTTGCTTGCTTGGTAATGGTCCCATGCATTGACTTTGCAATCAACTTACCACGCACAGACATTCTATGTATTTTTTTTGTTTTGAGCTGACTGTTTCTTATGGAATATTGTTGCAGCCACAAGGAGCAGCCGTCTATAATAGTGTGATTCTATATTCACTTTCACTTGTAAGCATTGCTTAGTATCACAAATGGGTTTTTGGTGTTTGCTTTTGTCTTGTGTTCCTCTCTTAGTCTTTTTATTCTCCAGGTTTCAAGTGAAAGCGTGAACATTTATACTGCAATACATAATGCTATCCTCAATTTGGTTGACAAGGTAAGATTACGGGCCTGGCATTTTTTTCTTACAATATCCTTATACTGATGCCATTCCTGAAACAGTTCTTCGAGATGCAGCAGCATGATGCTGTTAGAGCACTTGAAATTTATAAGAAAGCATCAAATCAGGTAGATGCTGTCACCGAACATGTTTTCTGATCATTAAATATTTGAAAACAGCTATTCCCAGAGATATTTTACTCTTTCTAATTACTTTCAGCAGTTCTTTTAACTGATGAAGTGCATTTTTTGGTTCTGCAGGCAGAAAGGTTGTTTGATTTCTATGAAACTTGCAGAGGCTTTAACTTTGGACGGGGAGAAAAGTTTATTAAGATTGAAAAGGCACGGGCACTCCGAATTTGTCTCCAAAATCTTTTATGTTGTTTGTTTGTTAAACCTTGATTCACAATTGGTCAATTTTAGTTTTGTCCTTTATTGTTAATCTATGTAAGTTTTCCTTTTATATAGCCCCCTGAATCATTTCTCACTGCCATGGAAGACTACGTGAAGGACGCTCCACGTCCCTTAATGCTTCAGTGGAATGCGGTATGAGACAATGTTTTCACTTACGATTTTCTATTAAAATAGAAAGGCATGAGTACCCTGTATACCAGGGAAGTTAGTTAGGAAAAGCTCCAGATGATGCTAATATTGATTAAAGGAAACTTGAATATATGATGATCTAGCATGTGAATAATCGATCTAACACATAATGTGAATCTAAATGGGATTGATTGCATATCCATTCATTTGTTGTATACTAAACTCGAATGATAGAACCAGAACCAGAATCCTGATACCAAGAGAGAGACTGTGACCCTTGTGCCTCTACTAATGATTGGGCTCTTTGGGAATGTGAAGGGTTCAACTTCCCTATATATCTGTAAAATTTAACCCTGAATATTTCCTAAAACCATCAATGAACTTTTACGATATGAGATTAGCTACATTTCCATTTCTCAAGGATTTCCACCTTAACTTGCCCATGATTTCTGAAATGCAATTTCAGAAGATCATGTACTATGCATAATCCTATTCTTACATATCTATCGGTAATTTTCCAAATTGGAAAAATTTGATGCCCAATGTTAATAAAGATGAACCTGAAAGAATGTGATATTCTTGGGAATGGACATGTCTAGGTTGGTTTTTTCTTCTTCGAATTTTAGGCTTATTTTTCCGAGTAACTGGAGCTGGGTCAGAAGGACTTAAAAGTAGGGACTAGTTCTTTTACATATAGCGAATAATGTCCTCTTTAACCTTTTGAATGTTTTGAAAGGATAACAATTTGTTGTTTCTCATTCCTGTCATCTTTCTGCAGTTGTCATTTTATAATTATAATAGGAACAAAAGCATTTTTTTTCTTCTCTACAAAATGTTTTTAATTATTGCCAGAATCGTATACCATCTTTGTTTTGTTAGGCTAATGATGATAGAGGGAGCAAACCTGCAGTGGTTACTTGCCAACCTGCTTTGCCAATCAAGCACAAGAGTCAGGAAGAGGTTAAAGTTGAAGAGGATTCAGAGGAATCTGTCACACAGCCTGAAACCCCAAAGAAGAAGCCAAGTGAGGCTCCAGCAATGCCACCTACAGTTGATCTCTTGGTAGGAGATTTCTTGAGCAAACTCATTTTTCACTATTAGATGAACTATAAAATTGTGTGGCTTTGAAGCTAATAATATTATTATCATTATTTTCAGGGATTGTATGATTTAGAGCAGGACGGCTCACACCTGGATGAAACAAATGCACTTGCACTGGCTAGTATCAACTCTGGTATAAAAAGAATTCACCAAACTGATATTAGAATTATTTTTATTTTTATTTTATCATTATTATTTTAAGTGTACTTAAATAAGATGCATTCCTGACTTTTGCCCCTCTTAAAACAGTAGATGCATCAAATACAACAAATGGGTTTGCTATGCCAGCTGAAACTGCTGGATGGGAGCTTGCACTTGTCACCACACAAAGCTCTAACGACTCTGCTCTAGCAGATATCAAATTGGTAAGGGGCGTCTGATTTCCCAACCCATAAATTGTGTGCTAATAAGAATAAATTGATCTTCCCAATACCAAAGAGTAACTTATCTGTCGATGATAAATGTGTATATTATCGTTAATATGTTCACATTGACATACTTGATAATGTTCAAGAGGTTTACACAAGTGCAGCCTTTTTTCCCCTCAAAATTGTTAATGAATAAATCTACAAATTTCTTAGCAACAAACCAAAACCGAATAGTTTAACATGTGGGCTTTTAAGAGAGCAACAAGCACTGCTGTTAGCAATTGACAAAGTTCTTCTGAATGTTGTGTGCTAAAATCCCGTGCATGTTCAGTAATATACTTATAGATGCAAGCCTTATGCTATGCTTTAACTATGGATAGTTATAAACCTTGTAAAGCAGTCGAGGGATGAAGCTCGAGGTCTTAGAACTTGAACCTCCTCATCTGAGGGATAGGTCTCAGATACATCGAGGCCGAAAAGAACATTACAACATGGACACATTGGACAACCATCTGATGCAATGAATTTTTGCAAAGTTTTCTATGGCAACTTAACATCAATTTGTTTTTCCTAGGAGAGTTTTTTTATTGGCTTGTCTCTGTGCTATTGATAGAAAAGACGAAAATGTTGTTGATGGAAAAACCATAGATTGATTCACTGCCTTTTAGTACTGACCTTGTTTCTGGATTTATTTATTCTATTTCTGCTTTTAGGCTGGTGGGCTAGACAAACTAACACTAGACAGTATGTATGACGATGCACTGTCAAGAAAAGTGACGCAGAACGGGACCTATCACATGGGACAGGTGGCCCCATATTCATTCGAGGCTGTTCAGTACTATGAGGATCCATTTTACGCATCCAACAATATTCCTCCACCAACCAATGTGCAGATGGCAACCTTGGCTCAACAACACCAAACATTTCTGATGAGTCATCAACAGCAGGTTGGCCATGATCCAACCAACCCCTTTGGTAACGCATGTTTGGCTCAAGACAGAGTGACGTATGCACCTCTAAATCCCAACACAGGCTTGATATAGATGACTACTTGAGAAATAAGAAGAAATACGCACAATGCAGATGACAAATGTCAAGTTGGCAGTTCTAGATACGAAGCACTTTGGCATAGATCATAACGTAATCCAACTTAGTTGAGCTGACGACCTTTTTCCTTATTTGTTAGTCGCCGTTTTCATTTGGGAAGAGCCGCTAAACTGCCAAAGCCTGGACATGAGAGATGTACATAGATAGAAGTAACTCCATCATTTTGACCTCTCTTCTTTTAAACATTTGCTGATGTAGTTAACCTGGAGACTGTAATAAAGAGTTAGAATAGTTTTCCTTTCAACTAATGTAAGTGCAGGAAAGATTGTGCATCCGATGGCAGAATCAATAGATTGTATTTCCTCCATGCGAAAGCTCACCAAAGAAGCGAATGAAGGTTTGTTGGATCAAGTACTCTTTATTTGTGTTCACTAACCACAAATCCTAATCTTGTACAGGAGTGGGTTTTTGTGAAGTTACTGTTTGGAGTGTGATCCATAGATTCTTTAGTTGATTTCCTACCACTGTGTTAAAACCTGTCATCATTTTGATGGATTGCAAACTTGTGAACGTGATGCGGCCTTAATAGCATCGAACAGTAGACATGTAAAGTTACATGTTTTGTTAACCTTGCTGGTTTCGGTAGAGGATGCATAGAACCAGCCATTGTTACCAATTGTTGTATTGTAGGATAATGTGAATCAAATACTCGCATCATTATGCACGGTAATTATTGTTTTACACAAGCCAAAGTATAAAAAAGAAAGAGCAATTTTGCAAATGAGATACTATCGGTCTCAGTGTAATCTTCAATAGTATTAAGATTATATATTGATGCAGTCGAATCTTGCTCTCATTTTTTACCTTGACCTGGACCTGCACAGGAAACACACGTGATCCAAGATCATTGTTGTGGTGGTCGATGACACTCCAATGCTAAAGTCAGACAAGGCTGGAGAAAAGCTTAAATCTGTAAATTGGGTTATGTAGCGTACCTTTCTCTGTCAAACTCATGTCTTATTTATAATGCGAGAGTCCTTGTTCGACTATGCCTTTGGTGGCGTAGTTTAGGGAAAGAGATATTGCTAGAGATCATTTCCTAATTGGAAGTCGCCCTTATAGGAGAGTTTCTCTACATGACTCGTGCTCCTAGATCCGCGGGAGGGGTTTCCCTTTCTGATATTTGTCCATGCAAGGAAGTTTTCATGCACGACTTATACTCTGGGATATGTTTCCTAGTCGAAACCAATGTGTTGATGGCCTGCCCGTCTTAGAAAATCCCTCAAATACTTGCCTGATTAGGTCTTAAGGGTATTGGGCTTTTACCATGTGACGTGTGGGCTTAATATGGCGTTGCAACTTGGATCCGATCTTCTGGAATCTGACTATATGGGCTTATTGTGTCTGGGCCTTGCCAGATTTGATGAGCATCCGGGCCCGCTTTGTACTGCTGACAAAATCATCGTGGCACTCGTATAATGCAGATTAAAGGACGATTTGGTGTATCATCAGCTACTCCCCCCGAGTTTTGTGCCAGTTCATCGGTCCATCAAGTCACGTCGTAGAGGACCTGAGCGGTCATGATTGGTTGTGTACTTGATGCATTGGTGTAGAGTGGAAACTATTGCTTTCATATGGTGAAGCCAAGGCCTCCCCAGGATGATGTTGTAGGCAGACGGAGCATCGACCACCATGAACTCCTGGACAAGGTACTTCCGTAACTATGGCTCTCCTGCCACCACCATTAAGTTGATCCTTCCAATAGGGAAGCATTTCTCTTCGTTAAACCCGACCATGGGGGTCGGTGTTAAGTCCGGAAAGCGTTGAGAAACAAAATGTTTGAAGAGCTTCTAGTGTCCATCAAGGCATTTTTCACTTCCCACTTTGAAACGAGGACCGAGATGACCAGGGCGTCATGGTGGGGCGAATGAACGCCCTGAAGGTCATGTCCATGAACGTCAGCGGTGGGATGAGGCTCTATACAAGTGCATGTTGCACTTGTCTGTCTTCGCAAGTGGGTTGCATCCGCATTTCGAGAAGCGTCCTCTTGCGGGACTTGTTTGATTGCTCACCTTTGGAGCCAACTCCATGAAGCACGTATATGACGCCATGAGTTTATTTTTCTATTTCCTTAACAAAATCTTCCATTTCCTTTGCTTTATCCTACCTTTTCTCCGAGCTTAAGAGCTCCTTGAGGTTCCGCTTCCGAATCCAGTACTCTATCTCGTTCATGAGACTTTTACAGTTCTCAGTATCGTGGCCGCCCTCCTTGTGAAATGAGCAGTATTTGTTGTTAACGCGCCGGGAAGGGTTTCCTCGATGTTTTGCAGGCCACTTTAGCTTTTCCCAATTCTTAATAGAGTTGAGGACGTCGGATAGACTGGAGTTGAAGGGAGTGACATGCTTAGCATCGACGTTATTGGAGACCTTATCTTGCATTGCAAGGCCAGAGTCGGTCTTTCTATCATTGCGTTTCCTTTTCCTGTCGTCGTTATCCCGTTTCTCCCCTCCATTTTGTTTCTGGATGCAAAGGGCTTATTTTCGGACTCCACCTCCTTATTGGCGGCCATCATCTCATCGAGAGTGATGTACCTTTGGGCATTCTTTAGTAAGTCTGACATATCATTTGGGGGGTTTAGGGTGAGGAAATCACAGAACATGCCCCTCCTCAGTCCTGTGGAGACGACTGTGACCGCTGTGTTGCTATTGCATCCGTTGATGAGAGTTAACTCATCGTTGAAGGGTATGACGTATTCCCGTAACATCTTGTTAGGCTTCTATCTGAGTGTTAGTGGATAATGCAGGCCATTCCTGATTCTTTGGCTGCCGACGAAGCATGTAAGGAATGTTTTTGCCAATGTCCAGAATTAGTCAAGGGACCCCGAAGGGAAGCTGTGGAACCAGGTCAGCGCTCACTTTTTCAGGCTGGTAGGGAATGACCGGCACATTATTAATGCTTCAGATCTTTCTTTGAGTGTCATTATATGTTGGAAGTTGTGCAAATGATCAGATTGGTATGTCATCCCGTCATAGAACTCCAACTTCGGCGGAGTGAATTTCTTCGGCAAGGGCTCGTTCATGATATGATCCATGAACGACGAGACAATGAGGTTGAATAGTACGTCAAGATTGCTGGCCCTCAATCTAATGGGGTTCTGGGAGACCTGTCCGTCAGCCCTGAACATTGGGTTTCCGTCTTTGGTCCATTAAGAACATGCAGAGGCAACGTGACTCTCCTGAACATGTTCCCTTGAGTTTTCCTGAACGGAGCTTTTTGTTGCTTCCGTTCTCCTTCTGCAGGTGGACGATTTGTTGGGTGAGAATCTCTATTGCTTTTGCAATATATTGCGTATGGGTTGACAATAGATCCACCCTTGGGTATGCCACTACTGCAACCGGTGCAGGTATCTGACTTTGTTCCTCCTGCGGTACTGGATTCGCCAGAGTTGGCGGCGCTCTCGCAGTACGAGCGTTCGAGGGCTTAGTGATGTCTCCATTGTTGCAAGATCTCGTGGTCACCATATCTCTGTACTGTGAGGCAGGGTAGTATCACTGTTTTTTTTTAAGGAACTTCGTCGGTCCCCACGGACGGCGCCAAAATGATGTAGTCGAATTATGCTCTCATTTTTTACCTTAACCTGGACCTGCACATGTAACGCACATGAGCCAAGGACCATTGTTGTGGATGCTGATGGCACTCTGATGCTAAAGTCGGTCAAGGCTGGAGGAAAACTTAAAGTAGTAAATTGGGTTTTGTAGCGTACCTTTCTCTGTCAAATACTTGTCTTATTTATAATGTGAAAGTCCTCGTTTGGCTAGGCCTTTGGTGGCATAGATTAGGGAAAGAAATATTGCTGTATATCCTTTCCTAGTTGGAGTCATCCTTGTAGAAGAGTTTTCCTACATGACTTGTGCTCCTAGATCTGCGGAGAGATTTTCCTTTCGGAGTGTTGTCCATGCAAGGAAGTTTTCATGCACGACTTATACTCTGGGATATGTTTCCTAGTTGGAACCAATTTATTGATGGTCTGCCTGTCTTAGGAGATCTCCTAGATACTTGACTGATTAGTTCTTACGGGTATTGATTTTTACCATATGACATGTGGGTTTAATAAGGTGTTGCAACTTGGATCTGACCTTCTGGAATCGACCGTTATGAACTTATTGTTGTCTGGGCCTTGCCAAATTTGGTGGGCATCTGAGCCCATTTTATACCGCTGACGAAATCACTGTGACACACGTACAGTGCTTATTAAAGGACAGTCTGGTGTATCATCATATACCATAAGTCTGTGGATCTGTAGATGCTCTAACAATCCCATATATAAAACAATTTATTTTTGTTAAAGCATTATGCATATATAAACAAGGAATATTCAGACAGTCCTTGGCCAGCTATAACTGCCAACTTGTGAGCCTCGGCATTGAGGTCTCTGCTAATATATTTACAAAAAGCGAAAGGAAAAGACGTCTAATATTCCAAAAAATGGACACCAAACCCAATCCAAAGCAAAAGCTGAGCTATTGTCCTTCGAGAAAAGCACCTCCAGAAAGTCCGCCATTGTTGAGCCTGAATCAACAGAAGGGCCACCTCTCTTGCATAGAGCACAACCATGGTGTTATCCAAGACCTTTTCTTGAATCGTACTAGAAACAATAGCCATGGTATTTCCATTCAGATCCATCGCAATGACACTGACAGCCCTCTGCTTAGTATGAGCAAAAAACAAGCATCAAAGTTAACAATGACAGTATCAGGATCTAGAAGGATGGGAGACTCAAGGAAGGATGAGAAGCAAATGTTAAGGTGGTGTTTGTTGGCGAACTCGATTTGAGTCTGGATAAGATCTAAACTACTAGCTACAGGTGCAGTAGGGGGTCCTATTGTACGGTGAAGTTGAGGGGATGTAGCATGGTTGGTATGGGCATCCACTCTGGCTGATCTGAAGATGAGAGGGACCGAATGCAGAGTGAGATTGGTACCATCCAAATCAGATCAAGACCCAAAGAGGACCATTGAGACCAGATGTTGTTAAGGATAGATAAGAAGGCTTTGATGTGGAATTTGGCATTGTTGAACACAATATTGTTGCAAAGGCGCTAGATGAAAGAAGGGCGGCCATAAACTGGGTAAATATCTCTCCAGAAGAGTCTGGTTGCTCCTTAACGGATTTCCACAAAAAGTGGAAAAATCCAGGATTTGAAGGCGAATGAAGTGAGGGATTGTGCCTATCAATGGGAAGGAAGGATAACAATTAGAGCCGACTAGTAAACAGGCAGAGAAAGAACAGATGTAAAACGTCTTTCGTGTGGTTGTTACAGAACACACAACGGTTGTCAATAGGAACGTGCACCCGTACTAAGTTGGACACAGTAGGAAGAAGGTATTGGCTGACTTTCTAAAGGAAAAAAATGGCATTAGGTGGGACCTTAATGCGCCAGAGTTGGCGAAGGATTTTGGGCCCCAAGAGGAGGGGCGAGGGTTCGAGGAAGAACCATCATTCTGCATCCTGGAGAAAACTTAGGTAACATTTTTTACAGATAAGATACCTTTTCTGTCACCCAACCAGATGAGTTTATTAGGATGGACAGTTTGTTTGAGACAAATATTAGTAATATCCTTAGCCATAGGAGCTGGAAAACGGAATCGGATAAGATCAATCTTCCAGTGAATCAAATTCGAAGGAGAGACCAACCAAATGTCCGAGAAACAGGAAGGACGATTTGGTGCCTGTGGGTCAAGCTCACACTCGGCCAAAAACAAACCAGGTTTAACCCAGGCATCATTCCAAAGGTCAATCTGGTTGTCGGAAAGCATTTGCCAGAGATGAATAAACTTCATCTTAGAAAGAGCATGAACAATACCTCGCCACGTAAATAGCCTTAGAACAGAAGTAAATAACCTTGAGTTGGCAAGATTTCGGAGCATGTGGGAAAGAGATGACATTCCACACATTTTTTGCCCTTAGAGAGAGATTCTTGTTCCTGGATGAAGGAATATTGAGACCCCCAAGGTGATGAGGCAATGCAATTCTATTCCAAGTATAGAGATGCTTAGTTTTACCCTTTCATGACCATTCCACCAGAAATTCCAGGCGAGAGTGTCTATTTGACTGGAAATAGTGGAAGGAAGAATGTACGTTTGCATGGTGTAGACTAGAATAGAACTGAGAACTGCCTTTATCATGATAGTGCGACCAGCCTATGACAAGACTTTAGATTTCCAAGCCAATAATTTGGAATTGATTTTGTCGATAAAAAATTGGAAATTAGTGGTTTTATGCTTAGAGAACAACATGAGAGATCTCAGGTATTTGTCTTTAGGATTATAGATATTGAATTGTAAAATCTTGTTAATCATCTTAGCATGCTTGGGGTGAACATTAGAGTTATAGAAGATTGAAGACTTGTCAAAATTAACTCCCTGGCCAGAGGCTTGACAGTACTGATGGAGGATGTTTTTAACCGAGTGGGTCTCAGCTAAAGAAGTGCAGTTAAACAACATAAGATCATCAACTTAAAGGAGGTAACTGACATAAGGGGATTGGAGTATGATTTTGATGCCTTTAATAATGTCGTCCGCTTCTGCCTTGGCCAGAAGGCGGGAGAGAGCTTCTGCAACCAGGAAGAAAAGATAAGAAGAGAAAGGATCTCCTTAGTTAATCCCTTTAGAAGGCTTTAAATATGAAAGATGGAAACCATTCAGAAGAACTCGAAGGGAAGTAGTAGAAATACATTGTCCAATCAAATTTGTCCATTCCTCTATAAAACCCAATTGCCTAAAGATTTGAAGAAGAAAAAACCATTCTACTCGTTCATAGGCTTCCGCCATGTCAATTTTGATGACCATCTAGCCTTGAGCCTTTCGCCGAAAATGTTGCATTTGGAATAAAGTCTCATGGACCAGGCTGATCTTATAAGTAATGGACTGGCCTTTGAGGAAAGCCCCCTAGTTCGGGAAAATACTGTTGTCGAGCAATGATTTGAGATGGTTGGCCAGGATCTTAGAGATCACATTGTAAATGACATTACAAAGCCCAATAGTCAAAATTTGTCTGGTGTGACCGGATTCCCAACTTTAGACAGTAGAGCTATGAATGTTTCATTAAGTTTAGGGTCCATTCGCCTGGTGGAAAACAAGTTTTGGACCACCTCAATAACATCTTGATTGACAATATCTTAGTAAAATTGGGGAAAAAAATGTGTGGAAACCGTCCGGACCAGGGGCTTTGTGGATACCTATAGCAAAAACAACGTCTCTGATATGATCTGCGGTAGGGATTGCCAAGAGAGCTACATTGTCCGCCGAAGAGACGACCGATTGAAAGAGTTGAAGGATATTGGGGTCAGGGGTTGGTTGGGAAGAATGAAAAATATTGGCGAAATAATCATTCAAGACCAAGGAATGTGATTTTGCGAAATTTCCCCGAAATTTTCGTTTGTTTGAAATTACAAAAAGAAAAATGGCGAAATTAAAAGTTACATTTTTTCGAGAGTTTTTTTTGAAAAATTTCGAGATTTTTCGTTAATTTCATAATATTTTTCGTAAATTTCAAAAAAATTTCATAAATTTCATTTTTTCGCAAAAATACAAAACCCAGCTACCAAAAATTACATTTTTTGGATGGTTTTTTTCAAAAAAATTTGGAGTTTTTTGTAAAATAAATTCTTCTAATTATTTATTGATTTTTAAAACCACCCCCCAGATTTTCTAATTATCATTTCTTATACTATATTGATTTCATGTTTGTTTCATTTCTTGGTATTTAGGCTTCATTTAATATATTTAATAAATTTATTTACTTGCATCTAATTTTTTTTCACATTTTCATAAACCTTGAAATTTATTATATATATATTATGTATTCTCGAAATTTTTGCGTTTTTTCTTTACACACCAAAATATTTCTTAAAATCAGGATACCGAAATGAACTCAAAAAATGAAATCACAATCCTTGTTCAAGACATGGCCCATAGCCGATGGTTTGGATTTCCAATTATTCGTCGGGTCCTTAAGTCTTATAATACTATTGGATTTTCAGCGTATAAGGGTGGTGAGGTGAAAGAATTTGGTTTTATGATCACCATCATGAAGCCAGAAGGCGCTAGATTTATTCTGCCAAAAAGGTTCCTCTCAGACAAGTAGTTCAGATTGGCAAGATTTTAAGATAGATATAGCCTCCACATTCTTCTGCAAAGAGAGATCATTCTGAAGCCTATCAAGAACTCGCCTAGTTTTTTTAATACAAATTTGAACATTGTAAAAATTAGTCTCGTTCCACTTGGAAAGAGCATGACTGAGCTTTTTGGTTTTGGTGTGAAAACTACCATACGGAGAAGCATACCCACCGAGGAGCCAGGTAGAAGACACTAGCTTACGACAAAGAGGGTCCCTAGTCAACATGTGAAAGAATTTGAAGGGTTTAAGTTGATGTGTGCAATGAGTGACCAATTGTAAGGATATAGCCCTATGATCAGAGGAGGGGGCATGGATAGAACGACGGGAAGCAGAAGGAAAAAGATCCATCCAATCAGTGTTAACTAGAACCCTATCAAGCTTGGCTTTAATGCCATGTTTATCCGAACGTTTATTATGCCAAGTGAACTGGGAACCTTGAAAAGGGAGGTCTAGCAGTTGATGAGTGTCAATAAAGTGTCGGAGATGATTGAGATATGAGGGAGTAGGTCGGTTGCCCCCAATTTTTCTGTGGGGTCATAGAGCGCATTGAGATCTCCTATGACAATACCCGGAAGGGGTTGAAGGGCATAAACCTGTAGCATAGTCTTCCAAAAATGAATTCAGCGCTGGATTCGGTTCTCCATAAACAAAAAGAGCCGACCATACATTAGTAGCATAATAATCAGTACTGGTATAATTAAAGTAGTATTTACAAGAAGAAAACATAGTAAGGTGGATGCCTTCCTTTTAGAAGAGAGTTATTCCTCCAGACTGTCCTTGTGCGGGAACTGAAAGTCCATGACGAAAACCCAGTCTCTGACGAGTACGGTCTATTTTGGTGGAGCTAGCCTTAGTTTATGAAAAGAAAAGAATATCTACATTGGACTGACGAGAGATGGCCTTTATGTTTCGGAACGCCTCAAGATACCCTGCGTCTCTAGCGTTCCATGAGAATATCATGATGAAGGGGGCGACCCTTCAGAGGTGGTCGCCTGAACTCGTGATGAACCAGGAGTAGGAAGAGCAAAGTTAACATCTCAGCCAATAGCATGAACATATGTAGTAGTGGGGATCCTGCAGGAAGTATTGCCATCTGTGGAGACATCTGAAGCAGTAACTGGAATGGTAGTGGACCATGTATGAGAGGCAACAGGAGCTGTTGTGGCTGTGACATCACTGGAATTACTAACGAGTGCTTTCTTATTACTCATATCAGAGGTGAAGCTATTGGAGCCATATCACTGTCATGGGCAGCCTGAATCTCGGTCGGAGAAGACAACCAGCGACCATTGTCGTTGTCCGAACCTCGCCTGTGAAGAGGAGGTTGTGAATGGAGAAATCGTTGTTGATTATTGGGCGGAAGATGACATCCCCAAGATCTTATCCGAACGACATTTGATACGTGATCTCCGAGAGAAAGGAAGAGTGACGGTGGACGGTAGTCTACTTGGCTCAAGCTGGCGAATCATTTCATGATATAATGGGCAATTTCTCTCAAACACATGGGATGGTATTCAATTACAAATTTTTATGGATTGTGAAGAATTTTAAAATCCATCAAAATCAAATATATTCAATTTATGATTTTCAAAAGTCCACAAAAAACAAGGGGTATTCAAGAAGTAGTGGATTTTAATGAATTTGTTAAAGTTGTGGATTTTGAAGGATTTGTGAGTTGAAAGTATATATAACAAAAGTCATTCCAAACTCAATCCCCCCATATTTCAATGGATTTGTATTGGCCATTGTTAAATAACACCACAATTTTCGTTGTAGGACACCACCACCCCATTTTTTTGGGGATCTGTTGAAGGACACCACCACCTTTCCTTCTCCGCATTCTTTTCTCTTCACAGGAGTAACACCACCTCGCCCCACAACTTCCGTCCACACCACCATGTCCTACCATCGTTGGCTGCACCACCACCCGCACTTCTTCTTCTCCTTTGTTCTTGTTGTTCTTTTTTGTTATTATTATTGTTATTATTATTATTATTAAGAAAAAGAAAAAGAAAAATAAGAAAATAGGAGAAAAAGAAAAAAAAAATCAGAAAGAAAAAAAGTGGTGGAGGGGGATGAGAAGAAGAAGAAAAAAAGAAAAAAAAACAGAGAAGAAGAAGAGGTGAGGAAGAGGAGGAGGAGAATAACAAGATGAAAACGGGAGGAGGTGGGATGAGAGGTGGCGGTGGTGATTGATGGAGAAGAAGAATAATAATAAGAAGAGGGGAAGAGGAAGAGAGGTGGTGGTAGCGTGGTGGTGGTGGTGATTGAAGAAGAAGAAGAAGAAGGGAAGAGGATGAGGAGAGGTGGCGGTGGCGAGAATAACAGTTTGAAGTAAAATAATTATTTGTATTACTTTTGAACCATCTTCAATGTATTTGATTTATTTTATTTGAAGTAAATTTCTCGTAGCATACAAACATTTGTTTAATTGATGTTTTGATATATGTTTTATGATTTGTGTTGGGATAGATAACAATGTAGGTAATGTTCTTTCATTGTTTCTTATGACTAATAACATATTTATAAGAATTCATTGAATTTATAAAAATCCATAGAAATTCATAACAAACCTTTATAAAATCTACAAAATCCAATCATTTAAAATCTATCAAAATCCAGTGAATTTTGTAAAATCCTTTGAAACCTTTTAAAATCCACGAGATTTAAAATCTTTCAGAGTCCGCTCAAATCCTGAATTGAATACCCCATCCCAAACCGCAACAAAAACATAAAGCAGGAGGACCTTCATAACATAAATAAACCATATACATCTGTCCATTGTCAATCCCAAAATCAGCCTCCATTGAACACGGAAGTGCGTAATATTCAGTCAGACCTTAAATCTAATATACAAGCTTTTGGGGTTTTCTATAGAATGAGTATCTACCTCCATGAGTTCACCAATATTGAATGCTGGAAGCTCTACATTTGAGACCTCAACTTTGGCGGTCGGAAACTCGTGGATTCGTCCGAAAAATCCACGTTTAGGTAAGCATCTTGCCAAAGTATGGGTATAACCAACCTTCCGAATAATACCCAAGGCCCAGAGAACAACACCTTCAAAGATCAAACAAATCGGTGAATTGCGCTAGATAACAAATACTTTCCATATCCCAATTGCGGTCCAGATGTTCCACATGGAATGTATGGTTCGTTTCCCATTGAGCGGCCATTATCTTTGCGAATACTTCTTGCCTCAGTCTTTGATGATGACAATATTTCACTACAATCCATAACTGTATATCCTCACTGGAACGATTAGCCCACCGCGTGAAAGGAGTGGGCAGAGTTAAGTTGCGACGGAGTTGAGACTCCAGGATGTGCATGGTGTGAGTTTTGAGTGGTGGGGAAGATCCATTGTGTGTAGTGGAAGTAGGTGGGTGTGAGGGTACCGGTTGAGAAAGCTGAGTCGCAGAAGATGGTGGAAGTCGTGGAGTAGGGATCATACTAGGAGCATGACGAAGTTGAGAGGATGGGAGAGGCGCGAGATTGGAACCAAAGAAATCCATGAGTAATGCGCAGAAGCAGAAGTGTGCTTGTAGAATGGAGACAGTATAAGAAGATGAGATTGGTGTAAAATGCGTAGGAGTTTGAGATGGAGTTGTGGTTGGGTTAGAAGATCTTGGTGTAATTAAATTTGGATTTAGATAGTTATTAGCAGTAGTTGAAAAGTGTGGTGAGTTCTTCATGGTGAGATAATGCGATTTGATGTGAGGACGGCGAAGAAACAAATGAATGGAGATGGTGAGCATGGTGTTGCGATTAATGGCAAGGTAATGATGGAGTTAGGAAGGAGAGAGACCGTACCGCATCGAGAGCTACAAAGAAGAAACCACTAAATAACCAGAGAAAAAGCTCCAGAAGAGAAAATGGAAGGAAGATATAAAGAACAGGGAGCTTGAAGAGGAAACAAAGGCGATATCAGAGTGTTAAGTCAGAAAAGAAGGATAAGCGAATGGGAGAGGATGCGAAGTTGGTTCACTGAGATTTGGAACCAGAAAACCCTTCTTTTCATAATTATGTAAAACAAGTTTTTCTTGATCCATGCAATGAACAAATAAACGTTTACTCTTTTCTAGTTGGAAAAATCCTGGATCCTTTAATTCAGACTCTCATCCAAATTGTTTTCGACCTCAATATCCTTTGGGGCCCTAAAATTCTTGGGACCCCAAGACATGGAACCACAGATACCCTTTGGGGCTTTATTTTATCCATGAAATGCATGAATTTGGACAAAAACATCAATGCATCCTAAGTTTCATTCTTTTCCAAAGGTGATATACTCTGATCATAATCCACAGGATCTTCTATTCCAGTTACCTTATGCTCTCCATAATCAGTATTCAACTCCATCCATTTATGGATTTCTTTTTATGCTGAACCTGGACAACAACTATAAAATGTAAAAGAAAAACAATTATCCTGTTCCTAAGGACACCCAAGCACATTTTTTTTTAAAATAGTCATTACTAAATCACCACAATGTGGGTCTTTCATAATACCAAGCAACAGTCAGGGCCATGGACACCAGTAGCGGACTTTTTAGCCTCAATAGACATGAAAGTTAATTTAATGGAAGTGTCCTCAAACTGACATTACATTGTTCAGCACGTAGTGCCACATTTACATATTCAATCTGCACAAATTCTATCACCTCCAATGATTGGGAAACCGTGAGCACTTCCTTCCTTCACTAATAAAAAAGTGTAGGATGATTTACAGGAAGTTCTAGCGTTGGAATGCAATAGAATATGATCCAGTGTTTGGATCTTTAACAGCTTTGAAGTTATCCGTGCTTAACCCAAAGCGTCCTAGAAGGGAGTTGCCCATCTCCTTTAGCTTCCCTGGAAATAGTACAAAGATTAGTTCAGCTAAATTAATAGTGAATAAAATGGTGAACAATGTATCATCGAGTAATTTCTGACCATGATGAAAGAGTTCTAGATATAAAAAATGCTTTCTGTTTCAAGATAATTGCAAATATCAAGTCAGTGATCGATAGAGAATAAATTGAAAGAACAGATCATCCATCAACTTTCCTATGGAAATAAACCAGAGAATAACAGGAAAAAACCACACAAGACGACTATTTAATACATCAATAAAACCAAATACCCAAATTTATTCAAAACGTACAGCCTGATTATTTCGAAAGAAGAAATATCCACATAAAAATGTAAGAGAACTAATAAAATATCCACTTAGTAATAACAAATTTAGAAACAATTGAGACTGGGAAAAAAATGTGTTTCCACCACGTGAAGGTTGTTGGAAAGTTCTAGAAGGCGGTAGAATTTTGATTTCCAAAATAAAAAAAATGGCAAAAATTGCTTGGATTACAAACCTTCTGGAAGATGATAAAATATTCGGGAAACAACTCTTTCTAAGTTGGTTTCCAAAATCAATTTGTTTTTACTAGGAGCACAATCTAAGTAATGTCAGAACAAAGCTGACCTTCCTTTGCTATAAATAGGACCAGTTACTGAGGTCTAAGAGCATCTAGAAACGAAGAAAAAATATTCTTAGAGAGTTTGTCAGAGCATCCCTTGTGACAGTGGTAGAAGAGAGTTCTTTTGAGTTTAGAAGGTTGTTCTAGTTGAAGATCCTCTTTTTGCATAGAGTGTGTAACGTTTTCGATGCATATAGGAGCACACAAAAAATTGTTCAACGATGTACTCTTCTTAATTATAGTTTAGTTTCTCCTCTTTGCCTCATAAATTTAGGCAATCTTGCTGAACCATGTCGTATTGCTCTTGTGGTATGTGTTTCATTCTTTGCTTTGCATAGGTTTGATTAATTAGTTAATGTTTGCATCAATTATCATTGTATGTATTATGCTTGGTTATCCTTTTGCGAGACATGACACAACAATTTATCCTCATTCACCTGCTCTAGACAAATCCTAGGAAGAAATATAAACCCAAGTATTTAGACCTTTAGCAAACCAAAACATTAGTGTGGGATAGATGGACCAACTTCAATCTCATAATGTCAAAACTGTGAAGTTTGGGGGCTTTAAAACAATCAATGGATTGAAGGAAATGTGCAAAAGTCTATATTGTGAAACTTAGGATGTGTTTCATTTTAAGGAAAATTTACCATAGGAAAAAATTCTCCACCTTGGGATTGAAATGAGCATGTATAACCCCCATCCACTAAGAAATCATTTCCCACATCACCAAATTCATTTTCTCCTCCACTTTCTCTCATCTCCTTCTCATTATTGGCAAATTTTCATGAGAAAAATTTCTTTTGAACCAAACACACTCTTAATGAATACCTCAAGCAATCTTGTAGTGCTATGCAGTTAAAACAACGGTTACAACACCGATATAATGCTTAACGAGGGTAAGCTGTTACGTTTTGGCATTATCACGTTTTTGGTATCATGGCTTCGATATAATGGTCGTTATATGACCGTTATTGAGATAACGTTTTATTCAAAAAGTTCGTTTTAATTTTTTGTTCTAATACATAAAATAATAATAATAATAATAATAATAATAATAATAATAATAATAATAATAATAATAATAATAATAATAATAATATAGTAATAATAATAATAAATTCACCTATTTCATTCTCGATTGAACCAAAACTCTAGACTCAGAGGAAAGACGAAAAAAGATCAGAGCTCGCAGTTGCCGATCGACAGAGAATAAGACATTGACGGTCAACAGAGAAAGAGAAAATAAGGGAAACACGAAGAGTCGATCACACTTTCTGTTGCCATCTCACTCTCTGTTGCAATCTCACTGTCATACGAAGGGAAGATGTTTTTATTAATGTTTTGATATTTTTGAATTTAATATCATGAACATGATTTACTTTTTTTTACTCTATAATACATTAATACGTAGTGGAGGTATAAAAAATATATATTTAGAAAACTATTTCTTTATATACCATTATATCACGTTATATCCTGTTATAACTTATAACACTCCTGGACTGTTATGGGCCTGTTATCCGTTTTAACTACATAGTTGTAATGATCATCATTTCACAAATAAACCTTCAAAAATATCAATGCATAATTCATTATTGCTATTATTTGTTCTAAAACTTTCTATTTGATATTTTTTTTGCATTATGATTATGTTTTTTCACTACTATTACTATCCAGGATTTGGCTTTAGAAATCTTAGTTAATTATGTGTTTGCATAAGAATAGGATTAGTAGTTTTATTTCTATTTTTATTAGGAGTGTTGTGTCACTTCACATGAATTACACAAGAATTTTTTTTTAAAGGATTATTCTCTCAGATTTTCTAGTTCTTGATTGGTTCTTACAATTTTTCTCCCTTCGAGATCTACACATCTACATCTATTCTATCTTCCGCCGCTTCATTCTAAATATATCCACATATCATAAAACATTGAAAACCAAATTCATGATACTACAGAAATTATAATGCACTTGCAATAAGTACAATCAGATGAGTTGATGAAAATTCAAGAAATTTCCCCAAGTAATCTTAAGTCCGTATCTCTGCTTTAAACCTGAAACAGCAATCTGTGTCACAAAACCTATTTTATCATCCGTCTCACTCTAATCATATATTCGACATATCAATCCATATGCTTTCAATATCATCCACCTAATTTATTGGTTACTGTCTCTTCAAATTTTTTTCAAGTTTTAATATGTAACAGCTCGTAAGTAGAAGCTGTTTCCACAAGACTTCACTAATCATTGGCCTTATTTATTTGCTTTCATTTAGCTAGCAATAATATAAAATCTGTTTATAGAAAATTCATCTTCACTCTTCATAGTCATAAAGGGGATGGAAAAATTGAAGATTAAAGTCATCAGAACACCCAAAAATGTGCAAGAATCAGAAAGTTGAACCATGCATCAGACTCACCGATCATCTCTTCTTTCATCTTTTCACGCTTTTCTGCAGCCAGTGGTTCCAAGCGCAGTGTGTGTTTTCTAGCTTGTTCATTTGAAGGATCCAACTCTAGGATTTTCTTCATGTCTGAAGGAAAAACAAAAAAAAGTTCCAAAATTAAAAAAACAAAAATGTAAGAGTTAATTACAGAAATACTGTGCCATTTGCATGTGACTTTTAAGGTTTTGGTACGAGATTAAGACACTGTTAATAATTAAAGATTTGAGTACAAAGTCTCAAAAGGAGAGGAAGACATCCTACAAAGGACTGCTTGCCTACAGGTGTGCCATTTGGAACCTCATATTTAGAGGGCAGGAAGTTATCTTCTCACAGCTTCTTAGATGAGAAATGAAGATACGAATAACATGGGTGGGGTTGTGAAATAGAATTAGAGAATATTGCCATTTTTCAAAATAGTTACATTAGTGCCCTTGGAAAGGATTGTGATTTCACGAAATTACACGAAATTTTCATTTTTTTGAAATTATGAAAAGAAAAAAGGCGTAAATTTCATTTTTTTTCTTAAAAATAGGGGTGGGCAATGTCGGGTCGGTTCGGTTTGGTTTTGAGCCACAAACCGATTTCATTCGGTTTGCCCAAAACCGAAACCGAAGCCGAATTTTGTATTTGTAAACCGATGAATTCGGTTGAACCGAATTTCGGATCGGTTCGGTTCAGTTGGGCTGAAATTTCGGGCTCAAGCACTTGAAAGACTTTCATTAAAACATGCCCAATTTTTTTACAGGCCTAATTTTTTACAGACCCAATTTTTAGCCCAAAATTGAAAACTTTGAGAAAATGGGGGCGATTCAGTGCAACAGGGTGTATTGCAGTGCATTTGTTGCACTAATCAGGTATTGACACCCACCTGTTATTTAGTTATTTATATATATCTAATTAATCAATCGGTTCGGTTATAAATTGGTTGGTTCAAAATCGTAAACCGATTTCGAACCGTTTATAATCGGTTTGGTTCGGTTTAAATTATTTTTTTTCTACTCATATTTCGGTTCGGTCGGTTAACTAAATTTAAATCGATTTTTGCCCACCCCTACTTAAAAATACAAAAATCAGCTACTAAAAATTACATTTTTTCCGTATAATTTCGAGTTTTTTTTTTCTAACTATCATTTATTCTAATCATTTTTTTATTTTTGAAACCACCCCCTAATTTTCTAATTATCTCTTCTTCTGCTTATATATTGATTTTTGAAACTACCCCCTGATTTTCTAATTATAGGTATTTTAGTTTCATTTAATGTGTTTAATACATTTATTTATTTGCATCTTATTTTGTTCACATATTTAATATACCTTCGAAATTCATTATATATATTTTATGTATCATCGAAATTTTTACGTATTTTCTTTACACACTGATATATTTCTTAAAATCGGGATACCAAAATTAACATGAAAAACGAAATCACAATCCTTGACCCTTGGTGTAATAGGAATGAACACGTGCGAAGTTCAGACATACACAGGGTGATTTTCAAAAGGCCTCACATCTTTCGCGTAGATATATACATTCATGTTGTGGGAGCTGCTAACCACTGGAGTAAGATATATAAAGATTCATATAAATATCAAAGTGTACCTGCAATAGCCTCTTCAAAGTGTTCAAGCTTCTCATGAGCCTCTCCTCTTCTAACAAGAGCTTTCACATATGTAGGATTCAACTCCACAGCTTTTGTGCATTCCTTAATTGCATCTTCGTATCGCCCCTATCATATTTTCCGTGTTAAATTATATGCAATAAACGAACCAGAACACCACTGGATAGATGAAGACAGCATAATGGATTCCACGATAAGCTAAAATATATAGTAATATTCATGCAAGTTAAACAAAATAACATTTCAAGGTAATGATACACCAACTGAAACTCATTATTACTATGCAAATTAATAAAAGGATTGAGATCTGATTTTTAGGTCTTTTCTTAATTTCAATTCAAAGAGACACGTTAGCTCCTTGGTAAGTTAGAATATGTGGGTGTGTGGGATTTGAGTTTCTAGATGAACCTAAAAGGATGGAAAATCAATAGCTAGATCAGGTTCTTGTACACAACCAGAAGGCCTCAACTTCTATTGAATAGAGATATGCAGCTGGATCACTGTCAATGTTAGTAAGATTTAGGCAGTCTTATCCTGATGTTCTTGCCCCACCCCCTTTAGATGTGACACTTGGGTAAGCAGGTCAGAGGTTTACATGCAAAATTGGAAACAAAGTGAGATTCTTGAAGGAGAGCCTTGATTTGAGGCCACCTTTAAGCCAGACTTATGTGGATATATATTCAATTCAGGTAACATAAAATACTTCTTCCACAATATGATATTTCGATTCCGGGACAAGTGGCCCTTAGACTTGAGATGCAGAACACAGATTTGGCAGTTTGACAAATAATCCTTGTAGACTATCACCATAGTAGAGTCAATGGTGCACTGAGCATGCATGGGCATGGCAACGGACTTCTTCTTTGAAAGGATATAATCTCAATTCCACCAAAGGTAGGAAAATGAAAATATGATCTCTTTTGATATTTGGCGAGGAGTAAGGTTGGAGTGGAGTAGAGAATGATTTAGGACATCTGGTGATGTTGTCAAATTAGACTGGAGCTCTTTTAATATAGCTGATGTAGGGTGCACAAAAATGTTTAGAAAAGCCTTCTTCAAGGATTTCATATTACATTTGCGGTACTTTCTTAATCTTTTGAGATATCAGAGACACTTTTCTAGGTGCTTTTCATTTGTAACCAATCTCTAGTCTTCATTATAAAACTCTAGGTTGTTTCAGCCTTTCTTGTCAATTTTTATAATATATTAAAAAAAGCTGCCTTCTTTTTGCTGATCGATCCTACAACAACCAGAAAAAGAGCCAATGGTCCAGACGTCCATTTTGATTAGTAAGTGCAGAGTTGATGGGCAAACTCCATTTGTTGCTGTACAGTTTTCATTATAAATTTGGATTTCAACATTGAAAAAATTGCATTAAGTTCAATCATGCCTTACAAGGCAAAGGAGCTCCTGTTTTTTTTTAAACTTTAGAATAAGAAACTATGACAACTAATTCCTTTTGTGAGAGGGTAGGAAAGGAATGGGGTGGGGCACATGAGGCATTCCGAAAGTATGACTAGAAATGCCGAACAGTACTATGGTAGATGTGAAAGGTAGGGGAGGGCATGGGACGGGATGGGACGAGATAGACCCATCCCGTTCATTCGGGATCGGGACGGGACGGAATAGACCTCATCCCGACCTCGTCCCATCTCAAACAGGATCGGGACGGGATGAGCTCGTACTAAATAGTCCTACAATAAAAAATAACAAAAATAGTTTTATCTCACATTACTCACACACCAATAATGTCAAATTTAGATACATATAACTTACATCATAAAGAATAATAGATATTAAATAAATAAGTACTAAACTTTTTTTTGGAAGACATATAAATATTAAATTTCATTTAGAATTAATGATTCAATTCATTTAGATTTCATATAGAATTTCATCTTACATTGATTTAATTTCAACACATCCTAAACTTTAATTTAGAAGAGTATTTTGATTAAAATTAATAATAATAAATATTAAATAAATAAATTCGGGACGGGACAGGATAGGCGGGATTGAAAATCTTCATCCCGATCCCATCCCACTCTAGATCGGGACGGGCGGAATCGGGATGAGTTTGATCAATCCCAAAAGAACCCAAAAAAATCGGGACTGGTTCAGGATCGTGGGATGGGATGCCCATCCTTAGTGAAAGGAGTAGACTTTCGTATCAAAATTTGGTATAGAGGGTATCCCTTTTTGTGAATTTTATAGTACAGGATCTTATAGAACTCCAAGAGGTAGGATAATTAGGCTATGAGTGTTAGCGGAACCTCCCTTATGCACATACATGGATTAAAACACTGGTTTCATGGTTAGGGAAAAAACACCATTTTACATATGCTGTCTGTTGAGCATCATTTGCTAGTAGGCATAAAAGTGGTTACTCAACTCCCCACCTTGCTCAACTGTGACCTCAAATGCCAGTAATACAACATGCTTTCCAAATCTATTTTCCCCATCCTTCTATCTAATGCCAAGGACTAATAACTGAATTGCGATGAACAATCATACCAGCATAAAAATAAGAAAAACAAAAACAAATAGAAGAAGCACCTTCCACTCTATGCTTGGACTTTAAAACTTAAAATTTTGTTTGGGTGATAGAGAGCATAATACCAGTTTCAAGAGGCACACACCCCTGTTCGCATGACACATTGAACGAATTTCCTCCAATGATGGTATTTCACGGACAAAACTCAGAGCAAGTTCATATTGTGACAATGCATCTTCATACTGCCCAGCCCCAAAAAACTTGTTTCCTTCAACTTTTGCATCATTAGCTTGATCTAAAGCCCTCTACATCACATTTACATCAAACCAAAACACCCATTTAATAAAAATCGCAATACAGCAACACCAATTCATTAATGATTCGATTAAGTTGATCCAAGTGATGATAGACAGATTTAGAGCACTTAAATTTGACCAATATTTGCAAAATCAAAAGAGAAGCAATCAAACCCAGACCTGTTTCAGCTGCTCATCTTCAAAGGAGTCATCTTTCAATGGGGTGGATTGTTCTTCACTGTCTTTGGGGCCTTCACCTTCGTTTGCCGTCTCGAAACCTTCTTGTTCTATGATTTGGGCTGTTCCATCCATCGGCATGATGTGTTTTTTAGCATTTTCAGCCTCATAGGGTGTTGGCTCTGATTCGATCACGGCCATTAGTGATTGAATTGAGGAGGTTTTTGAGTTGCAGAGAGATTTTAAGGGAAATCTAATGGAGCTCAAAGGGTGGAAAAAATGGACAATACCAGAGAGGGATTTCACCCAATTATTTTATTATTATCTTTTTCAGTCACATGCCTCTTTGTTAAGCCAAAAAATGGAAATGTAAGGCTAGAGAGCGAGGAAACGGGCGAGGAAACGAGCGAGGAGAGTGACGTGGCGGGGTGGGAGCCGTCCACCCCGCTCGGGATGCGTGCCGCAATTTTTTGTGCGCGCATCCCGAGCGGGGTGGACGGCTCCCACCCCGCCACGTCACTCTCCTCGCTGGTTTCCTCGACATTTAGAATTCCCCATAAAGAAATGTAAGGCTAGAGAGCGAGGAAACGGGCGAGGAAACGAGCGAGGAGAGTGACGTGGCGGGGTGGGAGCCGTCCACCCCACTCGGGATGCGTGCCGCAATTTTTTGTGCACGCATCTCGAGCGGGGTGGACGGCTCCCACCCCGCCACGTCACTCTCCTCGCTGGTTTCCTCGACATTTAGAATTCCCCATAAAGAAATGTAAGGCTAGAGAGCGAGGAAACGGGCGAGGAAACGAGCACGCCTAAAATCTTTGATTAGAAAAAAAAAAAAAAAAAAAAAAAAGGAGTGCCCTTCTAAACAAGCACGCCTAAAATGAACCATAAAATAAAATAAAAATAAGAAAACCGCATGATTATGTATGAGATCGACAAGAAAAGAGTGGATAAATAGACAGCGGAAAGGCTTGTGGAGGAATGAGATCGACAAGAAAACTAAAATTCATTTTTAGTTTGAGAAATATTCAGCTCGTGTTTATTGATTTAAAAGCACATGCGACGATGAGAAGTCCCTAAAATTCATTTTTATAGTGTCTATTGACGTATGTCCAGGGGAAGGGCAAGTTCCATCAAGTCAAGTTCACAAAGTTTAGTTTGAGACTGCAAAATGTGGAATTCTTTGGAGGGTAAAGCTATGTACTTTCTACAACTCAGAAAGAATATATAAACTGGACTATCATCTGTAAGATTATCTATAAGACATGTATGCTCCATATTGATTTAATGAGAAGAAAAAACAATCAAGAATAAAGCGGAAGCGTACCTTGTCCATGTACTTCAATAAAGGGATGAGTATTGATCTTCCAGTTGATAACGTATGTTTTCTGTATATCTCTCTGTAGAAGGGAATTTCAGAAGAAACAAAACACACGCACAACTGGAGATCATAACCCAATATTTATAACTAATTGGGTTATCAGTTATTCTTACCAATTTCTAATTTGGTCTCTTATCAAATTAGAAATTGCTTAAGTGTATCTGCATATTAAGCCAATGACTTTTAATACCCTAGCCCAATTAACCATATTAGATCACAATTCATTGAGCTATACTTTAAGATAGCAATACACATTAAATACATGTGTGCCCACACATGTTGGATTTTTCCAACAATCTCCCACTTGGACCACATATGTTACCTTAAAAATGTGTATAACCTAATGAGCTCAAAATTTGCTATCACATATGAAGGTATTTCCAAACAATCTCGTGCATTGACTATATAGGTATAGGACTTAAGGAACTTTCGTCACATTTAGCGCAACTAAATCCATCCATAGTCACGTATACCCATACAATCTAATGACTTAGATCAATCATGGATGCGTAGCATGGAAATTACATGTAACGTGATCTAAACATGCCTATTTCAAACTGGTCCTACTTTAAACTTTATTGAGATCGAACTTTAACACAATAAACAAGAGTGTGAATAAACTGAATACTTTATTTCTGCAAAAAAATACCCAAATACACAAAATGTATCCAAAAAACCAATATAGAGGAATCAAATATACAAATTCCCACTAAACCAAATATCCTCAAATGATATAACACTCATATGAGCAGTGTGCTCATGAAAGACCTTGGGTGGTAATCCCTTAGTAAGCGGATCCACAATCATGGAGTTTGTCTCAATGTGCTCTATGGAAATCTGTTTATTCTGCACTCTCTTTCACAACCAGGAACTTTATGTCAATATGATCTGACCTAGATGAACTCCTGTTGTTGGCATATAGAACTGCTGAGTTATTATCACAATATAACTTTAGTGGTCTTTCAATACTCCTCAGAATGCGCAGCTCGGTGACAAAATTTTGCAGCCATAATCCATGATTGGATGCCTCAAAACATGCTATATATTCTACTTCCATAGTGGAAGAAGCTATGAGTGTCTATTTGGCACTCTTCCAAAAAATAGCTCCTCTAGCTAACAGATAAATGTAGTCTGATGTGGATTTCCTACTATCTTGGCATCCAGCAAAATCAGAATCAGAATACCTTATGATCTCAAACTGATCCGATTTCTTATATGTGAGCATGTAATCCTTAGTTCTCTATAAATATCTTATAACCCGTTTGGCTGCTTTTCAGTGATCCATCCCAGGGTTGTCTAAATATTTTCTTAGCATTCCAACAATGAATGTTATATCTGAACGTGTACAAACCAGAGCGTACATTAGACTCCCAACAGCTGATGCATAGAGAATCTCTTGCATTTTTTTAACTTCAAGTTTATTCCTAGGGCATTGCTTAAGACTGAATTTGCCTCCTTTAGCTACAGAGGTGTCTCCTGGTTTACAATTTTGCATGCCAAATATTTTAAGCACATTTTCTATATAGCTCTCTTGTGATAATCCAAGAATACCCCGAGAGCGATCTTGGTGTATCTGAATCCTTAAAACAAAAGAAGTTTCACCAAAATCTTTCATATCAAATTTCTTTGATAGAAATCTCTTAGTTTCGTGCAACATGTCTTTGTTATTAGTGGCAAGCAGTATGTCATCAACATACAAAACCAAGAAGATATGCTTACTCCCACTGAACTTATGATACACACAATTATCAATTGCATTTGTCTCGAAACCAAATATGACAATTACTTGATGAAATTTGTGGTACCATTGACGAGAAGCTTGCTTGAGCCCATAGATGGATTTCTTTAGTTTGCAAATGATAATCACATAATTATAACATTATTACCTCTTATTATATTTTTGTTAATCCTTATTTTTATCTTATTTTAGATTAATTATTAAATTTTTGTGTTTTTGTAGAATGTGGAGTTGTAATAAAGAAATCAGAGAAAAATACAATGAACAAATCTCAGACGATGACTTCAGAGGAAGTGGAGGTGAAAATAGCCTAAGCCCATAACCTAAACTCAAAACCAAGCCCATAAACTCAAACCCAAAGAATATTCTCCCATTTATCCCATATTCAGATTTGATTTTACCTTGATTCACTCCATGAATCATCCATTTATCTCATCTCTATTCATTTTGTTCATTATCTATAAATACAATAGAAAATGAATGTGAAAGGGGAGCAGGAGAAGGAAATCAAGCCTCAATAGACAAAAACAAATCCTCCTTCCTTCATAAAGTGATTTTCATCACACCCATCTCATCACCATCCATCTCTCACCTCCTCCTCTTCTTCCACCATCAGTCTTCACCTCGCCACCGTCCAGCAGCCAACCACTGTGCACCACCATCATCCATCACTGTCCTCGCGCAACAAAACAGGGAGAATCTCCCTGTTTTCTCGTCACGTTCCTCTCCCTCTCCCTGTTCCATCATGCCACACAGCCACCAACACCACCGGAGCACGACCCCCATGTCCTCTCTTCTCCACCTCGCCTTCATTCCTCATCCATCTCTCCATGCTCTCTCTCTCTCGTTCCCGCCACAAACAAGAAACCAACAGGGAGGACTCCCAGTCCCTGTTTCTCTCTCCCTCACGAACCCAGCCCCTCATTCACAGGAACAAAAGAAAACAAAGGAGAAGCAACAACGCGAGCCGCCATCACAGCCACCAGAGCCACTTTCCACCGCCATCACCCACCACGAAACAAAGCTCGCAACAGTACCGGAGCCGGTTAAAGGAAGAAGAAGCTCGCGAGGAGCGAAGAGGAATCAGCAGCCGGAGCCGTTCGGAGGGAGAAAGAGCTCGCGAGGAGCGAAGTCGAAGCTCGTGAGGAGCGTTGCTCGCTGAAGACGAAGGCGCAAAGGACGTGTGATTTTTCTGGCGGGAACCAACTGTTTTTCAAAATAGTTGGATGTTTACAACCTGCTGATCTGCTGAGTACCACCGCACCGAGGTGGCGACAAACCAAAAGGGTAATATAATTTATTTTAATTTATTTTACGGACTTAAATGCTTAATTGTTAATTACAATTTTATTTCAGAAATTTGATAAATTGCTTTTACCTTTCATGTTCGATTAAAATTTGATATGTTTGGTAGTTAGATTCACATTTTATCAATATTCAAAGCATGTGCTAACAAATATTGAGCTTGAACTTTGATTAAGTGTGCCCTAAAAAGACACTTAATGCTTGGTAAGAGTTTATTTGCTTGAGATAAATTGTTCATGTTTGACAGAAACTTGATATGATTGGAATTGGATTTTAATGATCACATCTTCGGTGTAAGCAAGGGATCCTCGTCCCTAAAGCTTCTCGTTTATAATTTTAGTAATTTAGATTTAAATATATTTTCTAACTCATCGGTGAGTCCAAACCCACAAAATCCATCTCATCCATCTTTTCCTTTTTTTTATTTTTAATTTATTTTTAGTTTAGTTTTAAAAACACTGTAACCCCATTTTTCTCCAAATTAGTTTAATTAAATTATTAAATTCAATTTAATCCACATTCTTCGTGGGATCGACCCGTACTTGCCATTGTCTACCAGTTAGACACCGTGCACTTGTGGTTATTACAAGTGGGTCAAATTAGTCTGTTTATTTAGGCCGGTTAAACCCGCAACAGCAAACCATATTCTTCGGGGTCTCCAGACACAAAATTTTCTGGTTGCACCATATAAATTGTTTCATCAATGTCGCCATTGGGAAATGTTGTCTTAACATCCATCTGATGTAGCTCAAGGTCAAAGTGCGCAACAAGTGCCATCAGTGTCCTAAATGAGACTTTCTTTGAAACCGGAGAGAAAGTCTCTTTATAGTCGATGCCTTCATTTTGAGTGAAGCCTTTAGCTACAAGACGAGCCTTATATCTCTCCACATTACCTTTTGAATTCCTCTTGGTTTTGAATATTCATTTACAACCAATGGGCTTTGTATTTTTAGGTAATGGGACAAGATCCCAAACTTGATTGTCTTGCATAGACTTGTACTCCTCATTCATAGCAGCTATCCACGTTTGAGAGTTAGAATCCTGCATGGCTTGATGGAAGTTGATTGGATCATTTTCCATCAATCCATCATTTTTCTCATGTTTTTGGAGAAAAACTATGTAATCATCCGGAATAACATTTCTCCTTTCTCTCGTAGATCTCCTTAATGGCATTTGTCCTTGAGGTTGTTGAGTTCATTCCTCTGGAATATTTACTTCAATTTGAACAGGGAGTTGTTCAACATTGTCTTGTTGAGGTTCCACATCTGCTTTTTGATCAATAACAGGTACATAAACATGTACATTGTCAAAAACATTAGTAGGAGTCGAAATCGATTCCTCCTCAAAGACAATGTCTCTTAACTTATTTCTCCCCCCAAACTCAACATCCTAAAAAAAAGTCGCAGTTCCCGTTTAAAAAATATACCTAATTGTGGGATCATAAAAGTTGTAGCCCCTAGATCGCTCTGAATAACCAATAAAGTAGCTGCTTACTGTCTTGGAGTCAAATTTGTTTCATTTGGCCTATAAGGCCTAGCCTCAGATGGACATCCCCAAATGTGAAAGGGTTTTAAACTACACTTTCGGCTTGTCCAAAGTTCATAAGGAGTCTTGGCAGTAGCTTTAGTTGGTACTCTATTTAGGATATAAGCTGATGTCTTTATTGCTTTTCCCCAGAGTGATTCTGGTAAGGTAGAATGACTAATCATACTCCTCACCATATCCTTAAGAGTTCTGTTTCGTCTTTCAGCGACACCATTCATGCTAGGTGAACCTGACATGGTGTACTGTGGGACGATTCCACATTCCTCTAGGACTTTAGCAAATGGCCCTGACATTGTTCTCCTGAACCGTCATATCTGCCATAGTACTCTCCACCACGATCAGATCTAATACACTTAATTTTCTTACTGAGTTGGTTTTCAACTTCAGTTTTAAAAGACTTGAATACATCCAGTAACACTGATTTCTCTTGAATGAGATAAATGTACCCATAACGTGAGTAGTCGTCTATGAATGATATAATTAAAGTATCGTTGACCATTCCAAGTAGCCGTAGGGAATGGTCCACAGATATCCGTATGTATCAATTCTAAGACATCTGAAGATCTATTAGCACCTAATCTCTTTTGTTTGGTATGTTTTCCCTTGATGCACTCAATACAGACATCTAAGTCTGAAAAGTCAAGTGAATCCAAAATGCCTTCTGACACAAGTCGTTCAATTCTAGATTTGGATATATGACCCAAACACTTGTGCCATAATTTTGCTGAATTTTCTTTGTTTATCTTGCGTTTTGTACCCCGTGAATCCACATGCAAGGTTTCATTATATGATGCAATAGTATCAAGCAAATATAGGTTATCAAACACACTTAATGAACTAGTACCAACAATATTTGAATTCAATGAAAGATTGAATTGATTGTTTCCAAATGAACAATTATAACTAGATTTGTCCAATAAAGAAACAGAAACCAAATTCTGTCTAAAGGACGATACAACAAAAGTGTCTTTCAAATCCAAATAAAAACTAGTTCTCAACAATAACCTAAAATGCCATATTGCCTCAACATCTACCGAATTTCCATCGCCCACAAAGATGTATCTTTCAATATCATTTGGCTTTCGGTAGCTCAGGCAACCCTGCATAGAAACACTTATGTGAGTGGTAGCACCAGAATCTAACCACCAAGTGCTTCTAGATAATGAAGCTAAATTAACCTCAAAACAGACCAAAGTAAAGAATGTATCTTTCTTGGCGCGCTAAGCATGATACTTACTACATTCTTTTTTTCCATGTCTTAGCTTTCCACAAAAGAAACATCCTTGATTTTCCTTAGGTTTTTTTTGCTCTGGACCCTTAGCAGCTTCATTTTTCTTTCTTTTCTTGCCCTTATCCTTAGAGGTACTTTCCAGATGAGTACTTTCAAATCTCTCTTACTTCAACCTTTCCTCTTCTTGCACACAATATGAAATGAACTCGTTAAGAGTCCATTTCTCCTTTTGACAGTTATAACTGACTGAAATGTGCAGGAAGAGATATCAATACTAAATGCACGAGCAAGTTAGTGCCTTAAGTTTGGAAGCAATGTGAGACATCTCCATGATGTACTCCCTTATGTTTCCCTTGCCTTTGTACTTCATTGAAATCAAGCTAGCTAAAAGCATGCTTGTTTCAGCCTTGTCGTTTTTTGCAAAACGTTTTTCAATTTTAGCAAGAAAATCACTGGCCTTAGTTACCTCTTCAGATATTGCATCTCTAAAGGCTTCTGAAATGCCGCGCTTAATGATCATTAGACTCATGCGATTAGAGCGTTCCCACTTCTCAAAGTTCCTCATTTCTTCAGAAGAACTTTCAGCTGTAAGAGTAGCGGGTTGTTCTATCCTTAGTGCAAGGTCTAGATCCATGCAACCAAGAACGATTAAGACGTTCTCTTTCCAATCCTTGAAGTTTGTCCCATTAAGCATGAGAATACTGTTTGCATGAGCAGATATTGTAGTAGCAAACATAATAGTTGTACAGATAATAAACCTAATGAGCATGCATGTTCACATCATAATCTTAATAAACAATCTTTAAATTCAAACAATTATGGAATACATCTCAAGATACCTAACACAACATTAATATCAAGTCTTTGGACAATAATATTAACTTGTAAGTGGTACTCTTGGTGTGGTGATCAAATATTGACAATAAATCCTGTCAAACAATAAGTCTATCTTTGGATCGGCTTATTATTCACATGAAAACCTTATAATTGTCACATATTTATCACTACAGGTGTGTATGCAATTCGCCAAAATATTATCCTTCCTTTGGGCCGGCTAATATTAGCATGAACTCACAAACACAAACATCTTAACATTCTCAATAAATTAATCTACATAAGACAGGTCACTTTGGTGACATCTTATTTCAATTAGTTCAATCAAATGTTAGACAAACTAAATCAGTCATTAGATGCATCCCAAAAAACATTTAAATTAAAAAATTTCAAATAAATCGCCTTGAGAAAAAATAATAAATAAATAACAGACCTAAGTAATGTACCTGATTTAATGTCCATTATTTAATTTTTTGAATTTTATTTTATTTTATTATCAGGGTGGCTCAGACAGATTCTGCTGGGTGCAAATAGTCAAACACAGGATGGATCGGTTATCTGAACTGGATCAGGGTGACCCATCTGGCCCAGTAGGGTCTGAACCTGTCCTAGCAACCCGTCAGACCCAACAACCTAAATGTCTTTCAATTAAGTTGTAGCCCAATGAAAAATTTCAAATAAAACTGAAGGGTCCAATACATGCCTTAACTTAAAAGTTGTTATACACATGGGCCTAATTCTGGTCCAACAACCTAACAGATCAAGATCTGATTCAGGCCTTAATAAAACTTGTTATACACTGGACCTAATTCTGGTCCAACAAACCCTAGAAATTTAACGAAACAAGATCTGAACGAAGCTGGTCCACAACAGATCGCTTTTTCTAGAGTGTATAGATGCCAGGCAATAAACAATAACCTATGGTTACTCATGCTGAGTACCAGGATGTAGAGCAAACTATTCGTAAAATGACATGGGTGACAGGCTCCATTAAGGGACACGTGTCAACGTTTGTCATCTTGAAAATTTACTCCAACAGGCAGGCAACAATCTCCATAGACTTACATGATCTTATCTGGTTGACCAATCACATTGGTATAACAATGTTTTGTTACGTGTTCCAAGTTGTACATGCATGAGTTGCATATTCTAACCATTTTTTAATGAACCTAAGGAAATCAACTATTTAAGACTCTTATGCAACATGCACTAGCTAAGTATGACACAAACACACTTATTCAATAAAAAACACAGAATACAGTAGATTTTCAAGGTCTGTTGTTTTGTATCATACCTATGAGGCAACAAAATTGGTTTTTCTTATAAATAGATCATAAACCTTAAAAAAAAAAAAAATCTTGATTTTATGCCAAAAATTCATCCTAAATTTCATAATCTCTCAAATAATTAATCATGGAGTAGGCTCTGATACCACTTGTAAGATTATCTATAAGACACATGTATGCTCCATATTGATTCATGATAGCACTTCAAGAAAGGGACGAGTCTTGATCTTCCAGTTGATAACGTATGTTTTATGTATATCTCTCTGTAGAAGGGAATTTCAGAAGAAACAAAATACACGCACAACTGGGGACCATAATCCAATATTTATAATTGATTGGGTTATCAGTTATTCTTACCAATTTCTAATTTGGTCCTTTATCAAATTAGAAATTGCTTAAGTGTATCTACATATTAAGCCCATGACTATTAATACCCTAGCCCAATTAACCATATTGGATCACAATTCATTGAGTTATACTTTAAGATAGCAATACACATTAAATACATATGTGTGCCCAAACATGTTGGATTTTTCCGACATCATCTTGAAATCCTCTTTCTATTATCAAAACTGAAGATTATTTAAAAGAATGTTGATTCCGCAGTTTTGCGGCTCCCAGAGAATGGGAGACAAAAATAATCTTCTATCCGCCATCGTTTACAAGTATCATACACGTTGTCTGATATGTACAGTACAAAGAATGGACAAAGCTACCACGATAAAACCTTGAAATCCGACTTAGCAAGCCAATTGAGGCATAAACTTGAGCACCAGCATGGAGAATCAAATGGATCTAGCAAGCATTTCGGATGTACACTTGAGCACCAGCATGGAGAATCAAATATACACTCCCATCCACTGGTCAATAATTAGTGTCACAGTTACTAGAACTTATGTCAGTGTCCCAAATTAAGTCGTAGTTGGTCAAGCAAAAGGCCAATCACTAGAAAATCCTGATAGTACAAAAAAAAACCCAAAGATGTGAGAATGGAATATCGAAAGCTTTTTTTTATTATAAAAAAAACCATTAAGATTGGATGAATACCTCTGCTACCACTTGAAAATGATCATCCCTGATGGGTAGCGGGAGATCCGTCATTGCAAATCCTCTGGTTCATGAAAAGAGAGCATTATATGCCGGTACAGAAATGAAGAGACAATGAGTTAGACTGGAGTTCTTTATCGCATCGTTAGTGATATACTGATATAAGAGGAAGTGCACCTTTATGTTCTATAAATTTTCATTTTGGATTTACACGCAAAGGGTTCTACAAAGTTGCTATGCAGATATTATGCCCAGGTCCACAAACTAAGTCATATGCATTGTAAGCATAAGACTGAAAAGAAAAAACTCATCTGTCATAGCTTCTTACCTCCCATGAACGCAGATAAGAATATAGCACCGGATAATGTGAAAGAGGAGGCGCGGAGAGAACTCTTGCTGTACAGCCAAAAGATAGACCTTTATGAATAAAGTCATATGAACAAATAAATGGTCGTTAATGACTAAACTTCAGTAATCACATCTTGTATATAAAAGGTGGAGCTTATTGCTTAGAAATACCATATGCTCAAAGGTGTTCGCCAATTTATTGAGAAGGTTGCAGTGTACTGAAGCACAAACATATGATAATCCCTGCTTGTCAGGCAGCCATGGGCGGATCCACTGCTTGGATAAGGGGGTCAATTGACCCCCTTAGGTTTTGTAAAAAATTCATTAAAGTAGTTAAAATTTCACTATTGCCCCCCTTTGAAAATTTATATTGCCACCTTGAAATTTCATATTGTTTCCTCTTTATAAAAAAAACATCATAGATCCCAAATCGCAAGAGAAACCGAGCCTCTTGTGTTTGCGTCTTCGCTTGCGTCTTGCGATATCTTCTTCAATTCTTCTTCATCCCCGTCTGAAACAGGTGAGTTTGTTTGATGTTCTTATTTCTCCATCTCCAACTTGTTGATTTTATGCCCTGGTCTTGCAATAAAAATTTCGATGAATTTCTGAAACCTAAATTACTGAATTTAATATAGTTTTTCATGTCAACCGATTCAGAGATTCTCCATCTAATATTACAACTAACAAGAAAAGAAGAAACAATGACAAAACTACATGTCCGATGAATGTTGTGTCAATCAAAAAAGAAATTGGATCAGCTGCTAAAGCCATTGCAGCAGGCAATACAATATGAAATATCTCCAAGCCAAACTCATCCTTATTGAAAATAATCTCACAATAAGCCTTAATGGACTTTCTATAAAAGCAAAAAAAAAAAAAATGCTCTACATAAAATGTTACTAAGCAATCAATCTCACACTCAAAGACAAACACACCCCATACACACCACATGTACACATTTCACACTACACACATAGTGACATACATAGCCTGTTTGCAATGTACATAAAAATTGAAATTTTTATGTTATATATCTCCATCGTTAAACATAACCCAGAAAAAGAAGACAAACTTTGGTGCCTTTACTAATTTCTTGGAAACTTCTTATACAAATGACATTTTTTATGCTGTATACCGAGGAAATTTCTTGGAAATGTTACATATTTTTTTGCCCCCATTTGTCTGCAATCCTGGATCTGCCCCTACACGCAGCATGGCCTCCAAAATGTGCATTGCTATCTGATACGACATATTTACCAGTAAAGGTTAGAACTATATCATAATCACCTGCTGAAAGAGAAGAAGAACGAAAGCTATCAATGAAGTCAATCAAGTGACTTGAGTTTTAGTTGTTTTGAAAGCAACTGAGATATATTATGCATCCTGATAGATGATTGGCCATACAAGATAGGGAGACAGAGAATTCGAGCCAAAGGTTTGCTCCAGGGGAACCAAGGTTTGGCTCTAGAAAGGTCATTGCTTTAAAGACGATTGATGCATAATGATGATACATAAAAACGGTTACACCGCGGAGCCGTATATGTGTCATGATGATCTCGAGGAATTACGACCTCAAGCGTCAGCCTAACACTGAACCGACCCAATCAGTTCTAAGCCCGCCCAACTGCAGTCAGCCAGGCGGACCCAAATTTCACCAGCATGCTAGGCCCACACGTCTCATGGCTATCTTGAATACCCGCAAGCCCTCTTCAGGCAAGTATCTCAAGGATCAGCTTCAGATGGGCAACTATAGTTGCTCTCCCGCTTCCAACTAAGAAGCTAACACCAGAATATGTTTCACACAAGGAAACTCCCTTCTACGGATTGTTCTTGGATTGGGAACTATCTCCCACGTATCTAGGAGCACAAAGCTAACATGAAACTTCCCTCCTACAACATGATTTCTAATTAGGGAGAAATCTCCATGAATATCTCCTTCCTAAACTACGTCTGCGATGGCCAGGTAGAACCAGGACTCCTTGCACTATCAATAAGACATGAGGTTGGAAAGCTAGGGTATGCCACAAATTCCCTGTTACAGCATTACACCTTCCTTAGAGCCCGTCTGACTTTAGCATCGGAGTGCCATTGGCCACCACACGGTGGTTTGTGGCTCATGTGTGTTACTTGTGCAGGTTAGCAAGTCAGCGAGACTAGATCAAAGCAGGGAGCGGAAAAAGACTGCATTAGTTTGGCGTCGTCCGTGGGGACGACATAGTTCTTAATTTTACACTAAGCGTCGTCTCCTTTCAAAACTTAGAGAGATGGTGACCACCAGGTCACGCAACAACAGAAAACTAGGGGATCCTGTACTTCCTCTCTTGGTGGATCCTGTCGCGCACGGGCAACCAACTCACGCTCCCGCACCAACAGCAGCATTGTTGAACCCCGAGTCGGATGTACGATATCTTTTCATACACCAAGCTCTGTTGATGATTAAGACGCTCAAATCTATGAAACAAAGCCCTGACGAGACGTTAGAGACATATTTAACTCGCTTTAATAGCGGGTTGACCACCGTCCACGTATGCAAATACAAAACGACCATCATCCTTCATCAACGGATTGCGAAAAAGAAAGTTTTACAACCGTCCGACATTGGACCGGCCAGCAAGCATGGCGGACCTGACAAAGGAAGCACAAAACTTCATCATCCTGGGAGAAAGACGGAGGGGAACCGAACCCGAAGAGCCATCGGTCAACGGAGTACATGTGCTTCATGGAGCACATTCCGAGTTCGAATTATCTAACAGGTCCAGAAAAAGGGCTCTACAAGTTATGAGGATTCAAGCAATATGTGGCGAGCAGCCGCCGCAACGTGGTCAGAGGCAAGGCTCATCCGCGCCCCTGGTATTTTCGCAGAATGATCTCCAGGGCATACAACGACGCCCTGGTGGTGACAATTTCCCTGGCGGGCTGGGAGGTAAGAAGGTCCTTGGTTGATACTGTAAGCTCAATGATGTCATGTTCCTCCACACGCTCCACAACATGCAACTAGACGAAACAACATTGACCCTTGATAGTCGTCTAGTGACCGACTTTAGTGGCGAAAAACAACTCCCTGTGAGAAAAACATAGCTGACAATAACAGTGGGAGAGTTGCCAATGGCATGACAGCTCAACGGTTAGAGCTTGGCGGATGGTACCACTAGGTCATGGGTTCAAACCCAGCTTGCGGCATATTAATGGGTTCTGGGATCCTATAAAAACCCTGCTTGCCTTTCAAAAAAAATAAAAAAAATAAAAATAACAGTGGGAGAGCAACTGACTCATAAAACCATGTATCAAGAGTTCATAGTGATTGACACGCCTTCAACGTACAATGCGGTTCTAAGAAGACCCTGAATACATCATATGGGAGCGGCGGTCTCCACCCTCCACCAGTGCCTCAAGTACGCTACAAACCAAGTGGTTGGTACATTGAGAGGAGATCAGTTGGCGGCCAGGGAATGCCAATTCATGATGACTTTGCCTCCCGACAATCCTCAACAGGCAGCAAATCCAACGGCCAAGACTACCCTCCAAACAACCCGAAGCACAGGAAAAAAACAACAGGCACCGGATCACGATGCACCAGTAAGCCCTCGAGGAAGGCCCAATGCTGAATAGCTAGAGGAATAAACCATCACGGTCTACCTCGACAGCCCTCGAAATAGCAAGGCCATTTAGATTGGTTTCCGCCCAAGTAGGGTAGTGGCGAAACAACTTACGAAGCTGTTGCAGCGTAACCAGGACATTTTCACATGAACCATGAGGGATATGGTGGGGATCGATTCGTCGATAATCACTCATCGCCTCAAGGTCGACCCCTTGAAGAAAACTGTCAGGCAGAATAAGAGGCCCGTGGCGCCTGAAAGAAACGCGATCATAAACAAATAGGTATAACGTTTACTCGACGTGGACATGATCAAGGAAGTGTGATACCTCGATTGGCTGGCAAACACCATTCTCGTAGAAAATAAAAACGGGAAGTGGAGTGTGTGTAGGCTACACTTACCTAAATAAAGCCTGCCCAAAGGACAACTTCCCACTCCCCCGCATCGATCAGATCATAGACGCTACTTCGGAACACAACCTACTCAGCTTTATTGACGCCTATTCAGACTACAATCAAATATTGATGCACCCCTAGATAAAAAGAAAACCTCTTTCGTAATGGAAAACGGAATATACTGCTATAAGGCAATTCCATTCGACTTGAAGAATGCAAGGGATACTTACCAATGATTTGTCAACCGAATGTTCAAAGAGAAGATCGATAGAAATATGGAGGTATACATCGACGACATGCTGGTCAAGAGCATTGGCAGCCCCGACCACATACGAGATCTTGCCAAAGAATTTGACCAACTTAGAAAATACTAGATGAAACTCAACCCACAAAAGTACACGTTCGGAGTCGAGTCAGGGAAATTCCTAGGCTACATAGTGAACAAAAAGAGGATCGAAGCCAATCCAAAACTGATTCATGTTCTTCTCGACATGAAATCCTCAACCAATATCAGAGACGTTTAGAGTCTGACTGAGAGGGTAGCAGCACTCAACATATTTATATCAAAGTCGTCCGACAAATGCCTCCCATTCTTTAAGATACTAAGAGGAAGCAAAAAATTCTCGTGGAATGAGGAATGCGAACAAGCCTTTCAAAACCTAAAAGCATACATGGGGGAGTTAGAGCTAGTCTCGAAGCCCGCGATAGGTCAAACACTATACCTATACTTGTCTGTTTTCAAACACGTTGTCAGTTCAGCCCTTGTACAAGATGGCCAAGGAACCTAGAGGCCAGTATACTACACCAGCAAAACCTTCGTAGAAGTAGAAGCACACTATCCAGTCCTGGAAAAGTTGGCTCTGGCACTGGTTGTATCCTCTAGGAAACTGAGGCCCTATTTTCAGGCCCACTCCATAACGGTCCTGACCAAACATCCACTCCGCTTGGTATTGCATAAACCCAAGTTGTCTGACAGGATAGTGAAATGGTCGGTAGAGCTCGAACAGTTCGACATAATCTACGCTCCAATAACCGCCATCAAAGCCTAGACGTTTGATGATTTCATCGCTGGATTTATCGACGGAGAATAAATGAGGGTAGACTTTCAACCCTCGAAATCAGATGTCCAAGCATGGACCCTACGCTGCGACAGATCTTCAACAGATAGGGCGAGTGGAGCAAGGATCATACTCCGCTCCCCTAGCGGCTACACCCTCGAAAAGGCCGTCAGATTCGGCTTCTCCACTTCAAATAACGAGGCCAAATACGAAGTACTCCTGTCTGGCTTGAAGCTAGCTTTTGGGATTGGCAGAGATCACCTAACAACATACAACGACTCAAGACTAGTGGTCAACTAGGTCAAAGGAGATTTCAATAGTAGAGATCCCCACATAATAGCCTACCGCAACAAGGTACTTGGCATAATGGGAAAATTCAAGAGGTACCAACTAACACAGTACCCCCGAGAAGATAACCAAAAAGTTGATGAGCTAGCAAAAGAAGCCTCAGTCTCCAACAATGTCTCTTGTGACCTCATCGAGTATAAAGAAAAGTCAAGCCTCGACGAGGATGAGCACATAGATATTTGCGCCGTGGAATTACAACCAAATTGGATGACTCCAATACTAGAATATATAGCGTGGGGAGCCCTTCTGATAGAATAGGTCGAAGCACAAAGACTTGTAAACAGAGCAGTAAGGTACACTCTCCTAAACGACAAGTTATAAAGAAGATCGGTGACATGGCCCCTGTTCCGACGCCTATTGTCTTCAGAGGCAAGCTAAGTCTTGGGAACTATCCACAACGGTATTTGCAGGAATCACCCAGGTGAGAGAACCCTTGCCCATAAGGCCTTGACTCTAGGATATTATTGGTCAACCATGCAGTGAGACGCCAAAGATACCGTCCACATGTGCGATAAATGTCAGAGGTTCGCGCCATATACCCATATGTCGGCACAACCACTGACTCCAACGACTAGTCCATGGCCCTTCGCACAATGGGGATGGACATCGTCGGGCTGCTCCTGGCATCAGTTGGTAAAAAATTCCTTCTTGTCGCCGTCGAATACTTCACCAAGTGGGTCGAGGTAGAGCCCCTATCAAAAAATTCCTTCTTGTCGCCGTCGAATACTTCACCAAGTGGGTCGTGGCAGAGCCCCTATCCAAAATAAAACAAGTCCAGATCGAAAAATTCATATGGGCACCATCGTCTGCAGATTTGGCATCCCCAGAGTATTGGTTAGTGACAACGGAACTCAGTTCGAAGGTAGCAAGGTCAAAGAACTGTGCAAAAATATGGGAGTCAAGCACCACTTCTCCTTGCTAGGACACCTCCAGGCCAACGGCCAAGCAGAAATTACCAACCGGACGATCCTAGAGGCCATCAAGAGAAAACTCGATGTGGCCAAAGAAAAATGGGTTCCAGAGCTACCAAGAATACTCTGGGCATATCGAACGACTAAAAGAATCCCTACCGAAGAGACACCCTTTGCCCTAGCATTCAAGTTGGAAGTTATGATTCTGGTAGAACTAGTGGTGCCAACCTTTTAGATGGAAGAGTTCAGATCAGAAGGTAACGATGAGGTCTTACGCGTGGGACTAAACCTCCTTGACAAAAAATGAGATCTAACTTCCACCAAGATAGCCGCCGACCAACAACGGATGGTGTAGTATTATAACAGGAAGGTCAAGCCACGCGAATTAAATGTGGGGGATTGGGTAATCAGAAAAACCCAGTAGAACACTAACCAACCCGTTTCGCGTGGCTTACCAAGGGATCATTGCTCTCGATACAAAGGGTGGCTTGACCAACAACGGATGGTGTAGTATTACCAAAGCCTAATCCGCTCCGTGCGGGTCACAACGGCTGAGGAAGTGAGAGTCTAGTCAATGCTTGTCCCCTGATAACAACGAATCGCTAATGGATCATTGCTCTCGATACAGACAATGATCGCCAAACTTACCAGGTAAGCTTAGTCAGTAAACGACTAATGACGATGGCTTCTAGTGCCCAAATCCTAATCTGCTGCATGCAGTTCAAAACGGCTAACGAAGTGGGAGTCTAGTCCGCGCTTGTCTGCTGATGACAATGACTCGCCAAGGGATCATTGCTCTTGATACAGACAGTGATCACCAAACTTACCAGGTAAGCTTAATCAGTTCATGACTGATGATGACGGCTTCTGGTGCCCAACGCCTAATCTGCTCCGCGCGGGTCAAAATAGCCAGGGAAGTGGGAGTTTAGTGAGTGCTTGTCCGCTGATAACGATGACTCACCAAGGGATCATTGCTCTCGATACAGACAACGATCGCCAAACTTACTAGGTAAGCTTAGTCAATACGCGACTGATGAAAACGACTTATGGTGCCCAAAGCCTTATCCGCTCCGCGCGGGTCACAACGGCTGAGGAAGTGGGAGTCTAGTCAACGCTTAATCGTTGATGACGATGACTCGCCAAGGGATCATGACTCTAAATATAGACAATGATCGTCGAACTTATCAAGTAAGCTTAATCAGTTCGTGACTGATGACAATAGCTTCTGGTACGCCAAGCCTAATCCGCTCGGCACAGGTCACAGCGGTTGAACAAATGGAAGCAGAAGTCAGCGCTAGTCCGCCAACACTCAAGGAGTCATTACAGACAATGACTAAAGGAATCTGGTCAACCCCTAGCTAACAACGACTTCCACTGGTTAACCCCTAATCTGTCATAATAGCAATATAGTTTGACCGAAAAAATAGGCATTCCACCTAGTAGTACAAACTCTTCGGTCTACAAAACAACCAAAGCGAATACGACAATACAGAGCAAAAACAACACTTTCATTCAAAAAATATGTCTATATAATATCCGCCCATGAAAGGAAATTACAATCAATATAAGGAGAAGCATCCTCCTCATTTGTTAGCCTCGCAACACCAAAGCCCTCCCCTCGATTGATCGGCCCAAAAGCATCCTTCTTAATTATAGCGGGCAAAATCAAGCTCGATATTGGGGGTGCTTTTCTATAATTAGTTCTAAGAGCTCCAGTCTGCCCCGAATGACCTCAAACGAGATCAGAGGCCTCCTGTCGGACACGTCAAAGTCCACTGCACCCAACAAGGCCTCATATTGCCAGCGCTCATCCGCTAGCAACCACTCCGCCTCCATAGCATGGCGAAGCCCCTTGTCAACCTGGCCTCCAGCTGCTGCCTTTCAACAGCCCATTCTACCTCCGCCGGCTTCCTGAGCCTCTGGTCCAGAAGACCACCTTTCCACACTTCAGCACGGGTTGACGTCAAATCGGACTCGGTAGCCCTTATCCTAGCCCTCACATCAGCAATTGTTGCATCGGTAACGAGGGTCGTGGCCTTCTCGCCCTCGTGGTTTGCGACAGTGCCAAAACCTTTCGCCTAATAGAGGGCGTCCGAATACGACATTTGAAAATCAGTGAAGGCCTTCTCCAAAACAAGGACCCTCCCACAGGCTTCAGGGTGCAGCAAGATAGGACCGTACGGCTCTGGGGCGCGAGTACTAAGTTGAGAAACCGCCCTGACAGAAGTCTGCCTCTTCCTCGGGACTACAACTGGAGGTACATTCACCTCCAATTCAGAAATCTTGGAAGGACTGAGCGGGGCTAGGCTTATCTTCCTCATACGACGCGCAATCACCCCCTCAGTTAGTGAACCTGAAACGAGGTGAGCACCATAAGAGCACCGCAGCAACCCACTATGCACGACATTTCCTGACGTTACGACCTCCTCAACATAAATCAAATGGAGCTCGAGAAATTCCTTATCTATCCGCATCTCTTCCTTCCTAAGAGACGGATTAACAAACTTCCCTGAAACAACGAAACAACGTCAGAACCCGTGTCGCAAAAGGAACACACGAAGATGTGCATGCACCAACGATCAAGGGACTCACCGAGGTCAAACTGAAAGTATCGAGGCCACTCTGCGACTCCCGAGCCTGAAGTAACCAGAATCCGTCGAAGCCAAGAACCATTGTTTCTCCCAAGATTCGGCGTTGTACGCTGTCAGTCACAGACAAAAACGACATGTCAGCATACAGATACCTCTGGAATCCGGCCGAGCATTGGTCAAGTGATGAATCACTGACGAAATCAAGCGAAGGCTAGCGTCATGAGCCCTCAGGAGAATTGCAAGCAGTATCTTGAACCCGCTCGATGCCATTTGAGTGAGAGGCATGCGAAAATAGATAAAGAAGCGCCAGACGTCATCTGGCACAAAAAACCGGAGCCCAAACTTGAACATACTGTCACGACCCGATCCACAGAGTACTATATTGTCCGTTTTGGGCCCAATGCCCGCACGACTTTAAAACGCGTAGTACTTTGTAGATCCAACGTCGTACATATATAGCACATTTCCTTCCCTCACCTAGGCGATGTGAGACTATAATCTCCCCTTGGTAGCTTGCCCAACCTCTCTTGGGATCCACGGGCCTATTGGGCTTATTTCGCACCCTCCCCTTCAGGTCCGCCCACACAAGGGTATTACAGTCCACCCCCCTAAGGGAGCCCCAACGTCCTCGTTGGCACATTTTCGGCTAGGTCCGGCTCTGATACCATTTTGTCACGACCCGATCCACAGAGTACTATATTGTCCGCTTTGGGCCCAAGGCTTGCACGGCTTTAAAACGCGTAGTACTTTGTAGATCCAATGTCGTATATATATATAGCACATTTCCTTCCCTCACCTAGGTGATGTGGGACTATAATCTCCCCTTGGTAGCTCGTCCAACCCCTCTTGGGATCCACGGGCCTATTGGGCTTCTCCCGCACCCTCTCCTCAGGTCCGCCCACACAAGGGTATTACAGGTCCCCCTCAGGTGAGTTATTCTTCTGATTTGTTATGTTTTGCATGTGAGTTTTTCTTATTCCCTGTATCTTGCAATCCTTGTTTCTTGACTGAATTAGTGATTTTTAGGATTTGATGATGGGGTTTGTGAGTTTTCTTCATGCTATTCATATTTTGTTTGAAATTATTCTTGGAATCATGGTTAGATTTTTTGGTATGGGAGTTCTTTTTCTTCTTTTTCTTGGTTGATTTGTTGAGTAAGCCCTGTATATTAAACGAACAATAATAATGGTAACTCAAGTCAATGGAATTGATCGTATATTGAAGTTTATATGATAAAATACAGATACCCAATTGTTGTCCTTGATTTTGTCCCTTCTTACCAACCCATTTGAATAAATTGTTCATGCCCATGTTGTGTTTGACAAATTGCACACATTGTTTTGAATGTATCTTCTATTGATAGTTCGAATCCATCACCAAGTTAGAAAGATAATGAAACTGTTTTTGAAGGTTGGGTTGGAGTGAGACAGAGGGAGAGAGAGAAGTTATTCATATTGGATCCATTTCGAGTTATTCATATTGTTAATTGAGTGTCACTCCTTCAGCGAAAATAGTTGTGTAATTGGTGGATTTCTTTGAATAATGACATTATGTAATGTACGTCCAGAACCCAATTCTTTAGCAAAAGTGGACAATATTACATCCACATAGGAGTCGTGGCGGATTCTTCTGCTTTGGTGATTCATTGGCATTTGAAGACAGTGGAAAGAAAAGTTTTTGGAGAGACTTTTTGCGAATCCAGCAAGCAACACCCTTGGTAATGGAGTGGCTTCGTCAAAAGCTGTTGTTTGTGTATATCTTGTGATACATGAAATACTGTTGTGTGCCTTCTCCTATGACTGAGGATATACCTTACATCTTTTTCAATCATAGAAACACACATACTTGTGACTGACCAAAGTGTAAACTTGAAATCAATCATCTTGTGATTTTTTTGACATTGTATGTTTGACAGACAAATTGACTAAATTCATTTTAGTGGTCTATTTGTACATCTGCATCATCTGTAGTGCTTATTTGGAAGGGTTAAGTAGACTAAGGTCTAAACCAAAATGAATTGGGGGCCTTGTTGCGGTCTAGATTGAGGGAGGGGTTGCATCCCATTTGCAATATTAGAATGATACTATTATCTTCAAGTCCAAGTCGCCATATCTTGTGTGGGCGGACCTGAGGGGGGAGGGTGAGGGTGAGCCCAACAGGCCTGTGGATCCCAAGAGGGGTTGGACGAGCTACTCAAGGGGGATCATAGTCCCACATCCCCTGGGTGCGGAAGGGTGATGTGCTTTATATGTACGAGCTTGGCTCTACATGGTACAACGCGTTTTAAAGCCGTGCTGGCCGGTTTGGGCCCAGAGCGGACAATATTGTGTCATGTGGATCGGGTCGTTACAGAATGGTATCAAAGCCTGACCCAGCCGGAAGTGTGCCGACGTGGACGTTGGGCCTGTGTGGCCAACGAGGACGTTGAGCTCCCAAGGGGAGTGGACTGTGATACCCTTGTGTGGGCGAACCTGAGGGGGAGGGTGAGGGTGAGCCCAACAGGCCTGTGGATCCCAAGAGGGGTTGGACGAGCTACTCAAGGGGGATCATAGTCCCACATCGCCTGGGTGCGGGAGGGTGATGTGATTTATATGTACGAGCTTGGCTCTACATGATACAACGTGTTTTAAAGCCGTGCGGGCCGGTTTGGGCCCAGAGCGGACAATATTGTGTCATGTGGACCAGGTCGTTACACATACCTCGATGCAAGCCTATAAACCCATGAGGAAGCACAGTCGAACCTAAAACTCCAAACGTAGGAACAATTTTCAAATCTCTAGGGATACAGTACAAACTACGAAGCCTGATCAACTCAGTTTCATCACCAAGCTACCATCAAAGAAATTCATGCAGGCAAGGGATAACGGATCCTTGGAAGGAAGTTTAACGTTGTCAGCCATTGGAAAGAAAAACAAGTACTATGGTTTTAAAAGATAATGCAGATAACAATGGGGAAATCTTCCTCAGAGCAGTAAATATTTATAAGGGAAACAATCTGAATTTTCCCTCCTCAAGCAGTCACGTACCGATTAAATGTCAAGCATCGGTCGAAACCAACGCTTTGAGTCCAATCATCACAACGGTACAATTGTCTTTTCAAAGAGTCAGTGGACCGACTTAACACCCGGCTGACTTGAGGGGAGTAGTTGATGATACATAAAAACGATCACACCCCGGAGCCGTACATGTGTCATGATGATCTCGAGGAATTACGACCTCAAGCGTCAGCCTAACACTGATCCGGCCCAAGCGGTTCTAAGCCCGCCCAACTGCAGTCCACCAGGCGGACCCGAACTCTCACAACATACTAGGCCCACATGTCTTACAACTATCCTCAATACCCGTAATTCCTCTTCAGGCAAGTATCTCGATGATCGACTTCAGACGGTCAACTACAACTGCTCTCTGCTTCCAACTAGGAAGCAAACACCAAAGTATCTTCCACAGGGAAACTCCCTTCTACAGATTACTCTTGGATTGAGAACTATCTCCCGTGTATCTAGGAGCACAAAGCTAATAAAGAACTTCCCTCCTACAACATGACTCCTAATTAGGGAGGGATCTCCACAAAAATCTCCTTCCTAAACTATGCCTACGATGGCCTAATAGAACCAATACTCCTTGCACTATAAATAGGACATGAGGTTGGTAAGCTAAGGTGCGCTACAAATTCTCTATTACAACATTACACCTTCCTCAGAGCTCTGTCTGACTTTATCATCGGAGTGCCATCGGCCACACCACGGTGGTCGACTGTGGCTCACGTGCGTTACTTGTGCAGGTCAGCAGGATAGGTCAAAGTAGGGAGCGGAAAAAGACTGCTTCACATACGTATCAATGCGTGCATTGATGCAAAACGGACCAAAATCGCTTCAGTGCATACAAGTTGAATGTTGGCTATAATGCGCACGATGATTGTTCTTATTCTTTAACACCTCAACTACCATGATTGGTTCATGTCATCGATGATTGTTTCATCTATTTTCATAGTTTGTTTATGATTTTAGTAGTTTTTTTTTATCAATTTTATTTTTCCTAGAAAGTCAAGGCGTATGCCTCATTACACTTTGTTATACATCAATGCGCCACTTCGCATTGAGAGAAGCCTAATTGCTAGAAAAAGTTTTTTAAAACATTGACAAACGTTGAGTTTATTTATTTATTTTCCTTGTCTAACCGGAGAAGATAAAGTGTTGGAGATGACCAACTTGTACCAATTTTCTGACTATTTTCATGATGAAATTGAGCTCCGATGCTTATCTCCCATGACTGTTATTACCATGGTGATTGATGTGTATCTTCTCTATTTATCTCTTTTCTGTTGTTAACCATGGTCAAAATCCTATGTGAACAAAATGTTGGAAGAAGTCCAGCACGGTGAACAAACAAATTTTACATGTGGAGTAATTCTTTCTGGCCTGGAAAAGGGGCGAGGTTGCTGCTTGGGGGGGGGGGGGGCAAATGTACATTTTTGCCCCCCTCTTTAAACACCTTTTTCCAAAAAGTGGTTAGAAAGGGAGGGGGGGGGGGGGGGGGGGGGGGGGGGCAAAAGTGTACATTTGGTCCCCCCAGGCAGCAACCTCGCGGCTTTCCCAGGCCAGCTAGAATTGGGGATACATGTGTATGTATGTATATACAGATACATAGATAAAACACTTCAGAAATTATTAGATCTGATTAATTCTACTTGTAGTCTTGAACAGCCATGGTGAACCTTGCTTAATTCAGTTTTCTGCGAGCTGAATCATAGTTGCAAGTGAGAATACTAATGTTACATCAATCAAGATAAAACTTACCACTTGTGAGAGTTCACTCCCCGTATCTATGGTGGTGTGACATATCTCGATCATGTTGCTTACAAGAGCCCATTCAATAATCTGGTTATCTCTGGTCTATAAGAAAAACATGCGAGCTTAAACTAATGAAATATCACCAAATGAGCAAAACCTTGGGAAAATGGAAATCCAATAGCACCTGACACAAAATCCCTGTTACTGAGAGGGCAACTGCTCTGACATTCTCATATGCCTTCAATGAACTCTTGAACTGAATCAGAGGCATTACATAGTTTGGGATATAAGCTGCATCAACCAGGATAAAAAGTAGAAAGTCAAGTATGGAAGTGTAACATGAGCCTGCCGATAGGAGATGAGGATATTGGTTTAAGACTTTACTGGCTACAAACATTTTTCCTTGTTTCAGGGTTGGCAGCAATGCTCTGCATTTAGAAAAGAATTCAATGAAGAACAAAGTATATAGTATATATATATATTTCAGAAAACAAATTGACACATACCTGAAAAAGAGTGAGTACATTTGCAACACGCTTGGAAGATCTAATGGTAACATTATTGTAACTCCTCATGTATCCAAATAAAGTCAATACCTCCTGTTTCAAAGAAAACGATGCTTCTCAAATCATCCACTTTCGACATTTTCAAACTTACAAAACAGGACCTCAGTACAAGCATTACAAACTTGTAACAAGATGGCCATTGTGGAGCAGGAGTTGAACAACAAGGACCCAGTTCTATAGTAATTTTCCGGTTCTTCTTCCCTTCTTCGTCCACCAATAATTCCAGAGTCAAGAAACCACATCTTGGAAATATCTAAAATCAATAAATCTGATATCACATACTTAACCGAAGAAATTCATAAATTTGGCTGTTTGTTAGATTTTTTTTTACAGGAAAATAACTTTGACCGCATGTTAAAATGGATGAACTAGCCTTGAGTCTTCTGGTTTTAACAAAGAGAATTCTTTTTCTCCCATAAACAAGGATATTTTCTTATCATCTGATATTCATCTGAAGATATATATTCTTGAAGACTCTGCATGTATAAGCTAGTTCCCAATGAACCTAATACTGCGAGGTCTATCGAAAGTTGGCACACTGCATACATGTGTTCAACACATGTCCAATGCAAATTTGGCACCAACCTCTTAGGAAACACTTCATTTCTTATATTTGCTCTTCTTACTGACATATAACATATTTGCTTTCTTTCAGTTCCAGGAAAGTATAATGTAGATACGAGTAAGCATCATCTTATTTGTTAATATTTGGAGCATGAAGTCACTGAGTAGCTTCCACCACAAAGTTTATGTTACAATGTGAATGCTAATCTTTTTTATTTTGCTGAATCTGGTATTCCATGTTGGATCCAGCAGGGAGACAGGAAATTGGATAAAGGTACTAACAACTGAACCACCCCGTTCTAGATTATTAACTATGTAACAACAACACAAATACGGGTAAGTATATGACATGGATACGAAGTATCGGCTACATTGGTCAGAGAAGCACAGTACAAGATACACCTAGGAACACACTTGTACATTTTAATATTATTTACATTTTGAAAATAAGTTTTGAACTATTAGTCATATTAATTCACTCAAGTACTACTAAGTTGTAACATTAAAATGAATCAAAACTTTTCAAATGATATGTATAAAAGTTGATGATCTAAGAGGAAGGAGATCGATGAGAGTATCTGTGAGTGCCGACATGAGTATCTGACACAATATGTTTTGACCCATGTAGTTAATTTGTTAATCGGACCCAATCGATTTAGAAGTGATATGAGATTTATTGGGATTAATCGATTGAATCGGAGTTAATTGGCTTTGATTTTATACGCATATTTTCTCTTATGTTATAATATGTTTACGACAATGTTTTTTTTTTTTAATTCATGTCTATTGAAGTAATAGACATGATATACCACAATTTAAGACAAATTTTAACAAAATAAAAAATTCAATATGTTAGATAAAGGTTCCTTTCCATATTTTTTAGCCTAGTTCATTATTTTTATTTGGTCATTTTTTTTTTACATTATATATATATATAATGAGACATCAAACTTTACTACTCACGAAATCGCTGAGCTATGTGACAACACAGATCGGTGTTGAAGTTGGGTCTGAGGTGCCAAACACACCACTAAAAAGTCCATCAAAACAGGAGCACAATCATCTATTAATTTTTTGTAATATTGTTTTTGAGTTATTAACTCCAATTTGCTAGTCATGGTTTTACTTTAAGATTGGTATTGTTACTTACATATCATTATTTTGCCAATCTAAGCTAATAACATATATTGAAACCTTGAAAAGATATGTGGGAAACTTGACGTTTGTGGAGTGTCAAAGTGCCACATATTATCTGAAATGCATGGACCGATGAACCTTTTTATAAGAAAGTGTGCTCGTTACATCGCTTAAAGGTGATTAAAAACAAAAAGGAACTTATTTTTAATCACTTATTACACGTTTTAGACTGGATAAAATTAAAATTTGTTAAATACCTACATTATAAACTCAAAGAAAACGTAACCTATAAACTGAACATGACTTTAAATCCATGTCATAATCCAAATAAACATCAAAGGACAATTTCATATCCAGTTCTTTGATTATCTCTTGAATTAACTAAAATCAGACATGAACAAAAGCAGAAACCCCACAAAAAAACTAATCAAGTCACACACACAAACCCCCAATCAAATCCAACAAAAATGAAAACTGAGGTACCCAGACAACAAATTGATCACAAAATCAATAATGAGACCACCAACTCATTTCTCAAAACTTCAAATTGAGAGCAATAAAACGTAAAAATATACAAAATAGAGATAAGTAGACAATAAATAATCAAAAATCAACAATGGGATAGACCCCATTTCTCATAACTTCAAATAGAGATCCATAAAATCTAAAAATAGACAAAATTGAGATACCCAGACAAGAACTTGAGCAAAAAATCAACAATGGGATTGTCACGGTTTGACAATTGAAGAACAAAACACAATGAACAATCAAAGGAAAATGAAATTTGATAGATTGAAACAATTACAGAAATGGGAAAACTCTCTCAATTGGAGCCTCAACTATTTTCTTCTTACATGCCTTCCTCTCTGTTTTCACTCAGCTTATAAAAAAGAAGGCTCTAACAGATTTTTGATTTCATCCTATCACAGTTTGCCATGTGACAGACTGGCGTGGTCCTAACTAACACAGGTAATATTACTCTTCTATCCTTGCTTTATTTAAATTTTGAATTCACGCGTCAGCTTTCGCGCCTAATTTCCTTCCTCTATTTTCTCCCGCCACTTATTCATGACAATGCCCTCTTCTCGAAATCATTCTTATCCTCAAGGATGGAAATCAGAAAATGAAGAAGTAATGGAAGTCCAATCTTCCCAAGTGGCTTCTTGAGGAGTCGAATTAGACCACTGTATCAAGACTTGAGTTATCACCTTGTTGTTGCGAGGTATCAATCATTTGCTCAATATTGCATTTGGTTCGGCCTTAATTCCGCCATTGTTGTCGAGCAAAGGAAGTGTAGGTGATGGTATGGCAGCATTGCCTAGTCTCCGTTTGAGCTGTGACACATGGAAAATGGGATGAATGCGTGAAGATGTAGGAAGCTGAAGACGATAAGCAACAGGGCCTATTTTGTCAGTGATTTTGAAAGGGTCGTAGAAGCGTGAAAAAAGCTTGAGATTCCTCCTCAATTGCACTGAAGTTTGTTCGTATGACTGGAGTTTGAGATAAACCCAATCGCCGATTGAAAAGCTTCGTTCAGTGCAGTGTCTGTCAACATATTTTTCATTCGTTCCTGCGCTTGGTGAAGACGTTCTTTGAGGACATTGATCATCTCATTGCGTGCATTTAGGTACTGTTGAATTTGAGGAATAGCTAGTGAATTGGTTAGAGGGAGTGTGTGAGACCCTAGAGTGGGCGGACCTGAGGGTGAGGGTGAGGGTTGGAGCCCAATAGGCCCGAGAGGGGTTGGACGAGCTACAAAGGGGGACATAGTCCCACATCACCTGGGTGCGGGAGGCTATGTGCTACTTATGTGCGAGGTTAGATCCCCATAGTAAGAAGCCTTTTAAAGCCGTGCGAGCCGGTTGGGCCCAAAGCGGACAATATCTTACTGTGCGGATCGGGTCGTAACAGAATGTTATCAGAGCCTGACCCAGCCAGAAATATGCCATCGTGGACGTTGTGCCCTAAGGGGAGTGGATTTTGAGACCCTGGAGTGGGCGGACCTGAGGGTGAGGGTTGGAGTCCAATAGGCCCGAGAGGGGTTGGACGAGCTACAAAGGGGGACATAGTCCCACATCGCCTGGGTGCGGGAGGGGGTGTGCTACTTATGTGCGAGGTTAGATCCCCATAGTAAGAGGTCTTTTACAGCTGTGCGGGCTGGTTGGGCCCAGAGTGGACAATATCTTACTGTGTGGATTGAGTCGTTACAGAGTGCCAGCAGAGGAGGGGAGTATCCGTATAGAGCTTGAAATGGTGTTGTTTGTAAGCTCGAGTGGTAATTGGTGTTAAAACAGAGCTCAGCTAAATACAACCACTGCGACCACTTAGAAGGTGTGTGACCTGTCATGCATCGTAGATACGTTTCCAAACAAGCATTGGTACGCTCCGTCTAACCATTTGATTGCGGATGATATGTGGTGCTCATGGATAAGGAGGTACCTAATGCTTCAAATAGCTATTTTCAGAATTTGTCGAGGAATACAAAATCTCTATCAGATACAATGGACTCAGGTAGACCATGGAGCTTGTAGATGTTCTGAAGAAATGCCTCAGCTACCAGTGAAGCAGAAAATGGATGTGATAAGGCCAAAAAATGGCTAAATTTTGTAAGGCGGTCTACTACCACAAAAATCACCGATTTACCACTAAAAAGGGGTAGACCTTCTATAAAGTCCATTGTAATATGCTGTCAGGCGTGGCCAGGTACAAGAAGAGGTTGTAATAAACCACTATATGCAAGTTGATCTCCCTTGTTGCATTGACATATGTCACAATTAGTAACCATTTGTATTAACCGAGTCTTCATTCCTGGCCAATAGAAGAGGGTTTTGAGTCTCTGATATGATGCCTGAATACTTGAATGGCCACCTAAAATTGATGAATGTAGTGAAGATAGCACCTGAGCTCGCAAAGTTCTAGTTTCACCAATATAAATTTTGTTGTTGAAGAGAATTATGCCATTCTTAATGGTGAAAAGTGGACTAGAAGCATGAGCTATTAACAACTTTGCTAGCAAAGTTTGTGTGACCTGGTCTTGAGCATAACTAGCAACCACATCTACTAACCATTTGGGTGAGCTTTGGGACATAGCTAAGCAAAAAGAAGCATGAATCCTAGACAAGGTGTCTGCAGCCTTATTATCAACACCTCTTTTGTAGCAGATCACATAGTCAAACCCGAGTAATTTTGTCAGCCATATTTGTTGCAAAGTTGTTGAAATTTTCTGCTCAAGCAAGTATTTAGTACTTTCATGGTGTGTCATCACAAAGAACTTAGAACTGAGCAAGTACGACCTCCATTTTTGTACTGCCAAGACAATTGCTAGCAGTTCTTTTTCATTAGTGGATAACCCCAAATTTTTTGGACCAAGGGCTTTGCTAAAAAAAACTATTGGTCGATTTTGTTGTGATAGTACAACTCCAATCCCCACTGAACCACACATCTGTTTCCAAGTAAAAGGGCATGGAAAAGTCAGGTAGGCGCAGGACAAGAGTATTGCTCATAGATATTTTAAACTTTGTGAAAGCACTATCAGCTAAAGGGCTCCATAGGAATGCATCCTTTTTAAAAGATCAGTCAGTGGTCTAGCAATTTGTCCATAGTTTTGTACTAACTTTCAAAAGTAATCGGTCAATCCAAGGAAGCCTCGTAATACTTTCACTGAAATAGGTGTAGGCCAAGAGAGCATAGCCTCTACTTTTGCAGGGTCAGTAGCAACGCCATTGTCTGAGATGATGTGGCATAAATACTCCAAAGTAGATTGGCCAAAAGAGCATTTTGTGAACTTGGCATATAAGCTATGTAGTCTCAATGTCTAGAATGTGGTGTGGGGATGAGTAATGTGAGATTCCATCGAGGGACTGTAGATCAAAATGTCATCGAAGGAGACTAGTATAAATTTCCTTAAGAAGGGTTGGAAGATGTTGTTCATTAATGCTTGAAATGTAGCCGGAGCATTGGTTAAACCAAACGGCATGACTTTGAATTCAAAATGGCCTTGATGTGCTTTGAAAGATGTTTTGAAGATATCATCAGGATGTACAAGAACTTGATGGTAACCTGACCTCAAATCCACCTTGGCACCATGTAACTCATCTAAGAGTTCATCAATAAGGGGCATGAGAAATTTATCTTTTATGGTCAATTCATTCAATCATCTATAATCAACACAAAAATGCCAAGAATTGTCCTTCTTTTTTACTAAAAGAATTGGTGCTGAGAATGGGCTATGCGATTGCTGAATCAGACTTGCTTCAAGCATCTCCTGGACTAATTGTTCTACCACTTCCTCTTGAAGGTGAGGTATCTTGTAAGGAGCCTGGGAAGTGGGTATGGCATGTGGTTTTAATGGCATTCTATGATCCAGGCTACGAGTGGGAGGGAGTGATGAAGGAGTTTGAAAAATGTTATGGAAGGTATCTAGTAATGCAATGATATTAGGAGGTGGAGATGGTGGTGTTTCAATGGAAGTCAGAGAGAAGAATTATTGTCCAAGGAACATGGGTGAGTGTCGTTTGAAGAATTTACTGAACTTAATAGGTTGTAGTAGGGATAAAAAAGTTGTATCAGAAATTCCTTGCAGAGTGATTTTCTTCCCTTTAGAGATAATAGTAAGTTGCAGGGTCTAAAGGTTGCTTAAGATATTCCCAAAAGTTTTGAGCCAATCACCCCCCCCCCCCCCCCCCGCCTCCCACAAAAAAAAAATGTCAAATCCACCAAGAGGCAAGACTCTAACAGACCCTTCAAAGGTGGTGTTCTGCATAGTCCATTTAAGAGGCTGGCAGATAGCACTACTAACTAGTTGCTGGCCATTAGCAACTTTAACTAGCATTTGTGGTGTAAGTATTGTAGGCCAGTATGTATCCTTGATGACCTAAGGATCGACGAAGGAATGTGTACTTCCTATGTCGATAATGATTGAAATAAGACATTTCTTGATGAATCCTTTAAGTAGGATTGTATTTGAAGATGAGTTGCCATGTAGAGCATTGATAGAGAGCTCCATATCTGAACAAAGTAGGTCTCTGATAATGTAGGATTATGAAGTAGCATCAAGGATTTGAGCTCTTCAAAATTTTCAAAGTATAAATCTCACTTAGATCTTGGGACAGTATATTGAAGGTGTCAACATAATTGGTAGACAAGGGATCTTCAAATCGAAAACAAATATCCTGAATTATGTCTTTCCAAGTGATTGAAGGTTTACTGATCTGGTAGTCTAGAAACCAGGTATCAGCCTTCCTGTCAAGGTGAATTGAAGCAATAGAAACTTTATTTTCCTCAGAGGCATTATGTAATTGAAAGTAGCGTTCACATTTCTTGATCCAAGAATGAGGGTTGGTGCCATCGAAATGTGGGAAATCTAACTTGGGAAAACGAAAAAAATTACCTCCAATTTCAGCGAGAGGGAGGGAGGGAATCGATGAATGAATATATTTGCTCCAGTGACTTTAGATGTGCTTGCTTTGTCTCCATTGATGATCCAATTACCTTGTTGCATTTGAATTTGTTAATCGATCTTAGCTTCAGTTCGTTTCTCTTGAACTTCTTTGACCTGAGCAATACGACTAAGCTCTGTCTTAAAGGACTCTAGTTATTCGGTTGTCTCTGTCAGTTGTTTCCTGGTTTCCTTCATGAATGCCTTCAGTTCTCGAGCTCTGGTTTCCATGGCTGAATGAATCAAGTGTGCTCTGATACCAAATGTCACGGTTGGACAATTGAAGAACAAAACACAATGAACACTCAAAGGAAAATGGAATTTGATAGATTTAAACAATTACATAAATGGGAAAATTCTCTCAATCGAAAAGGATTGGAGCCTCAACTATTCTCTTCTTACATACCTTCCTCTCTGTTTTCACTCAGCTTATAAAGAGAAAGCTCTAACAAAATTTTGATTTCATCCTATCACGGTTTGCCATGTGACAGGCTGGTGGTCTTAACTAACACATGTAATATTACTCTTCTATCCTTGCTTTATTTGAATTTTGAATTCACGCGCCAATTTTTGTGCCTAATTTCCTTCCTTTGTTTTCTCCCGCTACTTATTCATGACAGGGATGAACCCCATTTCTCAAAATTTCAAATTGAGAGCAACAAAACCTAAAATGGACTAATTTGAGATACCCAGACAATAAATTGATCGCAAAATCAACAATGAGATGAACCCCATTTCTCAAAAAGTCAATTTAGATCGATTCAACCCAAATTTGATGAAATCAAGAAACCCCAAATGAAGAATAGAGAAAGAAGAGTACCTCAAGAAGATAGTTATTGAGGCATCTAAGAGTGTTTTCTCTGAGATCCGGGTCTAGAAGCTCGATAATCACTTCCAGCACCGCCATGGGTCTGTTTCATGTGTTTCAATTTGTACTTCTTTTGTGTTCTCCTTTGAAACTCGGCCTTTGAGAGCTCTGCAAAGAGAAGAACAAAAAGAGTGAGTGAAGAAACATAGAGAAGTTGATTCAACACATGGAAAGTTTGTAAAGAGAAAAATTAAAGAGAGAGACCTTTGTCGACCATGGAACCGCGAAGGAGACTGAGAGGGTGTTTGTTTTTGCTTCTGAATGGAGTCGGAAGTCTTAATAAGAAGTGGACCACCTTGTTTAGAGTGTTTATTTTATTGGAGTAAGCAGCAGGAAGGTGCTGATCACTTAACACTGAGGGCTGAGTCAAAAAATTATTCCAAGAATAACTTAAAATAATTTTGTAATGACAATTGTTGGTCCAATCTTCTTAAAAACAAGTAGGGTTAACTTTTTACGATACATCTTCATTCTCTTCACCAAGGAATGTCATAGAAAAACTTTTGGCTTGTTGAAGGCAATATTTCCTATTTTGAATATGATGCTTTCATATAGCTTTTCTACCCAAAGAAATATCGTCATTGCATGTATGACGATACACAACTTTATTCGTCGAGTTAAATTGATTGATGATTTATTCAATTATTGGGCCAATGAACATCTTATGCACGAGGAACCTGAGCAAGCTGATAGTGAACAACCACAACTGTCTCAAGTATTTGGATCACGTGTAGGGCTGAACAAAAAACCGATCAAACCGATTAAATCGATCGAAGATTGGTTTCGGTTTTAAAAAATTCAAAACCGAAGTAGTCGGTTCGATTTTCAGTTTCTATGTGATTTTAACCGACCAAACCGAACCGACCGAATATATATAATAAATAATATATATTTTATATATAAATAATACAATATGTTTAAAATAGTCGGTCGGTTCGGTTTTATTTCGGTTTTGATTCGATTTTAGTCGGTTCGGTTACGGTTTGCATAAATTAGAATCAGTTCGGTTTTGGATCGGTTTTGTTAATGGTCGGTTCGGTTTCGGTTTGAAAATTTTAAAACCGACCTAAGTCAGTTCGGTTCACGGTTTAGGTGAAAAACCGAACCGTCGGTTTGGTTTTCAGCCCTAATCACGTGAACAAATTGATATGATTTATTTACGAAATCGTATTGCAAACGAAATATTAGTAAGAAATTTGGTTTGATGATTTTTTAAATATAGTTTGTAATATTTTGATATTCTTACAATGAATGGTATTTTAACATTATCTAGAATTTGAATAATTATTGGGTATGATTTTAAGCACAATATTTATGTCATAATTTTATTCAGCTTAGTGGGGCAAAATGGTTAACAGCTCACATTCAGCACCTAAAAACAAACACCTTTTAATTTGACAGCTTCTAATCAGTAGCCCATTCAGAAGCAAAACAAACTGTTCATTCATAAGCTCGTTCAGAACTTTTGACTTCAGTTAGAAGTTAGCTTCTAAGCACTTAAAAACACACAAGCGCCACCTGAGTGTTCTTTCTTCCCGGTGATCCTGTTCGAAATAAGCCATTGTTGAGATGTTTTTTGTTTTAGGCGAGAGAGGGGAAATTGAAATTTGAAATGAAACGGTGTTGAGAGGGGGTGGTATTCAATTACGAATTTTAATGGATTGTGAAGGATTTTAAAATTCAGGGGTATTCAATTAAGGATTTAAAATAATACATGTAAATCTAGGAGTATTCAAATAAGGTTAAGGGATTGTTTTAAAATCCATCAAAATCAGGGGGTATTCAATTCATGCTTTTCAAAAGTCCACCAAAATCAGGGGTATTTAAGAAGTAGTGGATTTGTTAAAGTTGTGGATTTTGAAGCATTTGTGAGTGGAAAATATATATAACAAGAGTCATTCCAAATCCAACTTTCCCCCCTCATATTTCAACGGATTTGTATTGACTATTGTTAAATAATACCACCATTTCCGCTGAAATAAACCACCACCCTACTTTTTTTGGGATTTGTTGAAGGACGCCACCACCTTCCCTTCTCCACCTTCTCTTCTCTCTTCACAGGAGCAGCACCACCTCGCCCCACAACTTTCAGCCACATCACCACGCCCTACCATCGCTGGCTGCAATACCACCCGCACTTCATCTTATCCTTTGTTCTTGTTCTTCTGTTTTGTTATTATTATTCTTTTTCTTCTTCTCATTCTCTTCTTCTTATTTTCTCTTCTTTTTGTCCTCTCTTTTCTTCATCTTTGTTTTTTGTTCTTCTCCTTTTTTTTCCTTCTTATTATTTCTTCTTATTTTCTCTCTGTTTTTTTTTCTTCTTCTCTTTTTTTCCTCTCTTCTTCTTCTCCCATATTTTTTTTCTCTTTTACCCTTGCGGAGGTTCCTGCGAGTGTGGCCTTACACAACTTTCTTCGTAAATAGTGTCGTTATGATGAATTTCCAATTGAAGAAGACGAGCCTTCATCGCTGTCAGAAGAAGAAGAATAAGTTTTTCAAACCCAAGATCAATAATGATAGAAAGCTAAGGAATGGAGAACAACTATAACTTCAAATATGTGAGAGATGCTGTGAGTGTCGGGAAAGAAAAAGGAAAATACTTATTTGTATTACTTTTGGACCATCTTCAATGTATTTGATTTTTTTTTATTTGAAGTAAAATTCTCGTAGCATACAAACAATTGTTTAATTGATGTTTTGAGAGATGTTTTATGATTTGTGTTGGCATGGATAACAATGTAGATAATGTTCTTTCATTATTTTCTATGACTAATAATATATTTATAAGAATCTATTGAATTTATAAGAATCCATAGAAACTCATAACAAACCTTTATAAAATCTACAAAATCCAATCATTTAAAATCCATCAAAATCTAGTGAATTTTGTAAAATCCTTTGAAATCTTTTAAAATCCAGGGGATTTAAAATCCTTCAGAGTCCATTCAAATCTTGAATTGAATACCTCTGAGTTTGAATGTTATGAGCACCCTATTTTTAGGTTAGGGCTGCCACATGATTTTAGTGATCATACTCTAGTTCGAGCAAATGAAGCATGCATAACACGTGTCACAACTTTGTGTGACTGAATCATTGGGAATAATAATAGTGACTCGACCTAGTTATAAGTAAAAAAAAGTCCTTCTTGTTGTCGAGGAAATGGGCGAGGGAGGGGGTGCAACCCTCCATCCCCTTCGAGATGCGCGAAGGCACACATCTCGAGGGGGATGGAGGGCTGCTCTCCTCTCCCTCGCCCATTTCCTCGTCATTTAGAATTTCTCTATAAGTGATTCATTTTTCTCCTTGACAGGTAGAGTTACAATATGATTAGATTAGTGATGTGATAGAGAGGGCTAACAAGGATGTCAAGTTTGGAAGTGCGTTAGAAAGTTTTAGATCCTAGTTAGCTAAATGAAGATGGACTAGATTATACACGATTCTCATCCTTTAACAACTTGAGCATTATTGAGAATATTCTCATGATTATGCTATTGAATATGGCATTGAGAATATTCTCATGATTATGCTCTCAATTATGCTATGATTATGCTATTGAATGTGGTCTTGATTATGTAATATTGTACTTTAGGATGATTGCTTTGTATAAGGAAGATAGCAGATTGTTAGGGTGATTAGGAGTTGCCTATATTGGCAGAATAGCTTGTATATAAACAACATAGATCAATGAAAAGACAAGAGCATCATTCTCACTGTTATTTGATATGGTATCAAAGCAAAGGTTCTGCTCCATAAGAGTATCATAAAGGGAGGAAAGGTACCTATGTACGATTGGATCTTCCTCTAACTGGGCCTTGTAATCTCGGAGTGCAGTCTCAAAGAACTTCAGGGATCTCTTTGAATGAGCATCAGCCACAGCATGAGCATTAGGGATCTCTTTAAATAAGAAGGAACGAAGAAGAAGAAGGATCGTCATATCTGATTTCAGAAATAGAAGAAGGAAGGAACGAACATCTGGCCTGTGCGATTCAGATCTGGCCTGATTCAGAGAGAAGAAGGAATGATCGAACCTCTGGCCTGATTTAGATCTGAAAAAGAAGACAAGGAGGAGGGGTCCCCTACCGTACTGCTGCAATCTCTGTGACTGAGATCGATCTTGTGCGATCTACGTGCCCTGTGAATAAGATCGATCCTCTGGCCTAATTCAGATCTGAAGAAGAAGACAAGGAGGAGGGATCCCCTACCGTATCTGTGAATGAGATCGATCCTAGCGCTTCCTACTTCCATTTCTCCTCTGGTCCCACATATTGCAATCCTGCTTTGGATGATATTATCCCTGCCACATCATCAGCCTGGTTCACCATGAGCTGCTGAGTCCAAGAAGGCCTTGACTATTACACCCTTTAATTCTTTCTGCGGCAGCTTGAGATTTCTCTTTGAACACCGATCATGGCAAGAGTGACCGAGATAGATGCATCTCCACTGCCCGGGTTGAATATCGATCAGTAGCAGACACTTCTCCAAATGCTGGGCGGGTCAAAATCCGCAACGACCGATAAGATGACTGGTAAGCCTTGGATTATTGACATGGGAGCTTCGAATCACATGACTGACACAATCGGGGATCTCCGTGACTTAAGGGCAATTGCTCAATGTCCCGTGGGATTTTTAGATGGGAGTAGCGCTATCGCCACTAAAGAGGGGACGGTCATTCTTGAAAGAAATTTATGTTTGAAAAATGTTCTTTATGTGCCAAGGCTAACTTGCAATTTAATTTTTGTGTCGCAATTGACTGATCACTATAACTGTTTTGTCCAATTCACTAATGATCTGTGTGTTATAAAGGATCGCGCTTCGAGGATGCTGATTGGTGCAGGTGAACGATGCGATGGACTCTATTACTTCCGGGCGCTGCCACAGGTTCACGCAATAAAGGCCAATAATGTGGTGTCTCTTGATCTATGGCACCAACGACTGGGTCATCCATCTCTACAAGTAACAAAGTTAGTTCCCGAAGTAAGTTTTAGTGACACGAAAAATCGCTTGAATAAAAATTGTGATGTCTGCCAGAGGGCAAAGCAAAGTAGAGATAAGTTTCCTGTTAGTGAACATAAAGCTTCGACTATTTTTGAACTTATTCACACCGATTTATGGGGACCTTGTAGAACAACTTCTTCTTGTGGTGCTTCTTATTTTTTGACCATTGTTGATGATTTTTCCCGTGCTGTATGGATTTACTTACTTTTTGATAAGAAAGAGGTCTCCCATACTCTTCAAATGTTTTTCTCGATGGTTAAGAGACAATTTGATAAAGAGGTAAAGATTTTGCGGAGTGATAACGACACTGAATTCACTTGCATGCGACAATATTTTCTTGACCAAGGGATTGTTTTTCAAACATCTTGTGTGGGAACACCTCAACAAAATGGGCGGGTTGAACGGAAACACCAACATATTTTGAACGTAGCTCGGGCGCTGCGTTTTCAGGGATCTCTTCCTATTGAGTTTTGGGGAGAATGTGTGTTGACGGCTGGATACTTGATAAATAGGACTCCCTCCTTGGTCTTGAATGGGAAAACACCCTATAGTGTCCTATATGGCAGCACACCCACTTACAATCACTTGCACATTTTGGGGTCCTTGTGTTATGCGCATGTGCAGACGAGGGATAAGTTTGCCATTAGAAGTCGAAGGTGCGTCTTTGTTGGGTACCCTTATGGAAAAAAGGGGTGGCGTTTGTATGACTTGGAGAAACGAGATTTCTTTGTTTCTCATCATGTTGTATTCTCAGAAGGAGTTTTTCCCTTTGCAGATAATTTTAATTTAGATCACGATGGTCTGCCTAATATCGAGGCGGTTCACAAGGACTTTGAGGAGACATCTATGCCTGTTTTGAGGGGGGGTGCCGAGGAGTTTGTACAGCCAGACGGGGCCGCTGGGCAGCCGGCATGTGCCGAGGAGTTTGTTCACCCAAATAGGGTTGTTGGGCAATCGACGTGTGCCGAGGATGGGGAAAATGCTGGTGTCGAGGTGTTTGTACAGCCGGATGAGGCTGCTGGGCAGCCGGTTTGTGCGAACCAGCAGGACAACTCGGATGCAAGTCAAGAAGATGTGTTGGGCAGGGGTCAACGCAGAAGGTAAGCCTCGGTACGACTCCGTGATTATGTTACTCATACCATTCGGAAAATGAGTCCATCTGTACCAGCTTCACACGTACCACGACATTCCTCAGGTACACCCTATCCTATAGCACTTATGTGAATTGTGATAATTTTTCTATGCGACATAGACATTTTCTTGCAGCCTTGACAGCAAATCGGGAACCTGAGTGCTATTCTGAGGCCACGAAAGACAGCCGCTAGAGGGATGCCATGCGACAAGAAATTGATGCTCTTGAGATTAATGAAACCTGGGTTGTAGCAGAATTGCCACCAGGAAAGAAAGCTCTAGGATGCAAGTGGGTATACAAGATCAAGTATAATTCAGATGGTACCATTGAGCGATTGAAGGTTCGGCTGGTTATTCTTGGGAATCATCAAATTGAAGGAATTGATTATACAGAGACATTTGCTCCAGTAGCTAAGATGGTTACAGTGAGGGTCTTTCTTGCCGTTGCGGCTGCCATGAATTGGGAAGTACATCAGATGGATGTTCATAATGCATTTCTACATGGTGACCTTACGGAAGAGGTATACATGAAATTACCACCCGGTTTTCAGGTGGGGACTTCTGGGAAGGTGTGCAAGCTTAGGAAATCATTATATGGGCTGAAGCAGGCACCCCGGTGCTAGTTCACTAAACTGTCAACTGCTTTGAAGAATTATGGTTTTCATCAATCTTATTCATATTATTCTTTGTTTATTCTACAGAGAGGTGCGGTTCAGCTCAGTGTTCTTGTTTATGTCGATGACCTTATCATCTCTGGGCGTAATCCGGTTGATATACAGAAATTCAAGGGTTACCTCAGTGCTTGTTTCCACATGAAAGATCTGGGTCCTTTAAAGTATTTCTTGGGGGTAGAAGTGGCACGCGGACCAGATGGGTTTATACTTTGTCAACGCAAATACGCACTTGACATCATTTCTGAGGCCGGATTGCTAGGGGCAAGGCCCGCGGCTGTGCCACTGGAACATAATCACCGACTCGCCTTGTCTACGAGTCAAGAGCTCGCTGATCCCGAGCCTTATCGTCGCTTGGTGGGGCGGCTAATTTATTTTTGTTTTACTCGACCCGAGTTATCTTATAGTGTTCATGTTTTATCTCAATTTATGCAACGTCCTCGAGCAGACCACTGGGAAGCTGTTTTGCAAGTGGTCCGGTACTTAAAAGGTAATCCGGGTCAAGGTATACATTTGAGTAGTAAGTGTGACATGCAGTTACATGGGTGGTGTGACGCTAACTGGGCCGGATGCCCATTGACTAGGCGGTCCCTCACTAGGTGGTTAGTGTTTCTTGGGAACTCGCCGGTATCTTGGAGGACGAAGAAGCAACATACAATATCCCGTTCCTCCGCAGAGGCGGAATACCGGTCTATGGCTATGACTACAAGTGAGTTGAAATGGCTAAAAGCTATTTTAGTTAGCCTCGGGATGCCTCATACACGTCCTATGTCTCTTCATTGTGATAGTCAAGCGGCTCTTCATATATCTCAAAATCCTGTATTTCATGAACGGACAAAACACATTGAGGTCGATTGTTACTTTGTCCGTGATGACATTGTTGCCGGAAATATAAATCCCACATTTGTCCCGTCCAATGCGCAACTCGCTGACATTTTCACAAAAGCATTGGGCAAACGACAATATGAGTATCTACTTCGCAAGTTGGGCATACGAGATCTCCATGCACCAACTTGAGGGGGGGTATTGAGAATATTCTCATGATTATGCTATTGAATATGGCATTGAGAATATTCTCATGATTATGCTCTCAATTATGCTATGATTATATTATTGAATGTGGTCTTGATTATGTAATATTGTACTTTAGGATAATTGCTTTGTATAAGGAAGATAGCAGATTGTTAGGGTGATTAGGAGTTGCCTATATTGACAGAATAGCTTGTATATAAACAACATAGATCAATGAAAAGACAAGAGCATCATTCTCACTGTTATTTGTCAAGCATTGTGGAGTATTAATTGGTTCTTAACATGACCAGTAGTACTCAGCTGAAGTAAAAATGTTTTACTAGATTATACATGGCCACCATCCCTTTATACTTGTAGCGGCTCGAAGTTAAAATAGTTACCAGGTTCGAAACAGTTAAAACACTTTTTTTGTAATTACTTGTTTATTTATTTGTTTCATGCACGAAAGCTACATTGAATTATGGTATCATCCAAAATGTGGCACCAAACTGGAAATTTGGCCCAAAAAAAAGGCATGTTTTTTTTTGTAGAAATTTAGGTTTATGCATTGAATTATGTTGGCATTGGATGATGTCATTTCATTTTTGCTAGCCCAAAATTTTGTGGATTTTGCCAGTCTCTTACCTATTTTTCTCATTCCTCTGAACCAACTGATTCAAATAATGGCATGCATTCTGCTGTAGAGTGTGTGAAGATTGAGACTTTTGCATACAAACTAATTGGCGTCATGTGAGAGTAGATGAAGAGCGAAATGGCGGATGACGATTGTCATCCTATTCCCATTTATTCAAGTATCATACACACCCTACTTTTCAACATACGGTTACGAGAATTGAATTCCTTGCAACCACCGAACATACCCTCACAACATCGAGTGTTAAACAACGAGAACATTATTTATGAAACTCCATTACCCAGTAGTAACAAGCAGAACACACCAATTTGACACCAACAAATCCAGCTCCCAATGCCAAAGCCTCAAACTCCTTCTCTGTTCTTTCCTTCCCACCAGGGGCTTGAGCCATCATGATAATATCCTCTTGACAAGACACTCTGGAAGAAGCATTGTCTCTGGGGATTACTGGGGCAACTATCTCTACTACTATCACCTTTCCATGATTCGGAAGAGCTTTGTAACAATTCTTTAATAGTATTAGACATTGCTCATCGTTCCAATCATGTAGAACAAACTGCAAATTCCATAAAACCCACTCATCAGTCTAATTATTATGATATAACTTTCTGACATTGTTTGTGGATCCAAGTTCACACTCACCTTCATAAAGATAGTCTCTCCTTTGGGAATGGAAATGAACATATCTCCTCCAATGTGTTCAACTCCTACAAATCAAACCACCATTATTAATCCATGTTTCATGACAAATTACACACACAAAAAAAAAAGAACGCTCGCTTACCCTGATAGTGTGGCGCATGCTCAATGACCTGTGGCAAATCGAAGTTAATCCCTTGAATTGTAGGATACTTTGTAGTTATACTATCAATCATGACCCCAAGTCCTCCACCAACATCAACCACTTCTTTCAGGCCATGAAACCCTTTATATGTCTCCAAGATCTTGTTTGTGACAGTAGTTGTATGAATGAATTGCATCCTGTTGAAGAGCTCATGCAATTCAGCTTTCTCCCCGAAGTATTGAAATACATCCATTCCATAAGCCATGTCAAAAGGAACACCACCTTCAAGTACTGCATCTTTCAAGTGGTACCTATAATGATGAATATAGAAAATCATCAACTTCCTTAATTATTTAGAGACAAGAACTGAAATGGTGTAGTGCACAAATTCGGTGCTCCGATCCATAAGAAATTCACGTCTTTGAATGCATTTTGATCATAAAAAATTAACTATAAAAAGCCGATGTGATGTGTTATTTTCTTATGAAATCGAGTTAATTCTCTACACCATGTCACCCGGGATTAGTGCTTGACAAGACAAGTGTGGGAGTAATTTCAACCTAAAAAAAATTCAAGCACCAAAAAAGTTGTCAACCTAAACTTCAAAGGATGACAAACTCAATTGAATAGATTTTGAGCCAAATGAGTTAACCAGAAGTCAAAAGGTCAAAACTAGAAATATCCATCCCAATAGCTTAGTTTTGGGCTAGGAATTACCAACTCTGCATCAAGTCCTTGTGATGCATCCATTTGATGAAGGGAGCCAAAGAGATCCCATTTCCATCCTTGACAAAGAACTTGCAAAGAGGAGCCAACCCGTACATCCTTTCAGCCTTGCCACTCTCGAGAGTGACAACAGAGCATGTAAGCATATTGTGGCAAGCTAAGAGTCTCATCATTCGATCCAGCATCATCGGTGCCTCGGGGTTTTTAGTAGGAAGATGAGATGCAATCTGTGATGGAGAGAGTTGAGCACCTTGACCTTCCCTTGCTATGATCTCCAACACATCAAGTTCAATGATGGCCTGCATGACCATTGGAAAGGTCAGTGTGTTCACTACTTGCATGGCTAACAAGAAGCTCTCATTATCTTCATTGGTGGTGGTGTGGGGGTTTTGATGGTTTGGGGGGTAAGCCACGGTGGTGTTTTGGTGGTTTTGGTTTGGAGACATGATTGGGTTTTGAGGCAAAGAAATGAGGATTGAAGAGAAGATGAGTGAAAGTTTTTGCGTTTTGGAGAATAGAAGTTTTGTTCAATTTACAAGAAAAACAGGAGTGATTGAAGTGCATTATTTAGTGCCTTAATGGACAGTAGATCCCACTAAGAGGCACCCGAAGATAAGATGTCAATAACAACATTGTGGAATGATATTATAAACAAGAAGATCAAGGTGAACAAAAATAAACAACAACGTCAACAAATTAGTGGATCGAGGTACATTATTGGAAATTTTTTAATCACTCGTATTGGTTTTAATTCAAAGTGCGTCTAGTGAACAAATTTTAGTTTCCCTCATTTTTTTCCATGCTTATATAATTAGGCAACTTTTACAAACTTTGATTGGTAAAACTACCAACTTGTGAGCTTACTATCGATGTTCTGAACACAAAATGTTTCTTTTGGAACAATGTCACATGATCAAATTCTTTGAATATAAATTAGGGTTCAGACACGAACTACTGAACAATTTTAGGCTAACTAATAAGGCAATTCAAATGCCGAAGACATTTGCGGTACACCGCCAAGATTTTTTATTTTTTATTTTTTATTTTTGCACCTCCAAGATACAACAATCATTTAATCCATAAGAGTAACAATTACTAAAAGATGAGGAAAACTCACATGGGCTTTGAAGGAAGGAAATATTATTTTTATTTTGCTAATGATAACAATCTATTATTTCTATATATTGAAAAAACTTAAATATATTTGTCTAGCCAGTCAGATTTGCTAGCCATTTTTTTTGTCAAGTTTTTGTTTTTTTACACTTTTTATTATTTCTCTTTAAAACGCAATCACAAACACCATTTATAGAAGGAGTAAAAGGATAAAAAAAACACCCAAACTTAATCAAAAAATTGTTAACAAATATGGCTAGCAAGAGCTATTGAACTTAAATACACACTTGAGATCACCTAAAGTATCATGGAAACAATTTAATAAGCGATATACAAGGATTACATGGGGTGCATATTAAGGGAGGATACATTAAGCCAACGAGTCATTCTACATGGCAAGGAAACGAGCGAGGGGAGGGAGGTGGCAGGGTGGGAACCGTTCACCTCCCTCGGGATGTGTGTCATTGTTTTTTGTGCACGCATCCCAAGAGAGGTGAATGGTCCCCACCCCACCCCGCCACCTCCCTCCCCTCGCTCGTTTCCTTCCCATTTAGAATTTATCTAAGCCAACACATAATGTATAATAAATTTGTATTTTAATCCAAAATTTGGTGTGTGAGGGACCAGCTCACCCTGACTGCATGTTCTAAATCAGATTTAAAGTAATAGAAATGAGATCCTTCGTGCTGGGTGGAGCAAAATATTGAGAATAATTGGCTCCGCATGAGCAAGGTTCCAGAGTCTGGTTCATATGATTAAAATCAAAATTCCAATCGCCATATGTATGAAGTTTTAGGGAAATTGACAAATTTTGATGGTTGTCACTACCAAAATGGAGAGTCAGACATCCATAGCAAAATAACAAGATCCGGATTGCTTTCTGATGAGACATCAAACTGTTACTTAATTACAGTTGTACACATGGCATAGACTAATCCTAGCACGTAAAAGGCTTCAGTGCAGTTCTGAGCGGAATCATGTGCAAGACTATTGTTCGGCCCGTAGTCATGCGCCCAGGCCCAAGACACACCAGCCTCAGAGACACGGGTCTTCAGGCTTGCCCCAGGACAATAAGGCCCGAACAGTGAATCTCAAAGCTGTCACAGGCCCAAGATCAACTCGCACGAAATCAACTCTAGCCCAATCAAGTATTGGGTCCTAAACAAAGCCAAGTGCCGAAGAACTCAATCATGCCAAAGTAAGATCTTATGCGAGATCTCCTCCCTCCATCACGCTTTCGATCGCAAGGACAGTTGGGGAGGGAACACTCGCTATAAGAGTTGGTGAAAGAAGGAAAAAAGGTTTGCAGATACTCACGCATATACACTGCAATTTACATACAATCTTCACTATTCTCGAACCGATATTTGAGTCGGTGAAAGAAGGACCACAATGGTGGTCCTGGGTTTAACCAATGCTCATATTTGCAGGTTGGATATCATCGGAATTAGTGAGGACAAATATGAATATGTCAGTTTGACGTCGTCCGTGGGGAAAATGATAATAATTTTTCCCTGAAACGAACATAGAAAATTCTTTCTAAACTGAACAAAGCATTGAGAAATGGTCGAGCTCAATGTTCGAAGCCGGCTTAGGCTTCCTTGTTCCTAACATCATTTGGCACTTTTTATCTTATCAAGGCATTACCTTAGTCCAAGTAGTGCCAAGTAGGTGGAGTATTCTGATTGCTACCCTGATTAGGGCAAAGAGAGTCACTCCTGGTTTGGTTGCAAGCCTGATCGCTATAAAGGAACAACACATCATGAAAGCATCGCCCACGATCTCTCTGTTGATCCGGGGATAGAACCATTGTCTGAGCCTCCTTCTTCTATTGCAGCAATGATACCGTCATTACGACTTTTACTGTGGGTCTAAGAGAGGGAAAGTTTTACGAATTTCTCACCCTTGAACACCCTTGGATATGGCCGAACTCTTGAAAATCACACAGAGGTACATCACCTTCGAGGAAATGAGAACAACAAAGAAGGAAATTGAAGTAGAAAAGAAACCCTTCGTTTCTAGGGACAGAAAAGAGGGAGAGAGACGAGAAGACAAAGATAGAAACAAACGGAAACACAACGATAGTAGGTTAGACTCTGGCCGCACTAGGCTAGAGAAATCTTCAAGCTATGTCAGATCCAAAACCATGACCCCCCTAAACTTTAGCTTGTCAATGTCCTTAATTTCATGAAAAACTGGAAAGATCTAAAATGGCCCCCGAAGTAGCGCGGAGACCCTTCTAAACATGATAACAAGTATTGCTCATTCCACAAGGGTGGCCATGACACCAACGACTATAAGAGTCTAAGGTATGAAATCAAGTACTGGATTCGAAAAGGCAAACTGAAGGAGTTCCTCGGAAAAAAGACAAGACCGGACTAGGGAAATAGGAGAAGCGGTCAAAGAAATCAAAAATGATGCTCCAGGCATTATATATGTCCTTCACAGAGTCTGATCAGAAGAAGAACAATCAAACAAGTCTCGAAAGCGGACACTCCTTGAGATGTGAACATAGCCCACCAATGAGGACAGACGTGTGTATTACTCACGAGTGCAGAGCCCCATCCCAACCTTGACTTTCACAGATAAGGACCTTGAAGGCATCCGCACACCACTCAATGACGCTCGTGTCATTTCGGTCTCTATTGCGAGGTGGGAGGTATAGAGGGCCCCGGTGGGACACGGGAAGCTCACTCAATGTCCTATTCTACAACGCATTTCGCAATATGGACCTCAAAGAAGAGAACCTAACACCTTCTGACTACCCCCTGATTGGGTTTAGCGAAAAAAATGTTTCTCAATCGAGAAGATAAGGCTAAAGGCTACTGATGGTGGCAGGAGAGTCACAACTATACCTATAATCATGGACTTCATGGTGGTAGACACACCATCTACCTATAACCTCATCTTAGGGAGACCCTGATGGCTTTATTAAATGGAGGTAGTAGTCTCCACCCTTCATCAGTGCGTCAAGTATACCGCCAACCACTCAGAGGGGACAATTTGCAAAGACCAACCAATGGCACAGGGCTGCCATTATGCTGCGCTAAAGCAAATAAAATGTTCTCAGATTCAACTAGAGCCCGCCAAATAAGATGAACAGAAGCCAGACTCAGGGACTGGGGAAGAATCGCGCCTCCCAGATGAGGACAAATATTAGCAGCAGTGGCTCAACTTAGAGACGAAGGATAGTCAATCATTACAGAAGCAGCATGCCCTCTAACCTGACAGGACGTCTGGCCTAGCGAATAGGTCATTGCAAACGGGAGCACAACCCTATCAACAGTCAGTGGATGCAGAAGAACCCTCTTATGCAAGGTTTACTATTAAGTGACCTTAACGGCGTCGGCGAAACTTGACAATTCGCCGAATGTACTTAAGATCCAAGCAAGGGCCATGTGAATTTACTTCAGGATCGGATCAACCTTTCTCCACCAACAGTCAATCTATCCAGTTATTTAGTTTTCTTTCAATAGTTAGTTTAGAGTTTTAATTTTTAGGAACTTGTGTGATTTGCACTCGTTTGAGAAATAAAAGAGAATTATGCAAACACACTCTATTGATTACTGGAAAGATGTAACAATGATCGCCCAGATGGCGGGTACAAAGGATTAAAAACTACAAGCACCCAAATCCGATGCGATGTATGTAAAGATTCGCTTAAAAGACAGACTCGTCCCTTAAAAGGATGTTTGTAATACTTCTTTGCAATACGAGAAGAAATTACAAGGTCTCGACGAACCAATTCGGCGCTCACCCAAAGCAGGTGACCACGCATAATAGCAAGCCTTATCAAGACTCATCGGTGCAAATGTCAGAACATACGAAGACTCCAGTGGATGAAATCTTCCTTTAGCATTTGGAAAGCCCAAAAAATATCCTTTGAGTAAGAGCATCTGAAGAGTGCACTCTGTAGAAGATAATGCCTACATTGGTGAAGAAACGCCATTATATAAACGTAATGGCTCACGAAATGGGCGCATCATCATTAAACATCACCATTGAATGTCGTGTGGGAAATGAGGAGATGATGGTTCATAAGAAAATTGCATAGGTCCACATTCAATCAATTAATGATACTGCACACAACCCCATTAATTGAGGGAGTAACCAATACTCTACCGTCTCACAATCTACGCTATACGCGTGGCACCATTATCCTGCAACATGACCTAGTTTTTCTTATATGGGCCCATCGGTTCGGCCCACCATCCAAGCGGCACTCTACCACGTGCGCCGACGCAAGCAGTAGAGGCCCTAGTCATTCTTGACACACGGAGCACACCTAGTTATCACTAGCTGATTTAAGGTACCTATTTTTCAAAAACTTTCATTGAAATTAGTGAAAACTAATCCGCACAATGCAATCCGACTCCGGAAGAAGGCTCGTACGCCCATAATAGGTGGAGCCCCAACCTAGCAAGGCAAGCTTAGTCAATTTTGACTAATGACGATGGCTTCTAGTTCACCCCAATGCCTAGTTCGCTGCGCGCAATTCTTGATTGCTTAGGAAGTGAAAGTCTAGTCAGCGCTCTCACGCCTGATGACGATGACTCGCCAGGGATCGTCACTCCCTTTGCGGATGATGGTCACCGAACCTAATCAAGTAAGCGTAGTCAGTGATGATTGACAACGACAGCTTCTGGTCACCTCCCAAACCTGTAACTCGCTCCGCGTGGGTGTAGATTAGGGTTGGGCATTTCAGACCGAATAACCGGACCGAACCGAAAACCGAATCGATCGGGCCAGTCTGGTCTGGTTCTTTAATAATATTTTACTGTTCGGTCCCAAAAATCGGACTGAACCAATATTTACGGTTTGGTCCTCAGTTGTAATTGTTAAAATCATCGGTTAGCCGGCCCGGCTCGACTTAAATGAAAATATAAATCATGGGCTTAATGTGGTTTTCAATGATGAAGTTTCTAGAAAGCTTATTCTAGGGTTTTATATTCCCATCCTCCTCTTTGCCTTCTCTTCCTCTTCTCCTTCCCTTCTTCTCTTCGCCTCCTCGCGAGATCCAGAGAGCTTTTTTTCTCTCTGCCTTCTCGCAGACTCTCCCTCCTTGCAGACTCCTCTCCGCCTCCTTCCTTTCCACATACAAAGCGAGATCCAGATAGCTCTTCTTCACATACAAAGCGAGAGAGAGAGAGATAGAGATAGGCGGGAAGATGCAGAACTTCGTGAAAACCCTAACAGGGAAGACAATCACCCTTGAAGTCAATTCATCTGACACGATCGACAACGTCAAGGCCAAGATCCAAGACAAAGAAGGGATTCCACCTGATCAACAGAGGTTGATCTTGGCGGGTAAGCAGCTTGAAGATGGTCGTACTCTCGCTGTCTACAATATCCAGAAAGAGTCGACACTCCATTTACTGTTTTCTTAAAGTCATTTGCTTTGTTTCATTTTTAACTTCACTTCTTATGTTGATCTAAGATGTTGATGCATGATGTATGATGAATGGACCATCAATATTATCAAATGTTTTATAGAGATTAGACATGTTTTAAAATACAAGTGTTATATGGTCTTGTGTTTATGCTAAATGTCTTCATAACTATAACAAGAAGTTTCTTACTTGCTTGGAAAAAAAAAAAAGTTGAAAGTCGACACTACATGTTGGGCTGAAAAACATTGGCCCAAAATTTTGGGCTGAAAATTTTTACATAAACAACAATGAAAAAATTGGGCTATAAAACATTGGCCCAAAATTTTGGGCTTAACCGAGATTGGCCCGGCTCGACCCGAAATTTCGGTTAACCGGGGTCACCCGGGCCGGGCTTGGTCCTTAAAATTTTGGGCATTAAAATATCGGGCCGGTCCTCGGTTTGGGCTAAACAGTTCGGTTAACCGGCCCCGCCCAGCCCTAGTGTAGATGGTTTGGAAGGTGGGATCCTAGTCAGTTCTGACAAATGCCGACGGTTTGCCACGTGATCACTGTTGTTCTACAAACCATGATCGCTAACTCCCAAACCTGTAGCTCGCTCTACTCAGGTGTAGATGGTTTGGAAGGTGGGAACCTAGTCAGTTCTGAATAATGTTGGCCACGAGATCACTGCTCTTCTACCGACAATAGTCGTTGAATATCAAACTCCCAAATCTGTAGCTCGATGCGCACGGGTGTAGATGATTTGGAAGGTGGGAGCCTAGTCAGTTCTGACTGATGCCGATGGTTTGCTACGGAGCCATTACTCTTCTACAAACCATGGTTGCCGAATTTTCTCATCCCAAACCTATAGCCCGTTCCGCGCGGTTGTAGATGGTTTGGAAGGTGGAAGCCTAGTCAGCTCCGACTGATGTTGACGACTCGCCACAGGACCACTGCTCTTCTACAGACCATGGTCGCCGAATTTTCTCATCCCAAATCTAAAGCCCACTCCGCGCGGGTGTAGATGTTTTGGAAGGTGGGAGCCTAGTCAGCTCCGACTTATGTCAACGGCTTGCCACGAGATCACTGCTCTTTCTCAGGACAATTGACGTTGAATCTGATTACAGGTCAAGCAGTGTCTTCATACCCACGTAGGCTGACATCCCATTTTCAGCAATGGTCACTTGAGCCGACTCGAAAACTAATCCGCTAACCATGGACGAATGCTACACAGGAAACCAGCCCGAGCTTACAAAACTTGACTCGAGCCAAGTACTCTTGCTCAACTACAAATGACAACGCATGTGCTCGATTGCAATAGTTCACTCATGCCAACGACCGCAACCGACGGTCAAATATATAGCTTGAGCCTCCAACGGCTTAACTCAAGGATGAGCTACATCCCGGGAAGAGTAACCTGCTGCGAAACCATCCGCAGAATGTTTACTATTGGACATAAACATGCAATAGCATCTATGAGACCTCAGGACATTACACATGGCATAAACGGCCGAGCTCTAAACAACGGATAGACTATTCGGCTTCCTGCTAACCTAGTAGGACCTACGTCAAAATAAAACGACAAGGCGAAATGGAAAACATGAAACATGGGGACTTAATAGAACACGGGTACAAAGCGTACTCGAAAAGAACCTGTTTTCATTAACAGTTGAAACAAAAGGTACTGATGTACGAAATGTACTCCTCATCAAGAGGAGGTACAATTACAAGGGAAGTAAGCTTAACAGGAGAAGAAGCAGGAGTTGCGTCCACGCGTGCCTCAACTTGAGCGTCATGATCCGGATCACTCTATTCCTCTAACAGCTAAGATATCACTCCGAAGTCTGCAAATGACACCTTTCTGTAATAAGAAAGGTCCCAGTTCGGATGCTTTTCTTTCATCACCGTCAACAGTTCTAACCTCCCATGCATGATCCTGCGAAATTCAAACGTGCCTTGCGCCTTGAGAAGCCCTTCCTCACACGCTTTTACTTGGGAAAGTTCACGCTCCAGCAGCTCTAGCTTGCCCGTCAGTGCATCGGTCTGAGACTTCTCAGTAATCAGGCTACTTTTAACTGTGCTAAGTTCGTGCTGCTCCAGATGAAGTTGGCCCCCAGCTTTCCTTGCTTCTCGAGCATTGAATTCCACATTGGCCTCTAATTGTTGTCTATGGACGACCAACTCAGATTCCTTTTTGGTATTCTCCTCAGCAAGAGACTGCAACTCAAAGCGCATCTTACCCGCAGCTTCCTACGCAACTTCTAGATCATAGCGGACCAGGTTCAGCTCTTCTCTAGATTTGTCTCTTGCAGACACCGCCTCTGCTAAATCAGACTCAAGGGCTTCCAAACGAACCCTCTGGGTCTCCGCATCAGCAACTGATTGTTCCAGATTCTTTTCTTCAATCTACTTTCTTTTCTTCAATCTACTTTCTCAGTGATTTAATCTCAAAGAGTGCATCAGAATACAACTTCTAAATATTTGAGAAGACACGCTCCATGGTGTACACCCTCTCACGAGCCGCCTCAACTTCCGTCCCAGCGACAACCCCAGCATAAGATATTTCAACCCCTTATCCATACGCTCTTCCCGCGCATCTTCATCGGCCTTTGAGACGCGGTTCACCAGCCAGCTATAATGTCTACTTATATGCTTCCTCGAAGCATAATCAATGTCAACCTCCTGGTGTCAGGCCTGGTTGCTCATTTTCACTATGTCCGGATCAAACAAACTCATCCGCATTTACGGATGAAGCTCTCCCGGATGCAAAATTTTGCCAACACCACCCTTTGCAGTCTCCACCACACATGGGTCCTCATCTTCAGCCTTCCCTTTGTTACCAGCAGACTACCCTTTGTTGCGAGCCGGCTCAGTAGAATCTGAAAGGAGAGAAGGAGGCGAATTGTTAATCGAACCCTCATTTATCTCGATATAGGGTTTGGAACAAGATGGAGGGCAATGCAGACTGCAAAAAGGACGGTTCACACAGCAACGACCACTGTCAGACGATCCACCAGCGGGACAATTTACCTTCGGGACCACAGACAAATCATTATCAAGACCTTCCAGTAGAACAGGTCTTGATTGATCAGTATTAGTAAAAGCCACCACAACAGTCAGCATCAACTTCTTATTCAAAGCTTCAGCCTGCTCGGTATTCAGTTTCAACGCATCATCAACCCCTACTAGCCGCATATGGTCATTCTCCAAATCAGATGCTACAACCTCCGCCTCTGCGGACAATAGGGGTGAGCACGGGACGAGATGGACCTCATCCCTATCTCATCTCGTTCGTTCGGGATAGACCTCATCCCATTCCAAACGGATTCAAGACAAGATGGGATCAACAAGCAATAACATAAATGTAAATAAAGATGTTGGAACTACTCTATTTTTTCATTGTTGATCTAGTGATTGAAACCATCATGAATGGTTTCTTTTGACGTGTGCTTATAAGGAAGAGTATATTGCTTCTGAGCAGCTGGTGAGGTTGGCAAACTTAAAGGAGGAGCTCTGGCTTAATAGAAAAATAAAAGCGTGATAAAAATTGAGCTATGTAGTTTCTTCTCTCTTGTCTTTATTACTCATTCACTCACTCTATTTTAGTCTGTCTCAAACACTGCCACAAAATACAAATACTAACATCACTTAATTTAATCATGAGATTATGCTCATAATTACAACCAAAAACATAACTTTCCTTAAATTACAGTTGATCATAATCACACTCTGTGATGAATTATATTCCTTGAATTGAAATGCAAACATTTTCACCATTGATCACAAAATCAAATGATGGATGTAGATTGATGCATCAATTAAGCCTAAAATATAGTGATCCCCTCATGAATTCTCGTAACATAAGATTTCATGCAACTAAACACACTCTTAAATTCTAGCTCCGTCAGGTCTTTGTTCTTTGTAATTGTGTGAACAATGAACTTCAAATTATGAGCTAGGTGACAAATCCAAAAGTTCCAACCAGAGAACATGGAAGAAACAAGACAACCACTATACCAAATATTCAAAATCAATTTCTTATCAAAATGCAGAGGAAGAGGAAGCAAAATTGGGACAAGAATTAAGAGCTTTAAAAATCTCTTTTAAATGAAAAATGCCCAGTTTTGGTGGAGCTAAAACCAAACGATCTCTGTTATCTTTGGTTTAAAGAGAACTTTCTTAATTAGATGGACAATAAAACCAAGAAGGAGAGAGTTTACAAGGAGAAAGTTAGAAAAAGATTCCTTGTTGCTAATGGAGAAACAATCACTAACATGGACAGTAGAGAAAAGAGAACCACCTATCTTCGAAATCCAAAAGGGTTTGGCCCATAAGGATCCAACCAAAGGAAGCGACCTTCGGTTTCTTAGTATGAATGACAGAAAACTTTGGTAACCAAGATTTCAAAAAATGAAAATTCTTTTATGCATCCAACTAACGGTTCTATAATTTTTTTTTCTTGTGATGATGTAGTGAATGGTGAAGGAATAATTGAGTGGTGTAAATTTGATGCACCTTTTTTCCAATAATAAAGTTTAGAGATCCTCAAAACCCCAACTCTCTTTAAAAAAACAAAAAAACTATTATATATGCACGGAAGCATTAATATTAGGAGCCCTTCTTGTTGGCAAGGAAACGGGCGAGGGAGGGGGTGCAACCCTCCACCCTCTCGAGATGTGTGTCGTTTCCTCGTCATTTAGAATTTCTGTAATATTAGTTATTTAAATTTTCAAAGTTGGATGATTAGACCATGGCTAATAAAAGAAAGTGTCGCATGCTTTTCAGTTCCATGTAGCCCATATTACAGGGTTAGGTTCGAATCTGCATGATGCAACCAGTGCAAACTAATCTCACTTATACTTTAAGCTTAATTCTATGAAATTTCAATGAACATGTTAAACAATCAATTCGTTTATATCCAAAGTTGCTCTGGATGCTTTAATGGAACGGCGAGTTCCATGACATGGTCATTGTAGTGAACATTGGCGTTCTGAATGTGTGGTACCTTACTATGCTTGGTGGAAGAGTTGTTGATGTATTAGTGAGCAAGAGGTTCTATAATAACTTGTGGGCAATGATTGTGATTTCGTTTTTCTTCGAGTTTATTTCGGTTTCCTGATTTTAAGAAATATTTTGAGAAATATTTTGGTGTGTAAAGTAAAAATTTTAAAAATTTAGAGATTAAATAAAATATATAATGAATTTTATGGATATATTAAATATATGAAAAAAATAATATGCAAATAAATAAATGTATAAATACATTAAATGAAACCTAAATACTTATAATTAAAAATCAACGGATAGTTTAAAAAAATCAATATACAAGTAGAAGAAGTGATAATTATGAAATTAGGGGGTGATTTCAAAAATCAATTAATAATTAAAATAAATGATAATTAGAAAAAAATAAAAATAAAAAAACTCGAAATTTATGAAAAAAATCCCGAATGTTTTTGAAAAAATGTAAAATTTAGTAGCTAGTTTTTGTATTTTACAAAATTTAAGAAAAAATCCCAAAATTTCCCAAAAAAACCCTCGAAAAAATTTAAATTTTCTTTTAATAATTAAAAAAACAAAATAAGACTCCATGCAAAATCACAATCCTTACTTGTGGGAATGGACAAGATGTGTTCAATTTGGGGGAACAAGGTATGTGATGGAGAGGATGTTAGTATAAGACTCCATGCAACCATTTCTTTCATCAAAGATGCATGTTCGAGTAACTAAAGAAATGCGGGACATGCATGGGCGGACCTACTAAGGGGCCAGGGGGGGCTTCCCCCCTCAACTTTTAAAATATTTTGAGTATATATACTTTAGTCTTAAAAATAATCGATTATATAATGTAGAATACAATATGATAATTATTTATGCAAATATTATTATGTCTTTGTTGGTGTAGTGGTTGTAGCTTAATTTTTTTTGGTAAAAGACCTGAGTTCGATACTCTCCGAGTGCATTTTTATTTTATTTTCAATGCAATTTTATTAGTAATTGCAAATATTAAAAAATATTTAGTTTAATAAAAACTTATTAGCATTAAAGAAATAAATGAATTTTTTTTCACAAGTGGTATAATTGTATAAAACCTCCAACAAAAAATATTTAAAATTAATATATAAAATAATAACTATAGAATTCAATGAAAATATATATCATTAGCCAACTCGTACAAAATTTGAGCCTCATATAAACTAATTTTTCTATGAAATTGTATTATGATCATATTAGGTTCACAAATTTCAAATAAAAATTAGCTTCACCTAGATACTTATCTTAATTATTTTGCGATATTAGTTATATATATTTTATTTATTATGCTCGTTTGCTCATTGCTAAGGTTATCAATAGTGACCTTATTTTGGCTTAAAATTGGATTACATTAGATTCAATTTGGTATATGCAATGTATTTTGATAGTTGTATTTTTTTATTAGTTACTAGTTCAGGTAGAAACTCGTAAGGATAAAATTAGAAATGAAAGAATTAGGAGATACTTAGGTGTAGCGCCCATAGAGGAAAAAATTAGAGAAAAACGTTTAACTTGGTTTGGTCATGTGCGGAGGAGACCAAGCACGGCGCCAATTAGAAAATGTTTAGATTGGCAAGTTAATGGAGGGTATAGACGGAGGGGACGACCGTTGAAAACTTGGATGAAGACGGTGAATGAAGATATCATTGAGCTTGGATTAGGTGAGGAAATGTGGGAAGATCGCATTGCTTGGAGAACCAAAATTCATGTAGCCGACCCCGAAAATCTCGGGAATGGGCTTTGATGATGATGATGACTAGTTCATGTAGAAAAAAAAATTGGCTTTACCATTGATAACTACTATTATCAACTAATAAGTATTTTCCATTACGCCCTCCCTCGACTAAAATCTTGGGTCTGTCCCTGGGGACATGTGCTTTGCGCCACAGTTCAGTTTGATTAAATGAAGTAAAATACAAATTTGCCTATCAATCAGCTTCGTTAATTGGTGTTGAAGTCAAACAGTTTTTAGATGTTTACGCATATTTTTGTTTTTCACATCATAAGCACTTTCAGGTGGGCTAGTTGATCGATGTTGTTATTATGTGCTCTACCTATGATGAGTAGTGTGTTTGATTAGTTGGAAACCACAAAGGGTTTTTGGCATTTGCCTCTCTTGGTCTTTCAAACCATTTTCATCACCAACAATTCCACTCTCAATTATACCATCAATTGTGCCAGAAAAACTTCCCTAGACTTCTTCATCAATGAGACTTGCCAATTACCATAATTGAAGAATCATGGACTCCAAAGAATCTCTCATCTGCAATAGATTGGTGATTTTCTGGGTCATTTCCAGCCGATTCCATTGGGTTTTGATGAGACATCAAACAACAGTCGAACACGTGACACATATCAACTCTAATGGTAAAGGGCTAAGACAGACCAGATCCAAGTCAGGCCAGTTCAACTCGTAAGTCAGGTGATCAAGTTCTTCAGATTATGTAGAAGGGATATGAGTGGTTTAAATAAAGAAATTTTTGCAGTAAATCAAAATTTCCTTGTTCCCCAAGTGGTTGGAACAGATGCCCTTTTTGCCTATACTGAGCAATAGTTGTTCTTAATTGTCACGCCCCGATTTTCGAGGAAAACGAAAATTCCAAAATTCACTTAGGATTATCCGTTTCCCCCAAAACTCGGGACGTAAAAATTCAATAACACAGAAACAAATAGCAGCATGAACTAAACATCTGAAACAAATAAAAATCTAACCCGGTGAGACTCTGACGTTGCTAGCTCATTAGCGGAACTCCAGTACGCAGCTCAAAATCTCTAAACCTGAAAGGCTAATTGGCTACATTCCAAAAGGAATGTACCCAAGAAGCAAAAGCTCATTCGGGTCAACAATAAAGCTGGTGTGAGAAATCTTCATCCCAAAATCAATAAATCCGCGCATGACAACATCAAAATAAACAAAACAATAAACAACCACACCAGATAGTTCCTCCATGAGGCAAAGGTGTTATCATCCTAATAAATAAATATGCATTATTTATTACTAATAAATAAAATTTATGAGTTATCAATCCTCATAAATGCAACAACAATACATTTCATAATTATAGTAGATTATTATTGAAATATTAACAAAACACATTTTCTACCTTTAGGAAGACAGGTAGTTCTCATTCAATGGTCGAATGAACATTTAGTTTCTTCATTTAAGGTAATCACGCACATACACAAAAAGAAATCTCACTACTTTTCCACAAGCGCACCATCCTCCTTGTGCCGAACACACCTCACCCAAGTGTGTCTCCCTTGCCTTCGAAACCACTCGGAGCGTACATGTTCCAAGTGGGGTGCCACCTCGAGGAACATGTCATCTCACCCGAAGTTCGATCCATGGCAAGTATTCTTCCTAAATCTACACGTACAACCAAACTCACATGGAACGGTGCACCGATATGCAAGCAAGTCTGCATACCCATAATAATATCACACGTATACAAGCAAGTCTGTATACAAAACAAATTTCTTTTCTTTTCACCCTTTTTTTTTTCGGAGTTGTGGAAAAGAGCATAAAAAAATATCAACTAAAATTCAAAACTCTTTTATGGTGACACTTTGTCGACCATAAGTAAATCAACCACAGTATCCACCATTCTATTGGGGAACAAATAATATTTGACATATTGCCAATTCACACATCTCATCTCTTTGCATCATATGAAAACAATATGCACACCAATTCGCATAACAATACAAATAATCAAACTAAAACAAATGCTCAATTAAATTTCAGCCAATATCTATTACTAGAAAATTTTCTTTTATTTTATGTTATGCAATTGGGATCAATCTCGCCAGCTATGTAAATAGGTCCAAAGAAATACTCCAAAGATAATATCTTCCAGTTCATGATCAAAAGAGCATATGACAATGAGATACATTAGGAACTAAGCAAAATTGACTCATTTCATTCTTGTAAAACTTCCCCAAATCCATCTTCTATTTCATTAAGGAATTTCATCAAACAAATGAGCAATGTATCTATAACCTTTGACAATTAACGAGAAAATATTTCTGATAGTGGCACAACACTTTGACAACCAACTTTAATAAATCATATGGACACATATGATGAATTTCAATTTTAACCCGATGGGATTTGACAAGTCCAAAATGCACATACACCTACTACCTAAATGTGGTAACATCTGATCTAACCTATGAGATACAATTTGTCCAAATTTTCTTCATGATAACACTCAGGGGTTCCTTAGTCTTACACAAACCTTACCCAATCACATGCTTTTCTAATGATGATGATGACCTAGAAAACCCCTTGACAATTGCCTAAAATCAATGTGAACTACAATGGGTATCCGTTCATTCATTCATTCAAATCAATTAGTTAAAGTAATCAAACCCCATCAATTTAATCTACCAAGTTAAGGGCAAAATCAGGAAGAAAGAAAATGGGGGTATAATCAAAGTAGATTAAACACACAACACATAACGACCAAAACCATCACATAAAACAAACTGAAAGGGGTAAAAGAGAACTCACCGAAGAGATCGCAAATCGTAAAGGATTGCGCAACGGATCCACGCAATAACCCTAGATAAAGGTGAAGAACCACCAGCCTTATGAGACCAAGTAGCTCCAATCAGAAACCCACCACCAAAAAGGTATCGGGAGGAAGACGAACAAACTTGCAAGACACTGTGTTCTGCTGAGAACTACCATGTAATGTAAAAATGTCCATTTTCCGGTTCCATTTCAGAACCAACTGCTTTTGTATACAATTAATCTCATTTGCAAACGCCCTTATACATTCACATGAATTGGCTTACTCATCTTAAACCATTTTCCATAAACTTCTGAGTAACAAATCATCAGATCACTTGATTTTGAGGGAGTGTGCTTTGCTTTCAAATCCTATAGGTGTGTCCCACCATCAAAATCACGACCCCTATAATGCCACATCCATGTCATTTTCTTTTATATGCCCATCTATAACTGTGGAGTAGGTAAACTCATCTGGATGGATGTGTTGCTTTAACATTTCATCCATGCATGAAATTGCATCCTTCGTCATTCCAAACTGACAGTAGCCCTTGATCATAACATTGTAGCCAACAAGTCCAGGCTCTATGCCCTTAAAACAACATCAAAGATCTGATTAATATGTCTGTGAGATGTATCAACTCCTACCAAATATAGTAATGACAAGATACTGAGTGAAATCAACCTACATCCAGCATAACTTTAGTCCAAAAGTGAAGTTTCAATTCCGTTTAAACCAACCTTCAGCCCGATCCTAAAGAAACAATGAGCAACAAAGTCTTGAGAGTTGAGAGAATAAACCCCAAATCATCAGTGAGTAGTGTGTTTTGAAGTTGTCTTCTTGAAATCAATCTTGTCGACTTTCACCTCTCCATCAATAAGTTCATAAACATACACCACCACACGCAATCCATCAATGTCCATGAGGACGAAGCTTGGGTTAACTTCGTAGGTGATGCTGCTGTACGCACCTGTGGCAGACCTAGGATTTATAACCACACCGCCCTCATGTTTGTATGCCTTGAATTGATGAGTATGACCAGTCACAAGGATGTCCACATCCAACTGCCTCTGGAGCATGGCGAGAGAGTCCAGGTCCCCCCATGGAACAACCTGATGACCACGGCAGAGTCCAAGCTTGAATTGACCAATAGTAAGAGTCTTGGTCTCGGGATATCGTGCATCTTCATCATATTCACCTTTCCCAAATCCCGCCTGCCAACTTCACCTCTAAAACCCTAACTCTATGTGAAGAACCAGAGAAGAAAGAAAACAAATGGGTTTTGGTTTTATACTATGGGTGGTTATTTGCCCCCACTAAAATTCTAAAAGCACCCACCTTCTAAACTCACTAAATAAAATTCTAATCATTAGTTAAATAAAAGCCCAAAACCAAGTCCAAATACAATTGAGTAACAATCCATTAGGTTTTACAAATTTTTGGCTAAATACACACACACACTTTATCCTATTTAGCCATGACAAACAAAAATCTTTTTCCAAATAATTGAGATTACAATATATGCCATAATTAATAAATAAGAAATTTTTATATTTATTTAATTAGGCGGGTATTACAATATATACAACTCAAAAGAATCTGGTCCCGAGATTCGGTAGAGGAAGGTAAGTAGGAAATTAATTCTTAAATAAACAACTACACATCACATGGACAAACAAATAGCTCATACGTATGTCCATAACTTAATAAAGACAATCACACAAAAATATAAAAATATTCAGTAAGTACAAAATTACGGGGTGCTACAATATATACAACTCAAAAGAATCTCGTCCCGAGATTCGGTAGAGGAAAGAAAGTTAAGCGAATTTCGAAAAAATACCACTTGTCAAACGAAAGAAGATTTTAAAAATAAAAATTTCAATTGAATTTTAGTTGCATAAATTTTTATTGCCATTGAAAAAGTACGGGTGTTACATTAATGTTAGCACATCGAGTAAGGGTTCTAATCACTGAATACCAAACACAAAGTGCTTGCGCCAAAGACTCAAACAAATTAAAAACTTAGGGGCATTCTTGATCTATCGAATTTGCCATCAAGAGCAACGGAAACTTTGCAGTACATTAGTCGAAAAGAATGTTGCCTGATTAACATATCATTCTTAGTGAGTATATTTTTTCCTTCATTTCTAGTTCATAGAATGGTATCCGCATTGAATTGACCGAGTTTTGGCATTGAAATTGTGTAATACCCGCCTAATTAAATAAATATAAAAATTTCTTTTGTAAACCTTAATGTTGATGGGTTGTCACTCAGTTGTATTTGGGCTTAGTTGTGGGCTTTTAATAAACTAATAAGTAGGGTTTTTATTTTTGTGAAAGAGGGCGGGTGTTCTCAGAATTTCAGTGGGGGTGGATAACCACCCACCATATATATATATATAAAAAAAAAAAAAAAAAAAACAAAACGTTTTCTTCCTCCTTTTCCTTCTTTTCCTTTTTTCTTTTTTTTCTTTTGCTGCATTTCGATGGCGGCGATGGGGAATGACGCGATGGAGATGAAGGAAGGGGGCTGTGGCGATGAGTTTGCAGGCGAGAGGCAGACACAGGGCACAGGGGGAAGAGGATGACGATGAGAGGGATGAGGATGAAGAGGTCAGGCTTGGAAGGAGGGATTCGCAAGAAGATCAACGGTGGTTCTCGATCGTCGAAGCGGAGGAGAAAGCACCGCCACTCTTCTTCTTCATCTGAGAGTTACTCAGATCTCTCCGAGTCTGTTTTTGAGTTCTAAAGCAGATTTATTGTTACCGATTGGTTCTTCTTCTTTTTCGTTTCGTTGTCAGCAGATCTGTGGGTGTTTTGATTTCGAGGGTTTGAATTGAGGGAAGATATGAATAATAATAATGGTGGGTGTCGGTCTTCTTCGAGTACCAGCAGTTCAAATACCAGTGGTGGCAGTAGTAGAAGGCAAGGCAGGGTTTCTGTTAGAACAGCAGAGAGAGAACCCGGTGAGTTGTCGAGTGGGAGGGGAATCTGAAGGTGATTGGTGGCGAGGCTGATGGAGAGATGAGGGTGGAACAGGTAGGAGACAAGATGGTTGTTCGATTGATGGGTACGATGGAAGCAAGGTCTGTGCGTGAAAGGTTATGTGATTGGCTGAAAAAGGGTATGATGGAGAGATGCGAAGGGCCATGGTGGCTGTGATTGCAAGTTCAGCTGTCGGCTTATATGAAAACAGGCTTTGTTACACTCAGGTGACACACTGGGAGATAGGGGTCTGGACCTTGAATAAGCATTACGAGTAGGAGAGGAGACAATTTGGGATGCTTGCGATGGCTGCGCAATCCTTTGCGATTTAGGTGAGTTTTCTCCATTCCTTTTTGTATGTGAGTTTTCTTCATTTCTTTCTCTCTTACTGTGAGTTCTCTTTTATCACTTTCAGTTTGTTTTATGTGATGGTTTTGATAGTTATGTGTGTGTTTAATCTACTTTGATTAAAACCTCATTTTCTTTCTTCCTGATTTTGCCCTTAACTTAGTAGATTAAATTGATGGGGTTTGATTACTTTAATTAATTGATTTGAGTGAATGAATGGATACCCATTGTAGTTCACATTGACTTTAGGCAATTGTCAAGGCATTCGGGGTTTTCTAGGTCATCATTATCATTAGAAAAGCATGTGATCGGGTAGGGTTTGTGTAAGACTAAGGAAACCCTAATGCAGGGATGTTTAATTTAGTTACTTGTAGGAGGATTGTGTCCACGGGTTTTTCTTGTTTTTGTATCAATCCATATAGGATTAGTAGTTTACAATGAATGTGTTGGATCTGTTTCTTTGTGCATTTAGTTTCTTGAAATTTTAAGGGATTCAATTAGTTAGGTGAGTTGCTTATGGTATTTGATGGATTTGGATTTTGATGTGCATTTCTGTTGTGGCATCTCTATAAACTTTACTGGAGTGTAGTAGTTTGGATTTTTCTCTATCTTGGACTTGCACAGAGAACCTCATTGTTATACAACTCTAACTTCCAGTTTTAACAAATTTCTCTTTGTTGGGTTTTCTTGAACTAGTCAAAATCTCCTAAAAAGTTCCTTTACCAAGTAGATAACTGAATGTAAGTGGAACTGACAAACCAATCATATCCATTAGGAGTATCTCACTACTTGGTGTGGGGACAGCGTAAAGAGGACAAAGGTCATACAGTAAATGGGTATGGGTATGGGTATGGATATGTATGTTGACAGTGTATGTTCTATATTGATTGTCACTGTCTAATCAATAGATGTGGTCATGATAGGTGGTTTTCAAAAGAAAAGGTGGATTTTCATAAGGATAGTCAGGTATAGCCAGTAATGGAACTTGTTTTCTTGTCACGCGTATGTGACTATGTTAAAAGAATGTTTGTGCTTGCAACACACTTGTTTTTCATTCTTTTCTGAAGGAGATGGCAAAATAGATTTTGTCATGTTGTGAATATCACCTTGGTAATGTTTTATGTATATATGGTTCTTGTAAAGGGAATGTGATGTGACGTTAATTGATTTGGAAAAATAATGACTCAAATAAAATACTTGGTAAATGTTCTTTTTCCACAACTCCAGAGAAAAAAAAAATGTGAAAAGAAATGAAAATTTTGTATACAGACTTGCTTGTATACGTGTGATATTATTATGGGTATGCAGACTTGCTTGCATATCGGTGCACCGTTCCATGTGAGTTCGGTTGTACGTGTAGAATGCTTGTCAGTGATCGAACTTCGGGTGAGCTGACATGACACTCGAGGTGGCACCCCACTTGGGTCATGTACGCTCCGAGTGGTTTCGAAGGCAAGGGAGGCACACTTGGGTGAGGTGTGTTCGGCACAGGAGGAGAGTGCGATTGTGGAAAAGTAGCGAGATTTCTTTTTGTGTATGTGCGTGATTAACTTAAAGGAAGAAACTAAATGCTCATTCAACCATTGAATGAGAACTACACGTCTTCCTAAAGGTAGAAAAATGTGTTTGTTTAATATTTCAATAATAGTCTAATATGATTATGAATTGTATTGTTGTTGCATTTATGAGGATTGATAAGTCATAAATTTTATTTATCAGTAATAAAGAATGCATATTTATTTATTAGGATGATAACACCATTGCCTCATTGAGGAACTACCTGATGGTGTGGTTATTAATTGTTTGGTTTATTTCAATGTTATCATGTACGGATTTATTGATTTTTTTGGGATGAAGTTTTCTCACACCAGCTTTATTGCTGACCCGAGTGAGCTTTTGCTTCTTGGGTACATTCCTTTTGGAATGTAGCCGAGTAGTCTTTCAGGTTTAGAGATTTTGAGCTGCATTACTGGAGTTCCGCTAGTGAACTAGCCATGCCAGTCTTCTTCGGGTTAGACATTTTATTTGTTTCAGATGTTTAGTTCATGCTGCTATTTGTTTCTGTTATTATTGAATTCTCACGTCCCGAGTTTTGGGGGAAATGGATAATCCTACGTGACTTTTGGGATTTTCATTTTCCTTCAAAAATCGAGGCGTGACAAATTGTCTCCATCTTGGTAGCTTGCAAACTTGTTATTGCATATTTCACTTTCATTAGCTAGCTGGACAACAGAGAAAATGAATGAATAAAATAAATTTACCAAAAAACAAAGACTAAGACAAAAGCATACTTAAAAGTAATTGTCACTGTACTCAAATACACCTCTGCCCCTACAAACCCTAAACACTCCATCTCAAAGGGTCCCAAATGGTCTCCATCCACCTCAAATTTTTACAAAACTAAATGACTCTAATCACATGCCCTGATTGCCCTTAACACCCACCTACCTGATAGATGTTTGTCATAACATCCTTTTTCCGTAATAAGGACATCCATCTACATATTTTTTACGTTCGGTTTGTCTCTATAAACAAAGAATTCTTGACATGGATATTTGTCTTAACATCCTTCCTTCTCCATAATAAGAACATACATGCTTGTTTGAAGTCTAATATATATTCATTTCATTCACAATGTCAGTCCACAATATGAAACAACCACCCCAAATTCGCTCTAATTTTTGCTTTCTTTGTTGTCATATATTGCCCAAAACGATCCAAGGTCAACAAGATCATAACAAAACAAATGACTTCAATCACTTATAGCTGGACCACTCGAGAAATAGGATAGAATTAGTGCAAGACAGATTGATGGGAAGACCAACAATATCGACTCACTTCATTCACTAAATCTTACTTCACTCCATTTCCCTTTTCTAACATCATATATCCTACGATTATTGGAGAAAATCGAATACATTGTGTTAAGTGAGATATCAGAGTGTCTGTTATCAGTGTCTGTTAGACTGTCTGTTAGGATATTAGTTCCTACATTAGTTTGTTAGTATGTTTGTTAGGTTGTTAATAATTTGCCACCTAGGCATTGACTGGCAGAGATCATTACTACATTGCCTATATAAAGAATGTAATAGGTACTTGTATCAGAGATGAAATACAGAGCACTTACTTCATTAGTTCTGTTTTTCAACATGGTATCAGAGCTTTCTCTGATTTCATTTTCTTTCTTCTGTCTGTTCATCCTTCTACTTGTTTTCAAGTTTACATAGGTGTATCAATGGCGGATTCATCATCTTCTAATGCTGCCATTCTTACAACTTCAGCAACATCAAAGCCTAAACCAGTAGTCTTTACTCATGTTCTGTCAGTGAAGCTTGATGAACAAAACTATCTATTGTGGAAGCAACAAGTGTTGGCAACCATTAGAGGTCACAAACTTCAGACATTTCTTGACAAAGATTCATCTCCAACAATGTTTCTATCAGCTGAAGATCAATCCAATGGATCTATTAATCCTGAGTTCATCTTCTGGGAACAACAAGATCAACTCCTCTTCTCCTGGCTTCTTTCATCAATGACTCAGCCATTGCTTGTAAGGTTGGTAGGTTGTGAATCTTCAGGTCATGTTTGGCATACACTTGAAACTTATTTCAACTCTCAAACAGTGGCTAAGATCTCTCAATTCAGAAATCAGTTGCAGACATTCAAGAAAGGTGATCTTTCTATTAATGATTACTTGTTGAAGTTAAAGTCTATTGTTGATCAATTGGCTTCAGTGGGGCATCCTCTGTCTTCCAGAGATCATATTAATGCAATATTTGATGGCTTACCTCAAGCATATGATACGTTTATCATCTCTATCAGTTCAAGATCTGATAGCTATAGTGTTGCTGAAGTAGAATCTTTGTTACTTGCTCAAGAGACTAGAATTGAGCGTCACTTTAAAGATCTTGACATCTCAAGCTCTATCAATATTGCTCAATCTTCATTCAGGCCATCTCCAAGATCATTTGTTTCTAATTCACCTAGAGGTACTCGGCCATCATATAACTCTCAACATCAATCATCTAGAGGAGGAGGTAGGTTTGGATCTGGCCGTGGCTTTAAGCACTCAGGTCATCCATCTGGGCAAGGAAGACCACAGTGTCAGATATGTGGCAAGCTTGGTCACCTCGCTTTCAAATCTTTCCATCGGTTTGATAATAATGTGGCAAGTGCTTGGCCCTCTAGTCAGAATTTCAGCAATCAGTCTCAGGCAGCTCATTTGGCACCTCGACATGCATACTCTGCTACTTATTCATATGATAATGTTGTTCCTAATCAGTCTTCTTATCCAAACTGGGGTGCCAATTCTCAGACTAGTGATACTTCATCAGCAGTTGACTATAGATGGTACCCTGACTCTGGTGCAACTGACCATTGTACTCCGTTTACTCAGAATTTGTCTTCCTCAGTACCTTATAATGGTAATGATCATCTTCATGTTGGTGATGGATCTGCCCTTCAAATTCAAAACATTGGTCAGTCTATTTTACATACTTCCAATTCTTGCAGACCTCTTCTTCTTAATAATATTCTGCAAGTACCTAAACTAACCAAGAATTTGCTTAGTGTTTCTCAATTTGCTAGGGATAATAGAGTCTATTTTGAGTTTCATCCTACGATTTGTTTTGTCAAGGATCAGGTCACCAGACAAGTCCTCCTGGAAGGGCATCTTAGCAAGGGTCTTTATGTGTTTCCTTCTCTATCTCCTGCTACCAAACTTAACAGCAACTCTCCTTCAGTTTCTACTGCTTCTACTGCAGGCTCTATATCAGTCCACACTACTACAACCAATTCTTCTTCAGCATTGCAACTTTGGCATGCACGTCTAGGACATCCTGCTTTACCTATTGTGACCAAGATTCTTAACAAATGTCATATATCAGTCTCAAATAAAAACAAGATTGATTTGTGTACTTCCTGTTGTTCAGGTAAAATCCATAAATTTCCATTTCCTAGTTCTTCTACTTTGTACCATAAACCATTAGAGCTAATTCATACCGATCTTTGGGGACCATCTTCTTCTGGATATAGATACTATATTCATTTTATTGATGCGTACAGTAAGTTTACTTGGGTTTACTTGTTAAAGAACAAATCTGATGCATTTCATACTTTCACTACGTTTAAAACACAAGTTGAGTTAGAGTTTGGGCTCCCCATCAAGTGTGTTCAATCCGATTGGGGTGGGGAGTATCGGTCCTTTTCCAAGTTTCTAGCTACACATGGTATTCATCACAGGTTGGCTTGTCCTACTACCCATCAGCAGAATGGGGTAGCTGAGAGGAAGCACAGGCATGTTATTGAATCTGCTCTGACCCTTCTTGCACATGCTTCTCTTCCCTTGAGGTTCTGGGATGAGGCAGTCCGTACTTTAGTTTATCTAATTAATAGGGTCCCTTCTTCTACCTTACATGGTTTTTCTCTGTTTGAGATTCTCTATCACAAACTTCCTGATTATCATTTTCTCAAAACATTCGGTTGCTCTTGCTTTCCAAACATTAGACCATATAACCCTCACAAATTGCAATTCAGATCTGTGGAGTGTATTTTCCTTGGTTATAGTTTGCAACATAAAGGATATAAATGTATGGCTTCAAATGGACGGATTTATATCTCAAGAGATGTTCTTTTTAATGAGTATTCTTTTCCATATTCCAAATTGGGTTCAACTTCTTCACAGTCCTCTAATACCAGTCTCAGCACAACCAGTGACATACCTATCAGTTCTATTGCTCATCCAAGTTCATTCTTACCTCCTTTGTTTCCTACAAGTACTACTAATCCAACTGGTGTCAAGAATGGAACTATGACTGGGAATTTGAATGGATCTACAAATGTAACTACTGGTGTTACTGATGATACTTCTACTGAACCTAATCAGACTGGTACTCAGCATTCTGGATCTCCTAGGACTGGTACTCAGCATCTTGGTTCATCTAGGACTGATACTCAGCATACTGGTCGTGAAACTACTCAGCATCCTAATGCTCTGCCTACTGCTGTTCTGCCTACTAAAACTACTCAGACTGGTACTCAGCATTCTGGATCTCCTAGGACTGGTACTCAGCATATTGGTTCATCTAGGACTGGTACTCAACATACTGGTCATGAAACCACTCAGCATACTAATGCTCTGCCTACTGATACTCTGCCTACTGATGCTCTGCCTACTGAAACTGGTGCTCAGCATAATGATCAGGATCATGTTCAGAATCTTCCTGGACTTGGACACCCGATGATAACTAGATCCAAAGTAGGTGTGTACAAACCTAAGGTGTACCTAGCTCAGGCTGAACCGACTAGTTTGAAGGAGGCCTTATCCACTCCTCATTGGTTTGCTGCTATGCAAGATGAATACTTGGCTTTGATAAGGAACAATACATGGTCATTGGTTGATCTTCCACATGATAGATCTATAGTAGGGTGTAAATGGCTATTAAAGGTCAAGGAGAATACTGATGGATCTGTCCACAAATATAAAGCCATACTAGTTGCTAGAGGGTTTCAACAGAGAGCTGGTTTTGACTATGCTGAGACCTTCAGCCCAGTTGTGAAGCCTACCACTATCAGAATTGTATTGTCATTAGCTGTCACATATGGATGGGAAGTGTCTCAATTAGATGTCAATAATGCTTTCCTAAATGGAGATATTCAAGAAGAGGTATACATCATGCAACCCCCTAGTTTCATTGATCCTTCTCGTCCCAATGCAGTGTGCAAACTTAATAAGGCATTGTATGGTTTGAAGCAAGCTCCTCGTGTCTGGTTTGACAAACTAAAACATACCCTACGCATGCTTGGTTTTGCCTCTACCAAGTCTGATTCTTCTCCCTTCATTCGACATTCTCCTTCTCCCATATTCCTTTTAGTCTATGTGGATGATATTCTTGTAACTGGAGCTAATTCACAGGATGTATCTCAGTTGATTCTTCAACTCAATGACCAGTTCTCTTTGAAGGATTTGGGACCTGCTCACTACTTCCTGGGTATTCAAGTTTAGAAGACTGACAGTGGCTTGTTCTTATCTCAGTCTAAGTACATCAGTGATCTCCTATGCCGTGCCAAAATGCAGTTTGCAAATGGTTTACCTACTCCTATGTGTGGTGGGGAGAAGCTATATGATACTGGCAGTGATCCAGTTCTAAATGTCCAGCAGTATAGAAGTTTAGTTGGGGCATTACAATACGTTACAATTACAAGACCAGAAATTGCATATTCTGTCAATAGAGTATGCCAGTTTATGCAGAGACCTCTTGAGTCCCATTGGAGAGTGGTTAAACGTATCCTACGCTATCTCAAAGCAACTAGTGGTTTTGGCCTACATATACTTCCAATTCAGTCTTTCAAAATGACTGGATATTGTGATGCTGATTGGGCGTCTGATCCCACTGATAGGAGGTCTACATCTGGATATTGTGTCTTCTTAGGTGCAAACACTATCTCTTGGTCATCAAAGAAACAGAGTACTGTCTCTAGAAGTAGCACTGAAGCCGAGTATAGATGCCTTGCAGCAATTACGGCTGAACTCACTTGGTTGCAGTCCCTTCTTTCTGAACTTAAAATCAGTTATCCCACTCCCATTATCTGGTGTGATAACAAAAGTGCAGTCATGCTTAGTGCAAATCCAGTTTTGCATTCTAGGACCAAACACATTGAGATAGATTCTTATTTTGTGCGTGAGAAAGTTGCTCGAAAGATTATTCACGTGCATCATATTTCAGCAGCTGATCAGATTGCAGATATACTTACTAAAGCCCTTGGTAGATCCAGGTTCTTATTGCTCAGAGACAAACTAAGCGTCGTTGATGCCTCCAAGCTTAGTTTGAGGGGGATGTTAAGTGAGATATCAGAGTGTCTGTTATCAGTGTTTACTTCATTAGTTCTGTTTTTCAACACATTGCTATACGATATTGCATTATCATCATGGCTATTTAACCAAATTTCACACAACATTTGTTGGACATTTAAATGAAGCTCAAGTTCATCAATTGTAGCTCAGTTCACTCTTTTTGTGAGAGGTCGCGGATTCGAAATTCATTGGTTAGAATTTTGTGAATTTTCGCCCAATTATTAGGAGCATATTTGCTCCGCTATTGATAAACCTTCGAGTATTGAACAATATTGTAGCCTTCGAACATAAATTAATAAATAAATAAATAAAAAGGATCAATAACCCAATTTAACAAAAAAACAAAAAGTTCTACTTTTATAAAAAAAAAACAAAAACAAAAAAAATATGAACCTCAAGTCGGTAAGAAGTAAAATATGAACCTCAGTTGGTCGGACATCCACTCTCCTTGTGAGAGGTCACGGGTTCGATACTCACTAGTTAGGATTTTGTGAGTTTTCGCCCGATTATTAGGAGCACATTTGCTCCGGCGTTGATAAGCCTTCAAGTATTGAATGTAGCTGCTTAGATGGACTAGACTGGAGCGAAGCGAAAGCGAGTCTTCATGCAAGGTGGAGGCGATGGACCGGAGCGAAAGCAAGTCTCTATGCGAAATGGAGGCGACGAGGACATTAAGTGGCAACAATATTGTAGCCTTCGGGTCTGGTTTGGTTAACCCTATTGAGTCAGTCATGTAGCCTTCGGGCATGGATTAATAAATAAAAATGGTCAACGACCCAATTTAAAAAAAAAAAAAAAAAAAAAAAAAAAGGGCGAAAATTCTAGGAATCGAGGGAGGGAACGAGGGATGGGTGGAAGTCAAACAGTGAATTTAATAACTTTCACAGCTGGACACAAATTGCCGAAATAGGACGGCATGGCCCATGGGCCCCACAAGCACATGAATTCCGCCAGCATTGCCTAGCTGTCCTTTCAAATCACACATCTTTCTTTGCTGTCCTAATTGAATTCATTTACAACAACTATATTATAAAAATATTACATTTCACCCCCTCCCTTTCTTCACAGTTCACCACAAGGACAACTCACAATGAACAATTAGCCACATAGATCCGAAACTTTCTCTTTACACAAATTCCAAAACTACAAAGGGCTCCAGCGTCAGTGTTTCTCCGCTAACCCAAGCAAAGAATTTTCAATTTTCTTTTTCTTTTTTTACCCTTTTTTCTTCATCAATAAAATTTAAAAAAAAAAAAAAAAAAAATTCTTCAATTTACAGTTTTGCCATTGTAGCCATAGTAAGAGAGGTACCACTTGACGAACTTCTTCAACCCGGTTTGCAAATCCGTCGTGGGCTTGTACCCGAATTCTCTCCGAGCCAAACTTATGTTAGCATGCGTAAAAGGAACGTCGCCATTACCCGGCATATCCACTATCTTCTTCTTCGCCTTCATCTTCAAATGATTTTCAAGTATAGAAACCAATGTAGGTACTGTCACAGGCGAAGTATTACCCAAGTTGAAAATCCGATACGGGGCCGGCCCCCTCTTCTTGCCCCCGCTACCAGTGCTCTTGCCCGATGTATCCAACGACCCCAAGCACCCTTTCACAATGTCATCAATGTAAGTAAAGTCCCGGGCCAGGTCCACCCTGTTCTTGCCCCGGTACACCGTGATGGGCTTGCCCTGTAAGATATTACGCGTGAACGAAAAGTAAGCCATATCAGGCCGGCCCCAGGGGCCATATACCGTAAAAAACCTCAACCCGGTTATCGACAACCCGTAAATGTGATTGTAAGTGTGGGTGATTTCCTCCCCAGCTTTCTTAGTCGCGGCGTAGAGACTCGCGGGTTGATCCGTCCGATCCAACTCAGAAAACGGGACCTTCTCGTTGAGTCCGTACACGGAACTCGAGGAGGCCCAGACAATGGACGGCTGAGGATTGGCGGATTTGCACGCCTCGAGTAGCGTGACGAGGCCCGCGATGTTACTGTGGACGTACGATCCGGGATTCTCCATAGCGTACCGTACGCCGGCTTGTGCGGCGAGATGCATCACGTGCGTAAACGCGACGATATCGAAAAGCTTTGCCAACAGTCGAGCGTCGTTGAGATCTCCTTCGACGACGAAAACGCCGTGGTTAGTCAACAAAGCTTTACGAGCCTTCTTTAGTGACGGATCGTAGTAATTGTTGAAATTATCGAGACCCACTACGCCATCTCCTCGTTTCTTCAACGCTAGAGAAACATGCGACCCTACAAAACCCGCAGCGCCCGTCACCAACACCGAGAACCCCCCACCACCAGATCGGTGGATCTGGGCAGAGTTTCGGACCTGTTTCTCCCATTGGATCCCACCCCAGGAAGCAGTGGAGAGATATCGATTGCTTGAGTCTACAAAGCTTTGGAAGCTCAGATAGGAAGCCGTCAAGGCTATTAGGAAAAGAGCCCAGAGGAACATAGTGCTGGTGGAGACAAAGCATCTGTAGAATTGGCGGTTGAACATGTTGGCACGGTCGATCTTGATCTTGCCCGGTGTCGAAGGAAACAAATCATCTTCTAATGAAGAACCCATTAAGAAAGCCACGAAGAAGAAGTGTTTGAAAAAATGCTTGAATGAGGAAGGGAATAAGAAGTGCTTGAAGAAATGATTGAACGAGGAAGGTAAGAAGAACAGATGCAGAGATGGATGGCTTTGGGATTTATTTTTTTGCTTTTCTGCTGCACCTGTTAAAGAAGGGGAAAGGAAGGGATGGGTTTATATATAGTGGACGCCCACAATAGCTGACATATTCACGCGGAAATCAATATTATACGGTTTTTAGAGAGAGAAAATATTAGAGAAAGATTTGATGAAGAAGAACAGGAGAAGAAGGAGAGATTAGTTGTGATCATGTCGATTAGTACTAGTACATGTTTGTTAAGTAAAAGTAGATTACAGGATTTAGAATTGGATGCCACGTGGGTAGTTTTCGTGGGTTTTGTTGGTGCACGTCGTTATTAGTAACCGTGTTTTTGTGGAAAGCCCTTGTTAATGAGGTGTATTTCGGATGGGTCCTTGAATTTAAGTTATATTTATTAACTAGTTTGTGGTCATTTACCTTCTACTTTAGTACTAACTAACTAATTTGTGGCCATTTACCTTCTATTTATTGAATCCAAGACGGTGGGTACAGAATTCAAGATGTGGGGTTAAATCACTGTAGCCTTAATCATTCAATCAGGTTATCATTGATCATGCATTTGATGTTTGGATTGTATAACATGATCGGTTTTTGTCTTCACGAAGAAATAGATATTGAAAAATAATTAATTAGTGTTACTATTATTAATTATGTCAAAATTAATTATTTCCTTCAAAACATAACACATTCATTGCAAAAATGATTACATCTACTCCTTCATCAAATACTCTAGATACTTTTCTTCCCCTTCACCAAAATCTAGCTCTATTGTGTCAAAACTATGCCTATGACTAATTCCTTACTTAATTCTTAAGAGTAGATTATTAATTCAAGTTTCTACACTTTTACCTACTCTCAAATGTTACTTTTACGCGTTCTCATTCTAATTTAAGCCTTGAATAATCAATTCTTCTATCACATAATGTCGAGCTCATTTAATCAACTTCTATAAAGACAACAATTCATTCAAAATGACTTACAAAATACCAATGTCACTAACATCCAAGAACAATTCCTCAACCATTTGCTTAATCGAGACTCAACGATCCATATAATACAGCAAAAACAATTTATTACATCGCGATCAATGATTTTCCTTCACTCAAGAACCTTCTTTACTCGTTTTACTTTTATTAACCACGAAATTAAGCCTTTTATTAAACAATCATAATCTTCACAGTACAAAAGGGACCATTAACAAATCCATCATACTTGCAGGGGTCTATTGCAAAAATTACTATTTAGTAATATTTAAATAAGAGGATAGGCGCCTTTCAAGCTGTTAGTTGAGAAATAACTACGAAATCGGGGGGCTTCTCATTTCATTTAGAAAACCAATATTCTATCAGTGTGGGGTCCATTGTGATTTTGACTGAACAAACAGATCAGCTTTGTTCCGCTTTTCACAACCTCTCGCGCCACATGATCTCATGCAAGCAAACGCACTATCAGTGCCGCTGGATTTCCTGACAACGCGCGATTCGAGTACTTGCGCGTCGTGGATTGACCAGTATATCCGGTGGAAATTCGGAGTCTTGGTTTTAGGAATTGGGCGGTGCTGGACGGGTTGACTGCTTCGTTTTTTTTTTTTTTTTATTTTTTTTTTTTCGATTTTTTTTTAAAGAATAAAAAAAAAAAAAAAAAAAAAAAAAGCCTCGTCCGGGTCTCACTTGCAACTCTATCCGCTTGTGGTACCAGCTTGGAATTCCGGTGGTGGCCCTTATTGGACTTCTCTCTATTAATGTTAATGTAATGGCAGTCCATAGAATCTAGTTATCTATCCCTGTTTTGGGTTCCACTTATGAACATGTTTATCTATTGGGGAATTCTAAATGTCGAGGAAACCAGCGAGGAAAGGGAGGTGGCAGAGGCACACATCCCGAGGGGGTGAACGATTCACCCCCCGCCACCTCCCTTTCCTCGCTGGTTTCCTCGCCCACTTCCTCGACATTTAGAATTTCTGTTATCTATTTTTTGAGTTTTTCTTAGTATCGAGGAAACCAGCGAGGAAATGGGCGAGGGAGGGGGGTGTTACCACACATCTCCCTCAAGATTTACAAAGGCATGCATCTTGAGGGGAATGAGTGGTAACACCCCCTCCTTCGCCGATTTCCTCACTGGTTTTCTCGACAATAAGAAAAAACGCTATTTTTTTTTACAACTTTGCTTGAGCATCTATTGATGGAAATTTTGGAATAATCCATATGCCCATTGAGTGGTTTTGTTGGCCAAGCAAAAATTACAAAAAAAAACAAAAACAAAAACAAAAAGCTTTACAATGTGGTTGGTTTATTAGAGCATCTCCAATCGCGTTCCCTGGAAGTCACTCCGATGTATTAATTTTTTATGTGCACCAAGAAAGCGATGTGAGTGAACAAGTGTCGCTCTATTAGCACGAGTTTTAGTTTTGAAATTATGAAAATATAAATTCTTAGAGGCCTGAGTTCTAATCTAAATTTTAGGGTTTATGGTCTAGCATTGAAGAAGGGTTTTTCTAAACCACTTACAAGCCCTCCTGGTTTAGGATTCCATGTCACTGTAATTGGCTAACGTGAATTTTTGTGAAAAAATTGAAGCTTTGCTTACGCGGTCCAGGAGCAAGCATGTTACGCGGTGTGGAAGAGTGTAGTTCTGCATTACCGTTGAGAATGACCTAATAAAAAACCCTCTTGACTTTAGTAAGATTATGTAAGAAAATATAATCATTAATATAAATAACAATTCAACGTAAGAGTTGTAAACTTATATATAGGTTATACATTTTAGAGAAAACACAAATATTATAATTATCTAGAAAATTTCAACTTCTGCTAGAAAATAAAAATAAATAAATAAATAAATAAATAAGAGAAATAAAATCGTCGGCAACGTGAATAGCATTCAGTAGACATTTGTGGATCAAGACGCATAAAGAAAATAAAATATCGCGAGAGAATATTAAAAGTCAGATTTTTGTATTTAGATTCATGAAATGACAATAAGTGTAACATGCTTTATTAGTTTAGTTGGGACCCAATCAAATGCAAAGCGAGTATAATTGCAATTATTTTAACTTTGCTGGCTAAAGGGTGTTTTGCCATGATCACATTGCTTTTAATTTGACTCCCCAAAACACCTAACTTGTGAAAAAATTAAAAAAAAAAAAAAAAAAAAAAAAAAAAAAAGTAAAATGTAGGGCATGGAACCGTCCTGATTTGATCTTAATTAAGTCCGACTGGAATTCTATGATTTATTTCAGTGTAGGGCTAAAATGGTTTGGATATGGCTTTTATTTGAAATGTTTTGTTGAATAACGTTTAATTAAAGATAAATGTACATTTTTTTTCTATTAATTAGGTGTAAGTTGGAAGTGTCGACAAAAAATAGAGATAAGTCCTATAAATATCTTATACCGGAAGATAAGTAGAGTGAAAGGAACTCATCCAAATAGATATTATTTGGGACTCAAAAGACAAACAAGCTTTGAGTAAAAATCTAGAAAAGAAAGCTTTATATTTGGAAAGACATATAACAAACACCGAGTAGGGAATGGTTGGTGACACACTTAAATCAAACAGTCCCACTTACTTGGGATACTCATCCATATAGCTACAAGTGAACTTATTAAATGACCACTTAATAACTTCACTTATTGTCATTGTCTGAATGATATGTACAACTTATCTAACATCTGAAGATATTTGTAGCATCTCTACCTAACTTGGATCATGCCATGCAAAGTTTAGATTGCAACAATACGCTACAATTAGATTGCAAGATGTTTTGCATATTACAGTGTATCTAAAGGAGAATCATATATAATTTTAGTGTTTTGAACGCGATAAGGTCTATTTCTTAGGGGGTGTTTGTTTTGTTTGGATTTTGGAACACTAATTAAGTGGTGATAAATGACTCACCCGCTACAACTGGGGCACCAAAAAGCTGTATTGGTTTCCACTTTCCAAGAGCTTATCATCCACAGTAGGTTTCCGAAAAGTTAAGTTTTGAGATGAAAGATTTACAGTCATTTTCAGTTTGGAGTTCCTTTCATACAAATTATGGAAAATCGGATGGAAATAGATATGAGAAGAGAAGAATGGTCATCCCCCAAAAATTTGAATATTTGGCTTAAAGAGGGGAGAAGGAAAGGGACGATTCTTCTTTTATTATCATTCAAGAAAATAAGAAAATCGTCCAAATCTAGACATTTGTGTTCTTAGGAAAAACCCTAGTGTGGAAAACTGGATTTCCATTTCAAAGTTGGATTGGTAAAAGAGAAAATTAGGAAAATACCAGTGTGGATGCTCGAAGTAATTAATGGGAAACTAACAAATATACGATATTTGTTTGTTTTGTAGGCACGTACATATAAAGCAGTCTTTTACCACTTTTTATCAACAAAATTTCATTTTGCAAAAAATGTAAATTGTACCTTTTTATGGTTTTACCATGCATTGTTGGCAATCATGTAAATTAAAATTAAGGCATTATTTGAAGTTAATTTAAATAATATGAAAGGAATTAAGGTCTGGACTTTTTTCAGAGGTAGTCCTTGCAGCAAAGGTAGCATAAAACAAGTAAAAAGGGAATTCAGGCCTCCATTATTTCCTTATTTATGACACAAAATAGTGATAACAATTAATCATAATACATTTCTATTCTTCATTCTTATTCTAATTTCCCCTGCCAGACCCTGCACCTGAACCAGATCCAGATCCAACGCCAACACCTGACCCAGAAACCGAAACTGAACCTGATCGAGATTCAGAACGAGAACCAGAACCTACAACAGGAGCTGTTAAAGAGCCTGAGCCCGAAAGTGAGCCCGAAGCTGATACACCATCTCCGCCAACCCCAAGGCCCGCTCCAGTACCAACCCCAGTACCTGCTCCAACTCCTCCCAGCCCCAGTCCACCACCCGCACCGCCTCCTGTGCCAACACCCAAGCCCAAATCCTTCCTCTCAATCCTACTCTCCACCACAAGTGCAAATAACACAACAAGTGAAGCAATAGCCAATGTTTTGTTTCTTGCCAATGCCATATTTGGTCTTAAGGCCCAAAACTTGTAACAAGGGTTTGATTGTATGAGCTGAAAATAGTGTGTGAGAGTGTGTAGCTGAAGATGAAAGAAGAGTGAAAATGGGGCTCCCTTATTTATACTTGTGTGAGAGATGGTAAGTGCATAAGAAAAGTGACTTAGATTGAGTTGTATCCAAAACATGTGGTGGGAATAAGTGCAACCCTAGTAAGTGGAGGCACCACAAACCCTAAAAGCAAATGCAAATTTTCAGACATGTTTTGAATTGAATGCCTTTGAAGGCAAGGTTCTACTTCTTCGTGGCCAGTTAACACTTTCAATCATAGTAAGTGGAACCTCCACAATTCTTACAATCTCACACTTGTTGGAACCTCCACAAGAGTTTTTGCATATGTATACCATGTGGGAGCTCCACTTAGTTGGATTGGATTTGTACGAGTCACCAATGGCTATCCACAAGCAATCAAAGCTAGTTATGAATGATCACTACGCATTTTTTTCTTGCTTTCACACAACAATGAAGGGAACACCCACTAAACTTTTTTTTTTTTTTTTTAATTACAGTTTTGTCATGAATTTATTGAACAATGCCACAAGAAGCAAAAAAAATTACTCTTTTTAAAAAAAATAATGTTTACCTATGAAATTTTACAATGCACATTATCCATCTCTGAGTTTTGCACGCTAAACTTGCATGAGCGGAAAATATAACATTAAGTCACCACTTGGTCTCATTCTTTTTCTTTGCAAAATTATGGCGGTATAAGCTGTTTTTGCAATTAACCGATGATTGAAGCCTTTTCCTACCCTAAATGCAAAATATGTATAAATAAATGCAATAAAAGTGTTTAAAAGAGTTTGTATCTGAAACAATATATACATTAAAAGACAAGTATGTATATGATTTAGATTCTAATGTGCATGTCGTGTCTAGTTTTAAACCCTAGATCTGTGATACTATCAACCGCAATCAACCAACTAGGTGGTGGAAAAGATAAAACGAAGTTAATACAACTCTTTCAATTCACTACGAGAAATAATGTCTATTTTGATGAAATTTTTCCTCGACATATGTAAGTATTTAATTGGAAAAAAACATTGCCAATGAAAATTTTCCTTACCAACTTCCTTGGTTTATATCCCGTGTAGAATAGTCTTTACCAAGGAATTTCTTAATGAGAAGCAAAATCTCGTGTAGAAAAATAGAAAAACTTGGTGAATGAGAAACAAAATCTTGTCCAACACCAAATCTTTTGACTTTTGGAAATTAATAATAATAATAATAATAATAATAATAATAATAATAATAATAATAATGTTGTGTTAAAAATTAATAATAATAATATGTTCTTACACAAGTATGGTTTATAGTATAGATTACATTAGAGGAATTCTAAATGTCGAGGAAACGGGCGAGGGACGGGACGTGGCGGGGTGGGGACCGTCCACCCCGCTCGGGATGCGCGCACCAAAAACGATGGCACGCATCCCGAGTGGGGTGGACGGTCCCCACCCCGCCACGTCCCGTCCCTCACCCGTTTCCTCGCTGTGTAGAATCACTCATTACATTAAGATCTCCACTGTGCAAGTTTCAATTATTGTATTCTTCTTAAATTATAGTGTGTTAAAAAAAATAAAAAAAAACTTGAATCTCACCATGTCTTCAATCTTTACATATATAAAAACAATTTCATTTTCTAATGATTAGAAACATGAACAAAAAATTTTATCCCTAAGTTAGAGGATCATAAATTCCACACAATTCTTAATTCCATAAAAAAAAATCTCTTTTATTTCTTCACTTCAAACTCACCCAAACATTAGATCACTACAAAAAAAAACCCCAATAGCCTAGAGACGGAATTATAAAACCATCGCTAATTATTTTGGTAGCTGACGGGAAAACCGTGGCTAAATTTAGAATAAACCGTAGCTAATTAAAACATTTACGACGACATATTAGCTGTGGCTAAGTTTTACAAATAAAAATTGGTAGCTACGATATAAGCCGTCCCTAATGGATTTTTTTGAAAAAAAATATATATATAAAAAACATTTAGCCACGATATCTAATGGATTTTTTTGAAAAAAAACATTTAGCCACGGTATATTAGTTGTCGCTAAGTTTTACAAATAAAATTTGGTAGCTACTGTATAAGCCATCCCTAATGGATTATTTTGAAAAAAAATATATATATAAAAAAAAATTTAGCCACAGTATATTAGTTGTCGCTAAGTTGTACAAATAAAATTTGGTAGCTACAGTATAAGCCGTCCCTAATGGATTTTTTTGAAAGATATATATATATATATATATATATATATATATATATATATATATATATATATATATATATATAAACATTTAGCCACGGTATATTAGCTGTCGCTAAGTTTTACAAATAAAATTTGGTAGCTGCGGTATAAATCGTTTCTAATGGATTTTTTTGAAAACAAATATATAAAAAAAAAAAAAAAAATTTAGCCACGGTATATTTGTTGTCACTAAGTTTTACAAATAAAATTTGGTAGCTACGATATAAGTCGTCCCTAATGGAATTTTTGAAATATATATATATATATACACAAAAAACATTTAGCCACGGTATATCAGCTGTCGCTAAGTTATTGCAACTCATTTGTTTGCAAAACAATTATCAAGGAAGGATATATGTAGTCTTATCCTAGACAGTTTTATAATTTGTTAAAATTTTTCCTCTATTATTTTGTGCTCTCTGAATTTGAACAACCTGTTTTTGCTCATTTTATGTTTTGTTTCCTCCAATAATTTCCAGGAAGATGTGAAGATAATGAAGAAAATGAATGTGGATACTTACAGGTTCACCGTTTCTTGGTCAAGAATTATACCAAGTGAGTAGTAGCATAAGCATAATTTTCATGTGGATGAATTGCTAACAGGGCAATTTCGAAAAGTTAAAAATGTCCTTGAAGAATTTGTTATTATTCTGAATGGCCTCAATTTGTACGATTATAAGGTTAAGAACAATAATTAGTTGTGACAATTGTTTTTTGGCTTTAGATGAGAAGAGAAGGGATAGAGTGAACTAAGAAGGCATTAATTATTACAAGATTATGCAGAGGTTTGTTTCAAGAAGTTTGGTGACAGAGTGAAGCATTGGATCACCTTTAACGAACCATGGACCTTTGCAAGTTGTGCTTACAACCTGGGTATCCATGCACCTGCTAGTTGTTCTAAATTCATCGAAAACTGTACTGCTGGGGACTCCGCAACAAAGGGTTACTTCAGTAAGGCAGTATATTCAATCAAGTTGCTTAGACTATGTCGGACTCCTGATCTTCATATCTCTTTTGTTCATGCTGTTGAAAGGCTCGGTGGACAAGAAAGTAAGTTTTAGAATTTCTTTTATGAACATTTGCAATATTTTGATATCCATATACATCAAAGTTTCGGTATTTTCACTTAAAAGAAGAAAACATATCAGTCATGCATTAATGGTAGAGAATAAAGGATAAATAGGATTACTAACTCTTTATCATTTTTTTTTTCCTTTGATTGTTGCAGAAGCAACTCTCAAATTAGTCATTCAACTAATGAATGTGAGATGACTTAGCATTGCCCATGTTAAAAGCCACTTGCAGGTATGAGAATGATTTATAAATTTTTATTTGATCATCTCCTGCATATTACCCATATCCTCTTTGATATTCTTACCGTCTTCCAGTCATTTTTTTTACTCTTTCTAACTAGTTGAAGTGCCTTCGTTTTTTCTGCAGGGCGAAAGATTGTTTGATTTCTATGAAACTTTTTGACGCTTTGAATTTAGAGCGGGCGGGGGGGGGGGGGGGGGGGGAGATTTATTAAGATTGAAAAGGCATGGACACTCCGGATTTGTCTTTCCAAAATCGTTTTTGTTGTTTTTTGTTAAACCTTGATTCAAATAGTCAGTTTTAGTCTGTCCTTGATTGTAAATCCATGTAAGTTTTTTGCTTATGTAGCCCCCTGAATCATATATATATATATAATTTCAATTTGAGGTTGATAGAGTATAAAGTTGTTTGAGATTGTATTTTTTGTGATTGACGAGTTATTGATTATACGAACAAGGTTAGTGTATTAGTCATCATTTACGGTGAAAATTAATATAATTGTTTTCAAGTTTGAAATGTTTTTTCTGAATGAAAAAAAAAAAGCAATGAGAAATCCAAAAATTAATAGAAAGAACTAATTCCATTAAAAAAATGAATTTTCATTAGAAATTTTTTTAGCTACATCAAGTTAGTATTAGCAACGGAATTTGCAACTTAGCAACGGTTTGAAGCCGTCGCTAAATTTGGAACTTAGCATCGGCATATTAGCCGTCTCTAAATTTGAAATTAGGGTTTAAGTAGCCTGAGTTCATCAAACAGACTTTTTCCTTTCTCACTCTCTCTGTCTCTGTCTCTGCAGAGCCATTGTTGATTGAAATATGGTGAAAAAGAAAGAGAAGTCCGTGAACGTCTCCGAAAAGCCAAAGCACTCGTTGGACTCCAACCGTGCAAATGGGGGTGGCGGCGACAAAGAGACCCGAACCGCACTCGGATTCAAGATCGGGTCTCTTTGTCGCCGCCACCCCCATTTGCACGGTTGGAGTCCAACGAGTGCTTTGGCTTTTCGGAGACGTTCACAGACTTCTCTTTAATCTTCAGCTATAAATAGATATGATGTAATAGAGTTTAGGCAAGCAATACAAGTTTTTATTTTAGTTTATTGGTGGTTGATCCCCAATCAAAGGATCTAGGTGGTTTGATCTCCAATCAAAAGGTCAAGGTCTCTATTATCTGGTATCAGAGTATCATCGATTCTGAGCCAAATTTTTTTTTGTTACTTCACCATCGTGAAAAAAAAAAAAAACAACTCACCGTCACCACCCTCGCAACAGCAACCGTCGTCCAGTCTCCACCTCGCCATTGCAACATTAACAACAACCATCGTCCAGTCTCCACCTCGCCATCGCCATCGCCATCCTCTCAACAGCAACTCGAATCCATCTTCCTCCTGTTCATCGCAACAGGAAATCTCCCTCCTGTTCATCTCCCTCGCAACAGGAAACCACCTCACCACAACAACAGTCCCGATCGCAGTCCTCTTCTTCATCGCCTCCATCCCGAAATCCTTCCTCTTCTTCGTCGCCTCCATCGCAACAACAGAAACAACAACCGCAACAGCAACCTACCATCGCCTCCATCCAATCTCAGATCCCAATTACAGAGCATCACTTTCTTCGTCGCCTCCATCCCGATCCAATTTCAGAGAAGCAAGTAGCAGAAATCAAAAGGATTGCTGCTGAATTTCAGTGAAGCAACAGTAGCAGAACCTCGTTATTTGCACCCATAGAGGTATTCACACCTGGATATTTGCACTCATCGAGATTTTCACCAACAACCCTCTTTATAATGACGATTGCTGAATTACATGAGAAAGTTGATGCGCTTACTGCTCAAGTTACCGGGATTTCTTCCCGCCTCCATACACTTGATACCACTAATGCCACTATTCTAGAGGCATTAAGGAATCTCCAGCCATATCGCCCGGCACCATACGTTCACCCGGAACAACAACGGCCAATTATTCCTATTTCTGGCAAGGCCCTTGATGAAGCTAGACCCAAAAATTCTGATGTTGCTGTTTCCAAGGCACCACCAACATTGCCCGCCACTCCAAGGTGCAATCCTGTGCAGGGACCATTCGTGCCACAAAAAACAGATGGGCTTGGTAGCCATAATCCTTACCATAAACACCCACCGACCCATCATCAGAAAGCGGGTATTAATAAGCGTAACCATCCTTCAAATGGCGTGCCACCCTTTCCTATAACCATACCTTATCACCTACCACCAATGCTGCCTGTTTTTTAACCAGTTGTATCTGCTCCACACATTCCAGATCATGAATATGCTTACCAACATTATCCTGGACACTTCGATCTTCATGTGTTAAGATCTCCATATGGAACCCCCGCACATACTTTTGGTGCACCACTTGGTCATGTTGGTGCTATGGATTATAATAGAAGCTTTCAACCTCCACCGAGAGAAACCAATGCATATGCTGACAATTTTGCTAATCGGAGACAAGTTGTACAAGAAATGCTGGTCGTTTAAATAAAATACGACGCCATCATCGAGCATTCAATCCGAGAGAAAATATTAGCATGCAACAAAGTGGACGGCCTTTTGTGTGGCCCCCTCCCTATCTTGGTCTTAGTCCAGGGCTTATGAAGGGCCCTTGTTTTTTTGTCCCTACCACTATGTATCATCATCCAAACGCATCAGGAGGTCCTCCTCTTCGCGTTATTCAATATCCTCAACATCCTTTGATTCCTGCAACTGCCTCGGAGACGTTGCCTTTGAGGGCTAATATTGTTAAGCAAATTGAGTATTATTTCAGTAATGAGAATTTGCAAAAGGACAACCACTTGATTTCTTTGATGGATGACCAAGGATGGGTTCCGATAACCAACATTGCTGACTTTAATAGAGTGAAGAGAATGACTACAGACATTCCTTTAATTTTGGATGCAATGCATAGTTCTAGTAAGGTAGAAGTTCAGGATGACAGAGTACGAAAGCGTGATGGCTGGTCGAAGTGGCTTTTGGCTTCTAGACAAAATGCATCTTCAAATGATCAGAAGATGCAAGCCGATGTAAAGGCTACTATGACAAGGCTTAGTGAGTGCAATGATGACAGTGACAACAGTGATAGCAATGCATTAGACAAAGATTCAACTAATTTAATTGCTCGAGAACATGCTGGGAAGTTCGATACCAACTTCCGTATCAGATCTGATGTTGAAACTGCTGATTTTATTGAACCTAGAACTGGGAGTGTCTCTTGTTTGACAAAGCAAAAGTCACAGAATTCCCAATCAAATAAGCAGTTTCGTGTAACAAGGGGACCGACTATCCTGTGGAGGAAGCTACTTGGGAAGACTAAGAGCAGTTTCGTGTCCGTTTCCAGATTTTCAGGCTTGAGGACAAGCCTTGTTTCAGGCGGCGTGGGATGTTAGGATACCAATCCTATTTAGTATTTACTTGAGATTAGAATGTCCTAGTTAGAACAATATTCTATTTTAGAGAATATTAGCTTGTTTTGAATTAGGAGTTATTGTTTGATTAGAATTAGGTTTGAATTCAATTAGGAAGTATTATTTCTGCTTTCAGCTATAAATACATATCATGTAATAGAGTTTAGGCAAGCAATACAAGTTTTTATTTTAGTTTATTGATGGTTGATTCACAATCAAAGGATCTAGGTGGTTTGATCTCCAATCAAAAGGTCAAGGTCTCTATTACTTCGTGGGTTTCAACCCCTAATTTGAGAGGGCCGATGAGAAGGGGCGTAAATGTGAGAATGAGAATTGAACCTAAGTTTACTTTTTTAGTGTAAATATGCAAAAGATAGGTATTTGGATTTTTTTTTTTTTTTTTTTTTGAGATATTGCGAGTGAAAAGGTATTCTGGAGTATGGGGTCTGTGAAAAAAAGCTATTGCAAACTTCTCGGGCAAGTTTAATGTGGATGACACCTTATGTAAGTAGTTATGAATGCACAGAGACCATAATAAATTAGAGAGCATTTGTAAAGAATACAACGAAAGTGGGAAATATGAGAATGGGTTTAGATGTTTTTTATCCTTTCCGACACACTTGGAATTTGCATACTTTATAGCTTAATTTGTTTATTGATTGATATTTTATTTCCATTGTTTCGCAAATGGTAGGGAATACACGGGTTGTAAATCAGAAAGAGCTTGCCGACTATCCAGCAACTACAATGTTATCTTGAAGGAGAGGAAACTACCCATGTCTCTTCTGAATGACTGTTCTTAAAATCTTACTTGGTTTCATGGTGTATAATGTTACAGTAATACAGTTAATGTTTCATATTGGCGTTAGTATCTTGTTTTGGTCAGAAATGAAACTCACACGGTTTGCATTAAGATCATATGATGGTAGCACTAAATTCGGTCAGCTCTGTAAGGCCAGAGTTATCTCTACCAACACTCCGTTTGGTATAGTTTTCGTTCACTCTTATAGTCTTATCTTCATCGCTGGATAATTGAGAACAGGTTCTAGTTTTATTGAACAACAGTCAATACAGCATATTCGAATACTAAATTTTGAAAGGAAGGATATATAGTTACCTAATAACTAGTTAGATTAGTTAGTCAACTGATTTGGAGCTCATTGCTCGCTGAACCATGCCTGCACTACATACAGCTATGTGAGAGTGATTCTAAAGTGGCTGGGGTCGATCTTACTTCGTTTCTGATGTTTCTTCTAGAAATTTTCTGATGTTTCTAGAAATTGGATCAATCTGGACACATCAGTTTGTCATAGCCTTTTCATGCCACTAACTCACTATATGCAGTTATAAATTTATATTAAAAATTTAAATACTTTGCGGATCATGCTTCAAGAAAATCCTTCGTTGTTATTTACTATCTTTGGTCTTTCAAGCAGGTAATGTGACTAATGGCAGAAACGAGTCGTTTAATGAGTTTGAGCAAAAGATATTTGGAGGATATTCAAGCAACAATCCAACTGCTGACGCATTTTATCAAAAGCTTGATAGACTTGAAAAGGCTCGTGGGAGACCCGCGTTTAATTCTAACATGGATGGAAACAACACTGGAGGCAGTAATTCCTCACTTCTTGATGGTCTAGACGATATTTTTAGTACTTTCTCAGATGGGATGGATGGCAAGTTAAAAAATGCTGCAAATTATTTCGAATTTGATCCGGATGAGATTAACAGTGAGGACTATGCATTCAGAGTCTCAGACCTGATGTTACATTTACAAGAGGGACGACGTATGAACCTAAGGTACAACTGTCCGATATCTTGGCTTTATCTTTAGGTTTTACATGCATCACAGTTCTAGTTATTCTTTGCTACAATATCTTCAACTTCTAAATTTCATTTCTCTGGACTTATTTTGTTCTAGTTATTTTTTACATGCATCACGCATTTATTTTTGTAGTCTTACTTTTTTCTCTGTGAATTTTCTTAACTTAAATTGCCAGTAAGCCTATGATCATTATCATTTCAAATGACATTTGCATGGGTAAGTTGGAGAAAGCAACTAAAGTTTTTGGTTCACCATATGTTCATATCGCAACTCTGAGGGTATCTAAGCATGTAGTGGCTACATTGTCTTGTGACCGGTTATGTAGTCTTGGTGGTTTTTTTTTGTGCTCTCGGGTGGTCTAGGCGACCGCCTGAGACTATATATATAAATTTTATTTTTATTTTTATTTTTTTTAAATTTTAAGTCAAGGTCAAATTACTTAGACCGTCTGGCACCCCATGCAAGATAGGTGACACGTCGTGTGGTAAAGATAAGCATGTTCCAATCTAAAATTAGTGAATAATTAAGAGTTTTGAATCAGGAGTCATGAAACTCTGTATAATCAATTGTCTGATGGATGGTTGAATGAACTTGATGTCTGGTTATATGAACATCATATGGAAATCTAATTCTTTTAATACGGTTTGTTGATATTATCAAAATATTGAGCTCAACAATACGTAAAACTGCACTTACGAGTTATAATCAGTGAATGATTGTATGATCGTTATTGTCTTTAGAGAGAAAACTGGTGTTGGCAGGTGCTTGCTTCATAAAGCTCGTGGCCTTGTGGGGTGATAATACTGAGTATAAAGCCTGATAGCACTGAGTTACTTAAAATACTTAAAAAAGGCATAACCCCAACAATTAGTAGCTGCCAACCAGCTTAGTTTTTGACATCATAGTACCAAGTCTCTGTTTTCTTTCAAAAACTTGCACCTAGCATTACGCAGGTGGTAGCAAGGTTAGCTATTAAAGTTTGTGGATAATAGTAACCAAGGATTTTGATTTCGTTTTTCGAGGTAATTTCGATAAGTTTATTTTAAGAAATATTTCTTGAAACATTTCGTTGTGTATAAAAAAAAACGTAAAAAAATTTAGTTGTAATTTTGAATTTATCAATAACATTTTAAACTCTTAAATACTACATAAAGAATACTACAAGACTCATAATGTCGTACAAACAATATATTGCATAAGAATCACTAATACAATAAAATTTTAATACTAAATTAAAGTTAAACGGGTTAAAATGTAGGAAAATTTAGATTGGCCTAACAAAAGAAAATAATATTTCGGATTTCGAAAAAAAATTCGATAACTCGAAAAAGAGAAATATTCGGTGAAATTTAGACATTTTTCAAGAAATCACATTCCTTGATAGTACCGCATACCTGGAACAACAAGTGATTGGTCTCATTGCTATCTTCTTTTTTTCCTCTTCTTTCGGTTTAAGAGCCATTTAAAGAAACTTACACCCTAACACTCTTCTTGCAAAAAAAAAAAAAAAAAGATGGTGCCAGACCATCAGGTAATTTTCCCTATCAGACACATCTCTTGTTCTTGAATATTACCAAACCTAGATATGAAGTTATGATTTTTTTGCAGGATTTATTCCTAAATATTTATATCAGGCTTCACATGACCATGGCAAGGGTTAATGTAGGGTTTTAGTACTTTATGTTTTCTTTGCTAGCTCATCCCCTCATTCTCATTTTATTTTCAGGTGTTGGATGCCAGGGATCCACAAGGTACAAGATGCCCTTGCTTAGAGAATCATTTGAAAGAGCATTGCAAGCACAAACATTTGGTTCTGTTGTTAAATAAGGTTATTTGCCTACTTAATATGTTGAAATGGAATGAGCACTAAACTTTGTTTCGTTTTTATTGTAATCCTTACTTTTGCTTGCAACTTTTGCCCATCTCCTCAGTGTGATCTCATTCCAGCCTGGGCTACGAAAGGATGGCTGCGAGTATTATCAAAAGAATTTCCTACTCTAGTTTTTCATGCCAGCATCAATAAATCATTTGGCAAGGTACTGTGTGCATACATTGATTATTATGATTTGATTTGTTTTTATGTATGTGTTTACCTTTTATTCAATCGTCACCAAACTTTGTTGTTTTACAGGGTTCCCTGTTATCAATACTGAGGCAATTTTCTCGTCTGAAAAGTGACAAGCATGCAATATCTGTAGGATTTGTTGGGCATCCTAATGTTGGCAAGTCGTCAGCGATTAACACCTTGCGCACCAAGAATGTAATGTTTCTTAGGGTGTGTTTGGTTGCATGAAATCTTATGCCATGAAAATCCATGAGGGGACCCCTTACATTTTAGGCTAAATTGATATATCACTCCACATCTACCATTTGATCAACATTTGATTTTGTGATCAATGGTGGGAATGGAAGTCCCATGAACATGAGAATTTCACTCTTTGGTCCCCCAAGGCATGTGATTCCCATGTTCATGGGACTTTCATTCCCACCATTGATCACAAAATCAAATGGTGAATGTAGAGTGATACATCAATTTAGCATAAAATTTAGTGGTCCCCTCAAGAATTCCCATGACATGGAATTCCACGCAACCAAACACACCCTTATAGCTTTTACGTTGTAACAATGATGATGTTGCATTTTTTTTCTCTCTATCTCTTCTCTTATTTTATTGATTAAAATTGAGGAGGTTGCACTTTTTTTTTCTTGTCAATTACTTTTTTTGTTGTTATTTAACTCAGGTTTCTCAATTATGATTTTTGCCTAATTATAAGAGTTTGATTGTATTTTTGGGAATTTGCCTCGTTAAAGTTGTTTGGGATTGTATTTTTTTTGTAATGGATAAGTTATTGATTATACGAAAATTAGTATAATTGTGTTCAGGTTTGAAATGTTTCTTCTGAATGACAAAAACAAGGCAATGAGAAATCTGAAAATTAATAGAAAGAACTAAATTCATTATAAAAAATGAATTTTCATTAGTAATTTTTTTAGCTACAGCAAGTTAGTGTTAGCAACGGCAAATGTCGTCTCTATTTTAACAAATTGATTTGCAACTTAGCAACGGTTTGAAGTCGTCGCCAACTAGCCACGGCAAATGCTATCCCTGTTTTGTTAATTTGGTTTGCAACTTAACAACGGTTTGAAGCCGTCGCTAAATAGCCACGGTAAATACCGTCTCTGTTTTGCCGATTTGATTTTCAACTTAGCAACGGTTTGAGGTCGTCGCTAAATAGCCACGGCAAAAACTGTCTCTATTTTGTCAATTTGCGATGGAAAAAATGGTCTCAAACATTTAAAAAGCAATTGCTATTGCTGCTGCCTCAAATAAAACGACAAAATTTTTGCAAATAAAACGACGAAATCAGGGACGAAATTTTTGCAACTAAGCGACGGTTTTTAGCCGTTGCCAATTAAGCTACCGAAAAGTTTACCGTTGCTGATTCAAATAGCTACGATATTGCGACGTCGTTGAGCTGTTGCTGATTCATTTTAGCTACGCTTTTTTGATACTTAGCAACTATAAATCGCTATTGCTGAATTTTATTTTATTTTTGTAGTGGATTATCAAATGCCACAGTTTAATTCTTCACAAAAACATGGAAAATCAAATTCCCACAAAACCGTACACATGATGATCCAACAAAAAAAAATCAAAGAAACTTTACCTGAAGAGTGCTTCTTCCCCATGGCACGAAGTACCATTATCAAATCAAAACGATGTAGAAGAAAAGCGCACGGACCTCCTTGGTCCAAGATACATAAGAACAATATTGTCCACAATTTAAACACCACCGTATTAGGCCTCCAGCCTGGGCCTTGGTAGTGTGGAGTTTTCTAAAAAAAGGTTCATTGCTATTATAGAATGGACCACACCTTATATTCCTTATATTCTTAGATAACATATCAACCTTAGTTAATGTAGAACTATTCAAGCCAACTATATCCGAACAAATTTTTTATTCTGAGAGAGAGATCATTGTTGGTGACGTGGATGTACACCTCATCAACTTGGTCTTTTATTAATCCCTCTTGCTAAGAACAAGAAGTACATCTGTAATAGGACTTTTGATTCTACATTATCCAGCTTTGAATTTCCTGAAAGCAAATATAGTAATCAAGTAAATGTGCGACTTAAACTAGTTCAACTTTTTCTTAGAGCATCTACACTCATACTTTGTTAAAGACCAGTACTGGTCAACACACCATAAATTAATAAAGATGCCGCAAGCTGGGTTCGAACTCATAATCAAGTGGTACCATCCACCAAACTCCAACCGTTGAGCTGTCATGCCATTGGGTGAATTATTCCATTTTGACATATAATTTATCACCGAAAATAAATTGTTCTGGTTAGATATTTTATTCATATCTCAACGAAAGATGCATGGTTATTTAAGCAAATATATTCATTTGTAGTATCACTATATTTTGGATTTAACATAATTAGAGCATAACTTAATATTATGCATTACAACAATTAAAAAAAAAAAGCAAGATAAATATGAATTCAAGAAATGCATAATTGAACTTAAATCAACCCGGGCTTTATTTATTTTACATACCAACTGCAATATTTATTTTACATACCAACTGCAACTAATAGATTATTTATTAGTTTTCTACTATGTTATCTATTACATTCATTCACTTCCCGTTCCCTTCACCATATCCATATCCCTCCCCATAACCTTCACCGTAACCAGACCCAGAGCCAGAGCCGCGCCCACTTCCTGATCCTTCACCATAACCGCGTCCTGAACCTGATCCAGAACCACGCCCGCTTCCTGACCCTTCACCATAACCTTCTCCACGTCCTGACCCAGACCCAGAACCTCGTCCACCTCCACCTCCACCTCCACCTCCACCTCCACGACCAGAGCCTGAACCAGCCCCAGAACCGGCATATGAACCTGCAGAGGAACCAGCTCCAGACCCAGCACCAGAACCGGCACTCGAACCAGCAGCAGATCCAGCACCAGAACCCGAACCTGAGCCAGACCCGGACCCTGACCCAGATCCAGAACCACCACCACCACCACCTAACCCAATGCCCGCCCCAGCTCCCAAACCAATCCCAACACCACCTAGGTCCACCCCCAAGTCCTTTCTTGCTATTCTGCTCTCAGCCACACTTGCAATTGCAAATAATGCAAGTAGAGCCACTGACTTCATCACTGCATGCCCCATGCTTGTTTATTGTTGCAAAAACTCAAACTTTTCGCAACCTTCGCTTACAAGTGAAGATTAAACAAGACAGTATATAATACAATTCAATAGTCTTGTTGGAGTAGTTCTTGTAAGTTGTGATGAAACAATAGAAAGTCTATCTTCAGCTATATATAGAGAGAGTTACTGGGGTTTTTGGTGATCATCAGAAACGCGTGGAGTTATCTTGGTCGATAGAGAAGATAGTGGTGAAGGTGAGGAGGCACTTTGCACTTGAGTAGAGTGATTTGGTGTCATTTGATTGAGGAGGCCATGTAATGTTGCTGACTTGTGCGGTTGGCGCCCTGCCGGGCACTATGGCACGCACCATGGTAGTGGAGCTGCAAGTTTGCTTGGTTAGAATTTTGCGTGATTGGAGCATGTGGTGGTGCTCACCAGCTTTTTTGTTGAAATTTTTGTACTTATCTCTGTGGTTTTTGAGTGCATCTTCTGTGTTCTATAGCACAATTGAGCCAAAATGTGTTGGGCTTATAACAAAATTGGATGATACATTAAAATACACCGTCATCACAACCATACACGTGGTAGAAAATATCAATCACGAGGATTAAATATCTCACCTATCGGACCAGCTCATAAAATTCGAGAAGACAAAACCAATCATAAAAGCCCACACAGAGTCTATCAGAAAAATTCGTAATTAAGATCCAAGTTCGAGCCGACACAAGTTCTCTCATAAAGAAGAGAAACGTTACATAAGAAAAAAAATCGTGAAGGGAGTTACGCCTCCACGGACGCACATTCATAAAGGAGGAGAATGTTACAAAGAACGTCTCCTTATGTTGCGCCCTAAATGCTTAAGTCATGCATAGAATTAATCGCGACGATTATATAAGGTAAAAAGAACAATCGACCAAGGTATGCAACTTTAACCAAGTTTTGTCCAAATTTAATTCTTTCTTCAAACAGAGTTGTTGACTTCAGCATCGGAGTGCCTTCGGCCACCAAAAAGATGGTCTTTGACAGTCTAACATCTGTTTTGCAGGTCAAACTCATAGGAGGAAGATATTTGGACGCATCAGTTTGGCACCGTCGTGGAGAACGACAAGTTTCATTTCTGAAAAGAAGATTCACAATGACAAAGGTCACCAAAAACTGATCCACAATCGACAAACTGTCAGAATAGATGGAACACTCTACAGACCTTCAACCCTGCGACAATTACAGTAACCATCCTATTAGCAACGCTATATTGCCAACAGCTTGCGATCAAGACCAACAGTGACCACAGACCACTTGCACCCGACAATCAAGATCCACAGCATACAAAAGCTCAAACAACCCAGACATCCGGCAACACCGCTACTGACCCTCGGGTAGATCTGCTTATGATCCAAATGAACCACATGACAAAGATGCTGGAAAAACTCACTCAACAGCGCATTCAGTTAATTGTACCTATCCAAGCGCCGCCCTAGCAAAACTCTACCAACCGAACCAGAGAAAGCGACGAGGTTCCTACAGAACCTCAACAAGGAAATCTCAAAAGCAATGAACTTCCTCAGGGTAAGACTCCACGGAACGACGAAACACCAGCTAAAATCTCGTTCAAAATCAGAGTCACGGATCCCAATATATTTACGAACTAGCCAAGCCGCCATTTTCTGACGCCCTCTTGATAACTCCCATTCCAAAAAAGTTCACCCCAATAGTTCGAAGCATTTGATGGCACCACCGACCCAACAGATACAACCACTGCTACTTTCACCACCAGGCAGACAATGATCGATGAATGCAACAATGATACAACCACTGCTACTTTCACCACCGGGCTGAAAAGGGGACCATTTTTTTACCTCTCAACTTGGAACCCCCAAAAAGCATGGCAATCCTGTTGAAAATCGCCCAAAAACACATTTCTCTCTAGGAGATAAAAGCTGCCAAGAAGAAAAATGACCAAGAAAGATACCACTCAAAGAAGTGAAGAAAGAAGAAGATACGACCCTGGGAGGATAGCATTCAGTCGAAAATGCATCAGAATAATGGGAGGCCCGAATTCAACCAACAAGAGTCTGGAAAACTACAGTTAGCAAGGCCCAGACACGAGCGGGTAACAAGTGTAATGAAAAAGACATACAAACCGTACACAACCTTGAAAACAAGTCGGACCATTATACTGAAACACATGGCGAAATGGGAAAACGTCAACTGACCACTCAAAATGATAGGAGGCCCATAAGGAAGAGACAAAAACAAATATTGTTCCTTCCACAAGGATCACGGGCACGATACTGAAGACTACTACAATCTGAAATATGAAATTGAACATTGGGTTCAGAGAGGACATCTCGACGAATTCATCGGAATGCTGGCTGAATGGAACAAAACGATCAACCCAACTGAAGAAGTAGCCGGAATCACCTTCCACTCGAGCTGATCTATATCGAAGTAGGAATACTAACGCCAAATGAAACTAGACAAACCATTTTACCGATGCGCACTAAAAGAACATGGAGAAGCTTGTATCAATCAACTAACACAATTCAAGGACCCTACTGACGGATGCAAGCCCAACCCGAATTACAAACGACGAAATTGACAACAATGGACTCGATTAAACCTCAGCAGTTGGTGCTGATGCAAGCATGATTGGACAATTTGGTGCTGATGTGAGCATGATCGGACAATTCAATATTACTCAGCTGATGTGAATGCATTGTTCCATTTTGACATATAGTTTAGCACTGAAAATAAATTGTTCTTGTTAGATATTTTATTCATATCTCAACGAAAGATGCATGCTTATTTACGACAATATTTGCACTTCAAATATATTCATTTGTAGTATCACTATATTTTGGATTTAACATAATTAGAGCATAACTTAATATTATGCATTACAACAATAAAAAATAAAAAAAGCAAGATAAATATGAATTCAAGAAATGCATAATTGAACTTAAATCAACCCAGGCTTTATTTATTTTACATACCTAGTGCAACTAATAAATTATTTATTAGTTTTCTACTATGTTATCTATTACATTCATTCACTTCCCGTTCCCTTCACCATATCCATATCCCTCCCCATAACCTTCACCATAACCAGACCCAGAGCCAGAGCCGCGCCCACTTCCTGATCCTTCACCATAACCGCGTCCTAAACCTGATCCAGAACCATGCCCACGCCCGCTTCCTGACCCTTCACCATAACCTTCTCCACGACCTGACCCAAACCCTGAACCTCGTCCACCTCCACCTCCCCCTCCACGACCAAAGCCTGAACCATCCCCAGAACCGACATATGAACCTACAGAGGAACCAGCTCCAGACCCAGCACTAGAACCGGCACTCGAACCAGCAGCAGATCCAACACCAGAACCCAGGGGCGGACCCAGGATTTTAGTCGAGGGGGGGCGAAATGGAAAATACTTATTAGTTGATAGTAGTAGTTATCAATGGTAAAGCCAAATTTTTTTTTTTATCGAAGCTAGTAACTAATAAAAAAAATTTAACTATAAAAAATACAATACATATATCAAATTGGATCCAAGTGTAGTCAATTTTAAGCCAAAATAAGGTCACTATTGATAACCTTAGCAAAGAGCAAACAAGCATAATAACTAGAATATATAACTAATATCACAAAAGAGTTTGTCTAGGCAGCCGGACTTTAAAGCCATTTTTTGGCCAGGCTATAGCATTTTTACACCTTTACCCATTCTCTTTAAAATAGAATCACAAACATTATCTATAGAAGGAATAGAAATGTAAAAAACTTAAAACCTAACCAAAAAGTGGCTATAAAGCCTGGTTGTCTAGAATTGAGAATCACAAAATAATTAGGATAAGTTCTAGGTGAAGCTAAAAAAAATTTGAAATTTGCGAATCTAATATTATCATAATACAATTTCAAAGAAAAAATGGTTTATATGAGGCTCAAATTTTATACGAGTTGGCTAATTGTATATATTTTCATTGAATTCTATCGTTATTATTTTAGATATTAATTTTAAATATTTTTTTGTTAGTTTAATATCTCTTGTGAAAAACAATTCATTTATTTAATGTTAATAAATTTTTATTAAACTATATATTTTTTAATGTTTGCAATTACTAATAAAATTGCATTAAAAATAAAATAAAAAATGCATTCAAAGGGTATCGAACTCAGGTCTTTTACTAAAAGTGATAAACCTCTAACCACTACACCAACAAAGACATGTTTGAATATTTTCATAAACAATTATCATATTGTATTCTACATTATATAATCGATTTTTTAAGACTAAAATATATATACTAAAAATATTTTAAAAGTTGAGCCTGACCCGGATCCCCCCGCCCCTTAGTAGGTCCGCCCATGCCAGAACCCGAATTTGAGCCAGACCCGGACCCTGACCAAGATCCAGAACGACTACCACCACCACCACCACCACCTAACCCAATGCCCGCCCCAGCTCCCAAACCAATCCCAACACCACCTAGGTCCACCCCCAAGTCCTTTCTTGCTATTCTGTTCTCAGCCACACTTGCAATTGCAAATAATGCAAGTAGAGCCACTGACTTCATCACTGCATGCCCCATGCTTGTTTATTGTTGCAAAAACTCAAACTTTTCGCAAACTTCGCTTACAAGTGAAGATTAAACAAGACAGTATATAATACAATTCAATAGTGTTGTTGGAGTAGTTCTTGTAAGTTGTGATGAAACAATAGAAAGTCGATCTTCAGCTATATATAGAGAGAGTTACTGGGGTTTTTGGTGATAATCTGAAACGCGTGGAGTTATCTTGGTCGACAGAGAAGATAGTGGTGAAGGTGAGGAGGCACTTTGCACTTGAGTAGAGTGATTTGGTGTCATTTGATTGAGGAGGCCATGTAATGTTGCTTACTTGTGTGGTTGGCGCCCTGCCGGGCCACTCTGGCACGCACCATGGTAGTGGAGCTGCTAGCTTGATTGGTTAGAGTTTTGCATGATTGGAGCATGTGGTGGTGCACACCAGCTTTTTTGTTGAAAATTTTGTACTTATCTCTGTGGTTTTTTAGTACATCTTATGTGTTCTATAGCACAGTTCAGCCAAAATGTGTTGGACTTATAAGAAAATTTGATGATACATTATATGGTTGTGAAAACATCAATCGCGAGGATTAAATATCCTACCTATCGGGTCAGCTCATAAAATTTGAGAAGGCAAAACCAACCATAAAAACCCAAACAGATCCTATCAGAAGAAATCATAATTAAAATCCAATTTCGGGCATACACAAGTTCTCTCATAAGGAAAAGAAACGTTACATAAGAAAAAAGTCGTGAAGAAAGTTACGCCTCCACGGACGCACATTCATAAAGGAAGAGACTGTTACGAAGAAAGTCTCCTTCCGTTGCGCCTTAAATGCTCAAGTCATGCAGATAATTAACTGCGACCATTACATCAGGTAAAAAGAACAATCGACCAAAGTATGCAACTTTAATTGAGTTTTGTTCAAATTTACTTCATTCTTCAAACATAGTTGATGACTTAAGCATCGGAGTACCTTCGGCAACCAAAAAAAATGGTCTTTGGCAGTCTAACATCTGTTTTGCAGGTCAAACTCATTGGAGGATGAGATTTGGACACATCAGTTTGGCACCGTCATGGAGAATGACAAATTTCATTTTTGAAAAGAACATTCACAGTGACAAAGCTCACCAAAAACTGATCAACAATCAATAGACTGTCAGAATAGATGGAACACTCTACAGACCCTCAACCTAGGGACATTCACAGTAACCATCCTATTGGCAACGCTATATTGCCAATAGCTTGCGATCAAGACCCAGCAGTGACCACCAAACCAATAGCACCCGACAATCAAGATCCACAACATACAATAGCTCAGACAACCCTCGAAAGCAATGAACTTCCCCAGGGTAAGACTCCACGGAGCGTCGAAACACCAGCTGAAATCTCGTTCAAAATCAGAGTCACGGATCCCAATGTATTTATGAACTAGCCAAACCGCCATTTTCTGACACCCTCATGATAACTCTCATTCCAAAAAAGTTCACCCTACCAAAGTTCGAAGCATTTGATGGCACCACGAACCCAATAGATCATTTGCGACATTTTCACCACATGATGGCGTTAAAGAAGACATTTGTGCAGAACATTTTCGACTAGTCTTACCTCCAGAACAATGAACTGGTTCAACAGCTTACCATTGAGGTCAATAGACTCCTTCCAGACACTAGTCACCGCCTTTATCACAAACTTTATCAGATGTCAGCAAATGAGGAAAGGACCACACTACATCCTTCACATCAAACAGAAGCCCAATGAGACGATAAGGGAATACGTTACTCATTTCACTAAGGAGCTGACAATGATTGATGGATGCAGCAATGACACGACCACTGCTAGTTTCACCGTCGGGCTGAAAAGAGGGTCCTTTTTACCTCTCAACTTGGAACCCCCAAAAAGCATGGTGATCCTGTTGCAAACCGCCCAAAAGAACATTTCTCTCGAGGAAAAAGAATCTGTCAGGAAGAAAAATGACCAAGAAAGATAAAACCACTCAAAGAATTGAAGAAAAAAGAAAATACGACGGACGACCCTGGGAGGATAGCATTCAGTCAAAAAGGCATCTGAATAATGAGAGGTCTGAATTCAACCTGCAAGAGTCCGAAAAACTGCAGTTAGCAAGGCCCAGACACGAGCGGGTAACAAGTGTAATGAAAAAGACATACAAACCATACACAACCTTGAAAACAAGTCGGGTCATTATATTGAAACACATGGCGAAATGGGAAAACGTCAACTGGCCACTCAAAATGAAAGGAAACCTATAAGGAAGAGACAAAAACAAATATTGTTCCTTCCACAAGGATCACGGGCACGATACCAAAGACTGCTATAATCTGAAAGATGAAATTGAGCATTGGGATCAGAGAGGACGACTTGACGAATTCATCGGAATGCTAGACAAACAGTTCAAAGGGAAAAAAATAGATACCACTACGGGATCAAAAGAACAGCCCAAAGAACTAATATACACCCTACACTGTATGGCTAAAGATAACAAAACGATCAACCCAACTGAAGAAGTAGCCGAAATCACCTTCCACTCGAGCTGATCTATATCGAAGTAGGAATACTAACGCCAAACGAAACCAGACAAACCATTTTACCGATGCGCACTAAAAGAACATGGAGAAACTTGCATCAATCAACTAACACAATTCAAGGACCCTACTGACGGGTGCAAGCCCAACCCGAATTACAAACGACGAAATTGACAGCAACATACTCGATTAGACCTCGGTAGTTGGTGCTGATACAAGCATGATTGGACAATTTGGTGCTAATGTGAGCATGATCGGACAATTCAATACTACTCAGCTACCGAGTCAAAAAGCACCCCGAGTCTATTAGCTACAATAACATATCCAACGAATGACGAAACATAACCAATAGCAAATCCAGCAACTTAGAGACATAGGCGATGCGAGATAAAGCAACAAAAACATAAATCTCTAACAACACGAGGATCAACATCAACTAAACAAAGGTCAGGAGGACGAAGCAAACCACTCTACAAATCTAGCGTAACTTTTCAAGAAGAACAACCGCTAGGGTTGATTAGAATATCAATAAAATTACCAGTTCGGAATCCCCATTTTATGCATGGGCAACAGAATAAAGGCATCAAAACTCGGTAATACAGAGCAACCGACATATCCGCCAAAATAAATCAGGACATAAGTTGGATATATATAATAAACTTCTGGTTTGATTAACCACGAAGTAAAAGTTGGATGAACGAGTTAACTTAATTCAAAGAGCCTGGCATGTGAGTGTATGGAACAAATCTCTAGCATTTGTCGCATGTGCGAACGAGTTTATGAGCATCCGCTTGCATCGTTGGCCAGTAGTATCCTTTCAAGTCGATTAGTACGTCGAACCAATGGAGTGAAAGTTGGACAAACAAGTCAACTTAGTTAAAAAACAACTTCGAGTTGACTAATACGTCAAACTAACGAAGTAAGAGTTGGACGAACGAGTTAACTTTATTCAAAAAGCTTCAGGTCGATTAGTACGTCAAACCAACAAAGTGAAAGTTGGACAAACAAGTCAACTTAGTAAAAAAACAACTTTGGGTTGACTAGTACGTCAATCCAACGAAGTAAGAGTTGGATGAACGAGTCAACTTAATTCAAAGAGCTTTAGGTCGACTACTACCTCGAACCAACGGAGTGAAAGTTGGACAAACAAGTCAACTTAGTTAAAAAGCAACTTCGGGTTGACTAGTACATCAAATCAATGTATGAGTTGGACGAACGAGTCAACTTAATTAAGAGAGTTTCGTGTCAACTAGTACGTTGAACCAACAAAGTAAAAGTTGAACAAACAAGTCAACAAAGTTAAAAAGCAACTTCGGGTTGACTAAGCACGTCCAACCAACAAAATAAGAGTTGGACGAACAAGTTAACTTAATTCAAAGAGTTTCGGATCTGGTACGTTGAACAAACGAAGTGAAAGTTAGACAACAAGACAACTTAGTTAAAAAACAACTTCAGATCGACTAGTATGTCAAACCAACAAAGTAAAAGTTGGACGAACAAACCAACTTTCACATAAAAGCTTCGAGGCAACCAATGCGTCAAAACACAAAAGTGGCCACAAAGGAATGCGGGTCAAGAAACTTAGACATGATAATATATATATATTTATAAAGGTCCCCTGGTCGGCCGAAAACATCAAACTGGAGATACGCGGTATAACTTACTTCGACTGGCCTAAAAATGGTACAAGCAACATGCAATGAGTCGACAAGATAAATTACGAAAACATGCGAATAGAGGCAACTACAACATCGTTGGTAACATCATCTGCAGGAGGGGGCTCTCTCTTCGAAAAAAGAAGGAAGCAATGGTTCTTCAACCACGGGAGCGCTTGAAGGTCCGGGGCACCTTCTTCACCGTCATCATCTTCAAATGCTTGATCAACCAAGTGGCAGTACTTAGAAAAATCCATACTCCCTCAATATAATCAAGAAGCTCAATCTGCCCATCAACAACTCGCTTCCAATCTTCATCCTCCACAATGTGAAGCCTGTCCTTGGCAGTAGCAAGCTCGTTTTTGGTTACAACAAATTGTCTCTTCGCGGTGGTAAACATAACGGAAGTATTTGCCTTGACCTTGTCGAGCGCAATTGTCAATTATTCCACCCGTTTATCAGCAATATCATGATTAACGGATTGCTCAATCACAGCACAAGCTGCCTCATCATAAGCTGCCTTCTCGGCAGATAACTCATTATCCACGTCACGTAAACAGGCACAGACCCCATCCAACTTGGTCCTCAAGGACTTGAGCTCAACTGCAGAATTATCTTCCGCACTTTCCGCTTCGATCAACGAGACTCGAACAGACCCAACAATTTTCTCCAACTCAGTGCATCGTGTTTTCAATACATCAAATTGGGAAAGGATGTGAGAAAATACCAGCAACAGCGCTGCCAACTTTCTCCAAAGAAACCACCTGATCACAACCAACTTGATAAACCAAGCCCATCACCTCTGCATAAGTGAGATGATTCGTCCCATCCATTATCTGCTTAAGATGGTAATCAAGATGAGAGCTTGGATCCAATACGGGCATCGAAGGTCTTTCCACTGACCGCCTGTGCCATTCATTTATTAGCCTGCGTGCACCATCTTGCACGTCAAGCTGAGTAAACCAGCAAAACTTTCTGTCTAATTTGATACGGATATCTTTCGAGCTAGGCTCAGTCCAACTAACTCGGGGTTGAAGATTACGAGGATCTAGAAGCACAAAGAAACGAACCCCAATAGCCGAAAAAACAGGTGGAACGGTGGTAACAACAGAAAAACCACTATTGCATTCCCGATGTTGAGTAACCATAGCAAGAGCAGAACAAGTAGTAGTGGCAACAGAAGAAGGGGAGTCCAAACGAGCGGGATAAGAAACTAGGAATCTGACCACATCACTGATATTAATGGAAGCAGACCGATGAGGAAGAACTTCAAACTCTAATCACTACAGGCAACCTCTTTAGATTGTTCCACCGCCAACTGATGCATCTTGTCATTGATAGCCCGAGGATCATCGTTAGACCATTCAACAACATTCGAAATACCGTAAGCGAAAAAAACCTCTTTTCATTAATGTCCAATGGACGAGTAATCTCTTTCTCGCTCCTCTCCAGTACCAACCTCATTTCCTTGGCCTCCTCGTGGGATGAACGATCGTCTTTCATAACATCCTTGCCAGAAGGACATGGACGAGATGTAGTTTCATGACATCCATGCCAGAAGGACTCGGACGAGATACAGTCCGAGCAGATAGAAAGTTGTTTCTTCTTCGAAACCCGACTAAGGCCTACCAACAATCGCTTTGATGGACTAGCGGACCTCACAAGCTTCCCTTTCCTGGAAGCTAGGCCAACGACATTGACATGATCATCGAGATTCGTATCGCACATGTCCGAACTCACTTCCCAATCAATGCTAGTGCCACTAACGCCAGGAAGAGCAGCACTAGCGACAATTCCCTCAACACGAGATTTAGTAGGTAGGGCCCACTCTGATTCATTCATAGTGTACAAACCGCTATGCTCCAAGATGTCCCCAAAAAGAAATGCCTCCACAAGGAACTTGAGAAGCCTAAGGAATTGGTCACTGATCCTTCGTTCTTTCGCAGTCAACTGTAGATCCTTTCGTTTATTAGAAATTCTGAACGACCGCAAAATCAGACGAATTCGTAATTGGAAGTAGCCAGAGTTAACAAAAGCATAAAACCAGGACCTCGACCAATCTCGGATGTCATCATTAAGCTTCACGAAACAGGCAGGGGAACGGAGGAAGCATATATCCTTAGTCAACATCAGACCAACCACCGAATGCAGAACTCTCATAGTAAAAGGATTGTTAGATAAAATAGCTCTCGCATAAGAAGAAACAATAACTCTCCAACCATTAAGACCCATTTGGCAGGAGGAATGCCAAAAAAATCTAGATACTCCAAAAACAGCTCTGGAACTAGGAATCGAAGGCTAGAAGAAAACATGCACGAATATAGTGCAATGTACCTGGACCTTGGATGACAAGGGTTGTTGTTTTGTCTAGGCAAAATAATCTCGAGGTCGGGTGGCAAATCATAGTTAGAATGAAGGTTGTCCAACATCGCTTGAGAAGCTTTTTTGGAAGAAAAATAAACTTCGCAAGTAGCTAGCTGTTTGCCGCTTAGTTTATCGCTAGCAGACATTGCTAGATAACGGAGAAGCAAGGATAACGAAAAAGACGGAGGAAGAAAAGAACCCTAATTTCAAAGATAGTGTAAAGAGGGAAAACAAACCCATCATGCCTCTTTTATAGAACAAAACAATGAAGGGATTGCTTCTGGGACAGTGTGCGGGATATGATGGCTATGCGAAATCCCAAAATATGCACAAAAACGAATGGGTGAGCAAGAAATCAAGGCATCAACTCACCAAAAGCTGCTGACAACATTAAATACAAGGCAATAGTGGAATTGAAAGACCAACCGTCACGACGTTAATGACCACGTGAACAAACCTAATAACTAAGGGGGGAGTTGCTAATGATACATCAAAATAGACCGTCATCACAGCCATACATGTGGCAGAAAACATCAATCACGATGTCAAATACCCCACCTACCAGGCCAGCTCATAAAACTCGAGAAGTCAAAACCAATCATAAAAGCCCAAACATGGCCCATCAGAAGAAGTCCTAATTGAGACCCAAGTCTGGGCCCGTACGAATTCTCTCATAAAGAAGAGAAACGTTACATAAGAACAGAGTCATGGAGGGAGTTACTTCTCCACGGACGCACCTTCATAAAGGAGGAGACTGTTATGAAAAATGTCTCCTTCCGTTGTGCCTTACATGCTTAAGTCATGCAGAGAATTAACCGCGACCTTTATATTATGGTAAAGAGAACAATCGACCTTGGTATACAACTTTAATTGAGTTTTGTCCGGATTTACTTTCTTCTTCAAATAGAGTTGCTGACTTAAGCATCGGAGTGTCTTCGACCACCAAAAAGATGGTCTTTGGCAGTCTAATATCTGTTTTGCAGGTCGAACTCACAGGAGGACGATATTTGGACGCATAAAAAACAATTGAAATGGTTTGGTCTATAAGAGCAAATCGCCAAATCTCAGTGTTGGGAGGGACTTACTAGTTTAGCGGAGCCATGACTTCAACCCAAGACTCAAATCGGGAAATCTTTTCTCATTTGAAAATCTCCATCCCATAAAATAAGAAAATATGGTTTATCCATTGTATTTTAAACTATTATGAGCCAACAAGGTTTTTTTAGCAAGTGCATGTAGTTTGTCAACAAGGCCTTAAATATTGAAGATAAAACAATACAATCATAGGTCCACTGTGGTTTTGGGGTTGCAATATATATATAAACAATAAAAAGGTCAAAACACCCCAAAGTGTGCGGAGTCCCTCAAGCAAACCCCCAAGGCTTAGTGTGTTAACCACATTGCAACGGACAAGCCAAACACCATGCATACCATAAATAATTTAGTAGAATGTGAGTGCATAACAAGTAATATAGTCGATTCATGCTCTCCTTTCTGGCCTTGACCTAAACCTGCAAAGGGAACACTCGTGAGTAAAAAAACACCGTGTGGCGGCCGATGGCATTTCGATGCTTAAGTTAGATAAGGCTTAGGAGATGCTTAAAACTGTAAATTAGGTTTTTGTAGCGTACATTTGATCATCGACTTTATCTCTTATTTATAGTGCAAGAGTCCTTGTTCAACTAGGCCTTTGGTGGCCTAGTTTAGGAAAAGATGTCTTATTGCCGTATTGGAGATCAATTCCTTGTTGGGAGTTGTCCATGCAGAAAAGTTTCCCTACACGACTTGTGCTCCTAGATTTGTAGAAAAGGTTTCCATTTCGAAGTGTTGTCCATGCAAGGAAGTTTTCACCCCTGACTTATACTCCAGTATTTGTTTCCTAGTCAGAGCTAATATATTGTTGGTCTGTCTGTCTTCGGTCGATCCCCCAAATACTTGCCTTATCAGGGCTTACTATTGCTTTATCAGGGCTTACGAGTATTGGGCTTGACCGCATGATGCATGGGCTTAATAGCATGTTGCAATTTGGTTTCGATCTTCTGGATCCTGCCAATAGTAGGCTTAGTGTTATCTGGGCCTTACTGGATTGGGCAATCGGGCCTGTTTTGTTTTGTTGACAAGATTATCATGACACGCGTACGGTGAGATGACGATTTGAAGTATCATCAGCTACTCTCCTGAGTTGGTGGGCCATCTCATTGGTCTGTTATGTCAATTCATGAAGAAACTGTGTAGTCATGATGGTTGAGTCTGAATTGTTTCCTCGAGCAGCAAGCTTCATTAATTAGGGGTGCGTCTGCTCGAAAGAGAAAAAGGTGGGAGTTATGTTTTCTATATAGATCTCCTCTCTGCGAAGTTTAGCTTATTTACTCTTTCGATTTCAGAGACTATTTTATTGTATCGCATTCTGTGATTTTGACTTTGCTCAACTTTCGTAGTCGAAAGCTTGTACGATCTTTCATGGCGGGCCTGAATAAGCTTTTCGATGAACTGTTTGCTAAGGGTCACAATTTCTTTGAGAAGAGATCGCTTTCTGAGTCAAGTCTGGAAGTCCTTCGTGAAACATATGGGATTCCTGATGATATGTTGTTTTTCACTATGGGCGCCGATTTGATGCCATTGTTCCCTCCAGAGAGGTTTATCTGTCTTCACCGAGGTATGATTCAATCAGGCGTCTGCTTTCATGTTATCAAGGAAATTTGGTAGTTCCTGTTGCACTTCGGTATTGCGCCCACTCGACTGGTGTCGAACGAGTATAGGAATGTGATGGCCATTCTGATTATGGTGAAGGACGCTGGTGTCTAAGTATCTTCGAGGGCGATCCAACTTCTTACTTCCCCTCGGATAAATGAGCACGATGTGGGCATGCTGACATCATCAAACTGTTTTGGCAATCTGCCTGATGATTTTAAGTTCTGCAAGAAATATTGTTTCATGGCCTCTGCGGACTCGAAGTATTTCGAGTTTGCTAGTCATCTAGTCGAGCGGGAATTCAGGCAACTAAGTATGTCCAATTCTATTTCTGGTCTTGCTTGTGTTAAATGCATATCAAATTGACCTTTGTGCTTTTCGAGGGAAATTCCCAACTTCATCTCTTTCTGCTGAGGATAAAGTGGTTCTGGACACGTTTCGCGACATGCCTCGTCAGTGGATAGAGGATGTCGTTAAGTCTTCTAATATCAAGTACAGTGGACTGTGGGCTAATTGGCAAGAGGCTCCCACTCTTTTTAGGGTTCCGAAGCCAAAGCCCGAAGGCGTGCGTATCTTTTTCGAATAAGAGGAAGCTCCCAAAGATTAAAATTTTGAGCCCTTCAAGGAGGTCATAATTAAATAAGGCGCTTCTTTCTTTTATTAGTCTAAAGAGGCCTCGTGCTGTGTCTAGGCCCATTCGTGGGTGTTCAGCTTCGTCCGAGGGACGTGAAATTGTCGGACAAGTTCTTGATTCGTCTACTGGGGCGGAGATTGTTGTGTCTGGGGGGCATGATGCTCAAGAAAAAGCCCCTATTTTTCTTCCTGGCTTGGAGAGGGAGTATCTGCAAATGATGGGGTTGAAGATGTAACGAAGCTAAGTACGGAGCAGGCAGAGGTTCTGAACAAAATGTTGCTGCAGGCAAGCGTGGAAGCTTTGTCTGGTGCGGGACTAGGTCGACCCTTTTTGGATCGCGACTCTGCTGAAGAATCATCTGATTGTTGACCTTATGGTGAAAGGTCCCCTCCGCAACGCCCGTACTGTCATCCGTTTCGCTCTGGACCCATATTGTGTGGTGACGAGGGGCTCGAGAAATAACTCGTTTTCTTCTTTTCCATCACCTAGTTCCAAGTCGAATCGTGAAAGAGAGTCGATCATTGCGAGCAAGGGGAAAACTGTGGATGAGGGCCCTGATGTAGTGAAAATGGTGAAGGGTGGTGCTTAAGTGATTCCAGTCCCGCAGGACCTCCATCCGGATGCTCGGATCAGTCTGTTTGCTCCAAACGTGGTAAAGATGAGCAACCAAGCTTGGCACCCAGAGTTTGACATTTCTTACACTTCCAGAAAGCATATTAGCAGGTGGAATGACTGGTTGGCGAACTATGCTCCGGAGCCAAAATGAGAAACGCTGGGATAGCGAATGGATAAATGGCAGAAACATCTCGTACCGGGGATGTCATACCTGAATCAAGTGGTCGTCGTTGGAACTGAAGTCGAGGCCGCTCATGAGAGAGTGTATACCATGGAAAAGGGTCTTTGCAAACTTATAGAAGTCATACTCTGATGCTCTCTACGAGATTGAATCGTTGAGGAAGCAACTCGAAGCTCACTCAGATGCTGGAGCGGAGTTCTGGCGAAAAGATCGGAGGCTCAGAGGATTCGCTTGAGTTTGATCTGGCGGGGGTAGTGTTTGTAAGGGATCGGTTCGATAATTAACTGAACCTTGTCCGTTGTGACTTACAATTTGTCCAGGAGACTGCAGTTAGAGTACAAACTGAAATACAGGCTTTTAACCCCAAGAAGGAGTCTTAATGGGCTGTCCGATGTCAACAGTTGAAGGTTGATATTGATTTTAATGCCAAGAGTGTGCGGACCGTGGAAGAGTGACTCCTTCTGGCACAAAATAAACTAAGTGTTGTTAATGATAAGCTTGGTGCCAAGCAGTCCAAGACTGACATGCTGTCGGGCAAGCTGGAGTGGCTGGAGCGGGAGCTTGTTGAATCAAGGGTGCGTGAGGAGAACCTTCTTAAGCCTAGAGAACGCTTGAGTTCAGCAGAGTCATGCATGAAAGGCTGGAGCTGTTGCAGCTTATGAAGGAGGAACATCCCGGTTGGGATCTCTCCGATTATGAAGAGGTGGCATATGCAAAATTTGGAGTGGCCTCTGATCCATCAGACAAAGGAGGTGACCCTGATGAGGGTGTTCGAGAGGTAGGGCTGAACAAAAAATCGATCAAACCGATTAAATCGACCGAACCGATCTAAACCGAACCAATCAGTTCGGTTTAAATTCGGTTCGGATCAGTTTCAGTTTTAAAAAATTCAAAACCGAAGTGGTCGGTTCGGTTTTCAGTTTCTATGTGATTTTAACCGACCAAACCGAACCGACCGAATATATGTAATAAATAATATATATTTTATATATAAATAATACAATATGTTTAAAAAAGTTGGTCGGTTCGGTTTTATTTCGGTTTTGGTTCAATTTTAGTCGGTTCGATTCGGTTACGGTTTGCATAAATTAGAATCGGTCCGGTTTCGGATCGGTTTTCTTAATGGTCGGTTCGGTTTAGGTTTGGGTGAAAAATCGAACCGTCGGTTCGGTTTTCAGCCCTATCGAGAGGCAACACGTACAAATGTGTCTCTTGCTAAGTCCGGCTCTGTTGTATCTGACTCTCCTCTTAATGAGGAGTGAACTTTGTATTTTTTGGCTTGTAAATGAATATCCTTCTGAACTTGTGCATTTTTCTTTTACTTTCTCTGCTAGCTTTTATCTGCTTTATTTTATTGCAACATTGTTGTCAGACGAGAGGCTCTGCTAGATCAGGAAGTTATATGACTGATCTGCTGGTGAGAGTTCTGACTGCTTATGTTGTGATAGTTCGTGCAATTCTGGTCAGAATCATTTTAGGAATCGGGGAGTGTAATTCACCCTTTGCCTGGTGGCTTGGTTGTATATTGAACCATAAGTTGTTGTTGCTATTGTAAGATAACTAGTCAGACTGTGGTCCTAGAACGTGCGCCATCGTAGATGATCGGACAATAGTCCTCACGAATCCTCGGAGTCGAGCTTCTAGAGCTTTGTCCAGACTTTCGACTCGTCTTTACCTGTTATTGACGGAATATGCTTAGTTGGACCGAAGGCTGTTATCGCCAGTTATAGCTAATTAAACCGGGGTCAGGTTCGACGACCATCGTTTGTGGTTGAACGGTGGTCCCTGGCAAGTCATCATGATCAGGCGTCGAAGGCACTGACAAGACTCTCACTTTCCAACCCATTGTCGTTTGCTTTTGGTGGACGACGAATTGGAGTGAACTAGAAGTTATCATTGTCAGTCGGGTTGACTAAATTTTGGCAGGGTTCAGCAATCATTATCTGTAATTGGCCAACAACCCCCGGCAACCATCGCGGTCAGGTGTCATAGCGCTGACTAAGCTCCCATTTTCTAAGCCATCGGAATCCGCGCGTAGTGAACTAGGCTTAGAGCAGACCAGAAGCCATTGTCATCAGCAGCCACTGACTTAGCTTTGGTTGGGTCCGGCGATCATCATCCGCGTAAGAGCAGTGACCCCTGAAAAGCCATCTTAATCAGACGTCGAGAACACTGACTATACTTCCACTTTTTAAGCCGTTGGAATCCGTTATTGGCGGACTAGGTTTCGAGCTGACCAAAAGTTATTGTCATCGGTCCTCACTGACTAAGATTTTGTCAAGTTCAGTTACTATTGATCCTTGGCAAGTTGTCTCGATCAGGCATCAGAGCGTTGACTAAGCTACCACTCTCTAAACCGTTGGCACCCGTTTAATGGATTGGGCATCAGAGCGGGCCAGAAGCTATTGTTATAGATCGAACTTGACTAAGCTTTGGTTAAATTCGACGACCATTATCTATAGTTGGATAATGGTCCCTGGCAAGCCATCGTGGTTAGGTGTTACAAATGCTGACTAAGCTCCCACTTTCTAACACATCGTCGTCTGCTTTTGGCGGGCTAGGCGTTAGAGCGGACCAGAAGCTATTATAATCAGTCGAAGCTGACTAAGTTTGGTAAGAATAAGATTTCGAGAGTGCAAGTCTGACTTGGGTGTTCTCACTTACTTAATTCGCCAAGCGGTCTGATTCTAGAATGGAATCGATTGATCGGATTAATAATAAATTGATTAGTTTTAATGAACAACATCAGAGTAATAATAGGGCGGATGCCTTGGATTTATTAAAAATACTCTGTAGGTGCGCTCCTTATTCCATGGGTGCTCGAGGCCTTCGTTGTTTGTGTTTTTGCATGTGTTGGGCCGGATTCGGCAGGGCATAAGCTTGAGCCCATTAGTTGGCGGGGCCCAAGTAGAAAAATCTTTGTAAGTCAGCGTGCCATGTGTATGGTGCAGATTGCGAGACGGTTCAGTATCGGTTACTCCCCCTAGTTAATGGGGCTGCGTGCAGGGCCATTAATTCGATGAATGTGGACGCGTGCAGTTGCAATTGGAACCATCGTTTCCCTATTTTCCGTACGACATTTAATGCTGACATGACTGTTGACTGACACTGCTTCGTAAACCACCGCGCCTATATATAGGCTAATCGTTATTTGTTTCAAGCATTGCGATGAGCATTATAGAGCATGTTGATCAAATGTATTTGACCAGAAAATATGCTTTGGGTTTTTCAAAGGCTGAAGGAACACCTCCGTTATATGAGTCTTCGAATGTTCTGACATTTGCAACGTTGAGTCTTAATATGACCTGCTATTATGCGATGTCACCTGATCTGGGTGAGCATCCAATTGATTCCATGAGATCTTGTAATATCTTCTTATATTTCGAATAAGAGTTATAGACTCCCCTTCAGGGGTCAGGTATGTCTTCAACAAGGCTTCACGCGTGATGTCATAGCTGAAAAGCAAGTTGGCGGAGCGAAACTCTGATGGATGCGACCTTCGATCTTGGGACAATTTTGCTGCATCCCAGACACTCCTCTCTTGAGAAATGTCCTCATCTGCCTTCTTCTGCTCTAGCTCCAGATTCTTTTCGCAAGGCAGATTGGCTGAGCTAAGATGTCCATATTTCGTTTCGAGGTTCATGCTTCCACTTTTAGATCATCATTGGAAGGTGATTTGACAAAACAAAAGATCGAGCCCGTGTTTGCAGCCTTCTTCAAGTATTTTACTTTTACCACCTTATTTGGAGGCAGATTGGTGGAGCGAAGTCTCAATATGCGCGTTAGCAGATGCATATTTGCGCCAGACTTAGATACTTTTAGTATGTAAACTTCTGTATTAGTCAGTCGGACAAGCTTTGTAATATTTTTCATTGCAATCAATAAAATTTGTTTTATTTCTTGAATATGTCTTGTGCGAACAATTCATCTAAATTGAAAAGGAAAAAGAAAAACTAAAATGAAATCAAAGCAATAAAATTATTTAACTCTGAGCGAGGACTAAACTAACCGGACCCTGAAGGAGACGAGTATGGTCCTGGCTCAGATTGCGTAGTCCCTCTAGCGAAGTCTCTTGTTTTACCGAAGTTAATAAAGTTATTGAAGGGTGGACTTCATGCTGGCGGATAGTTCCTCGTTGATTGTCAGCTCTTAGAGTAGGCACCCGTTTGCTGAAGTGTTGTTACTTAGCTTTATATTGGTCTGGATTGAATCTCCAGTTCTGAATTTTGGCTTTTCGCATAGTTGCGCTTCGGTTGGTTGGGCTTTCTCCCTGTCCGCATATATTGACTTTCCCCCTTTGTCTAGGCCCGATGCCTGATATGTCTGTTCCGCGAGTCTGAGCTGTAATTGGTAGCAATTCATTTGTTTCAAGGCTGGATAATAACAGTCTCTTACTGCAGGTTGATCTCCTCGGATAGTTCTTTCGGCCTAGTTGGTTGTGTATTTGATGCATTGGTGCAAAGTAGAAACTATTGCCTCCATATGATGAAGCCAAGCCCTTTCCAGAATAATATTGTAGGTGGACGGAGCGTCAACCACCATAAATTCTTGGACAAGGTACTTCCGCAATTGTGGTTCTTCCGCCACCACCATTAGATTGATCTCCCCGATAAGAAAACATTTCTCTCCATTGAATCCGACCATGGGGTGAGTGGCGGGGGTTAATTCTTTCTCCTGGATTTGCATGTTGCGGAATGCGCTGATAAACATGACATTGAGTGAGCTTCCTGTATCCGCCAAGGCCCTTTTCACCTTGCACTTCTCAATGAGGACGGAGATGACCAGGGCGTCATTGTGGGGAGAATGTACACCCAGGAGATCCCTATCCATACACGTCAATGGTGGGATCGAGCTCTGAAGTCGTGCATGTTGCACTTGTCAGTCCTCTCACTAGGGTGGTGTCCGCATCTCGGTCAGCGTCCTCTAGCGAGACCTATTGGATTGTTCTCCCTTGGGACCGACCCCATGAAGGACATAAATGATGTCAGGAGCTTCTTTTTCAATCTCCTTGACAACGTCTTCCCTTTCCTTTGCTCGGTCCTGTCTCCTGTTCGAGCTCAGGAACTCCTTGAGTTTGCCTTTTTTGATCCAGTACTTGACTTCTCCTCTAAGGTTTCTCCTCAGTATCGTGTCCGCTTTCCTTATAAAAGGCGCAATATTTGTTGTTGCGCGCTGAGCAGGGTCTCCTTGCTGCTTAAAGAGCCACTTCAGTTCCTCCTAATTCTTAATGGAATTGAGGATGTCGGACAGACTGGAGTTGAGGGGGGTGACAGATTTGGACCCAACATAATTGGAGGCATTTTCCTGCTTTATGTGCTCGTAGTCGGTCTTACTATCATTGCACTTTCTCTTGTTCCCGTCGCCGTCCTCATTTTTCTTTCCATCTTTCTTGTCCCTCAGGACGGAGGGTTTCTTCTTGGATTCCGCCTCCTTCTTGGCAGTCAACATAGAAATCTCATCTAGAGTGATATACTGGGCATCCTTTAGCAGGTTTTCCATATCGGTTGGGGGTCCAGAGCAAGGAAATCATAGAACTTGCTACTCTTCAAACCCGAGGTGAAGGCTGTAACGGTAATGTTATCATTACAGCCGTCAATAAGAGTCAACTTATCGTTGAAGCATGTGACATATTCCTTTAACGTCTCATTCTGCTTCTATTTTAGGGTCAACAAACAGTACATGCCCTTCCCGATTCGTTGGCTATCCACAAAACACGTGAGGAACACCGTCGTTAATGTCCGGAATGAGTCGATGGACCTCGGAAGGAGGCCGTGGAACCAGGTCAACGCTGACTTCTTTAGGCTGATAGGGAATGATCGACACATTATTTCATCAGACCTTTCCTTGAGTGCCATTATGTGCTTGAAGTGGTGCAAGTGACTGGATGGATTTCCGGTCCCGTTGCAAAACTCCAGCTTTGGCGGAGTGAACTTTTTCGGCAGTGGTTCATCTGTGATATGATCCATGAACGGAGGGGAAATGAGGTTGAACAGTACGTCTGAATTTGTGGCCCGTAGTCGAATGGGGTTTTGTGAGACATTTCTGTCGGCTCTGGACACTGGGTCTTTGTTGGTCGCTCATCAGCCTCTGGTCCACTAACATGTTTTCTGGAACCTTCTGGGGACTGAACTCTTCGCTGCTCATGGTTTCCTCCTGCGGGTGGATGATTTTGCTTATTGAGTATTTCCACCGCTCGTGCGATTTGTTGCTTCTGGGATGACACTAGATCCACACTTAGGTTTGTCGTGGTTACCATCGGCACGAGGGTTTGAGAGGGTTCCTCCTGTAGTGGTGGCAACACCAGAGTTGGTGGCACTCTGCTAGTTCAAGCGTTCGAGGGTTCAACAATGTCTCCATTGTTGCGAGATCTTGTTGTCACCATCTTTTTGGCTATCAGGGAAATGTGGTACTACTGTTTCTTCTGAGGAACACTGTCGTTCCCCACAAATGGTGCCAAACTGATGTAGTCGATTCCTGCACTCCTTCCTGGCCTTGACCTAGACTTGCATAGGGAACGTACGTGAGCCAAAGACCACCGTGTGGCGGCCGATGACACACTGATGCTTAAGTTAGATAAGGCTTAAGATAGGCTTAAAGTTGTAAATTGGGTTTCTATAACGTACATTTGTTCACCGACCTTATCTCTTATTTATAGGGCGAGAGTCCTTGTTCGGCTAGGCTTTTGGTGGCGTAGTTTAGTGAAAGAGATTTCACTGGAGATCATTTCCTTGTTTGGAGCTGTCCATGTAGATAAGTTTCCCTACACGACTTGTGCTTCTAGATCGGCGGTGTCCATGCAAAGAAGTTTCTTAGCCCGACTTATACTCCAGTATTTGTTTCCTAGTTGGAACCAATGTATTGCTGACCTGTCTGTCTTGGGTCGACCCCCTAGATACTTGTCTTATCAGGGCTTACTCTTGCCTTATATTAGGGCCTACTCTTTCCTTATCAGGGCTTTCGAGTATTGGTCTTAACGGCGTGATGCATGGGCTTAGTAGTGAGTTGCAATTTGGGTCCGACCTTCTCGATCTTGCCAATAGTGTGCTTAGTGTTATCTGGGCTTTGTTGGATTGGTCGTGCAATCAGACCTGCTTTATTCTATTAACGAGATTATCACGACATACGTACATTGCTGATCAGAGGACGGTTTGATGTATCATAAACAAGGTTTCAAAGATTGAAGATGTACCAAATTATTCAAAACTATATAGTTTTGCAATGAATTATTTGGTTTTGCATACATCTAGTCCTTCAAGGTGGATCGAGGCCAACCTTGATTTTCAATTAAAAGCCGAGCCCCAAGAAAGATCCTATGGTACTCCAAGCTCAACTATTTATTTTTGGGACCCAAATCATCTACCGAAAGGTCCAATGTGTCCTGTTGGGGGTTACTTGAGTCTTCATTTCCTTACTTCTTTTCACAGAAGGAATGTGATTTCCCGAAAAATGTTGAAATTTCATGAAATAAATTTTTTTTGAGTTAACAAAATTTCTTTTGAAATTCAAAATAATTTATTATTTTAATTAAGCCAATCTCAATTTTATACATTTTAACCCGTTATAACCTTAGTTTAGTATTAAAATTTTATTTGATAAATGATTCTTAGGCAATATGTAGTTTGTATGACAATATGAGTATTGTGGGACTGTTTATGTGGTATGTAAGAGTTTAAAATGCTTAAACTATATTAATAGTGATGATAAATAAAATCGTCACCCGATCATGGCCATACATGTGGCGTAAATCATCATAAATATTGGATAACTGCTATGAAGGAGATGGAGGGAATCACTCTATCTCAATGAAGGAGGAGATCGTTATGATAAACGTCCCCCTTCATTACGCCAGTCGAGCTTAAGTCATGCATACAGTTAAATGCCTTCATCAATGCACTCATTATATAAGGTATGAGAAAGTGATTCGATTCGATTATTTTATCTACACTATGCAACTTTAATTGAGTTCTGTCCAGATTTATCTCCATTTCCAACCGAGTTCCTGACTTAAGCATCAAAGTGCATTTGGCACAAAAAATGTGATCTTTGGCAATCTAATATTTATTTTGTACGTCACACTTATTGGAGAACGAATTTTGGACGCATCAAATAGCTTCAAAATTATAACCAAAACTTTTACGTATTTTGTTATACACAACATAATATTTCTTAATATCAACTTACCGAAATAACCTCGAAAAATGAAATCACAATCCTTGATCTCATCTCATTAGACATGCATTCTCTAGACATCCCCATGACCAAATCCTCTTCTTTGGTAGGAACCTATTAAGCCCCATTTTTGGATTTATACAACTTCTTATATGTTCCCATATGTCATGTTCTTCCCAATCAACCACTAATTTGACAAAACAGATTAATATGAATATATAATCCAAAAAAAAAAAAACATAACTTATTAACAAGGATGTTAGGTTACTAATTGCCTTAGATCTTTTGAAGGCCATGCAAGTAGCTTATATTGGTTGCAATCTTAAACCTAATTGTACAATGTTCATGAACTCGTGAAGTTGATGGGGGATGGTTGCAACTTGCAAGTATGGTATAATATTAGATGTGAGTTTGGTTGGTAGAAAAAGAGGGACTAAAGATTCCTCAACTTGAGTTGTTGACTTCCCTTTAAAGTGATAAACCCACTCTAAAGTTCTTGTTTTGGTGGGCCAAACATGAAATGTCTCTTAATTTTTAGTTGCTCAAGTTAGGAATAAGTCACTTTGAAGAAATTATTGGAATATATCCTTGAGAAAATCTTTGTCCAAGACCTGTGAAAACTGACTCCTTATTTTAAGCTCACTTGCTTTTGAGCTTTGTTTAGATAAAGCTCCTCATAGTTCATTCCTCATAAGGTCTAATTCCATGAGCTATAATCTTTAATAAATAAATAAATAAATAAAAAGTATTTCCAAAATCGCACAAATATAACTGAGATGGGCTTGAAATTCCGATACATAAGGAGTTCAGGCTAACTGGCAAACTTTGTCGGGGTTATAAAGATTGTTGGTTGTCAAAGTTCAACAATATTTCATCGACAAAAAGCATCCATGATGGACGCTATTCCAAAATAACCTTGTCAAAAGTAAGAATATGTGGATAGGATGGATATGGTGCAAATGCCAAGAGGAAAACTTTTGACTCTAACAGCATCTATGTTTGATAAATTTGTATTACAGTCTTTTTTTCAAATGATCAGTAATCAACATAAATTTCTTAAAAAATCAGTTGGAGATATTTTGTTATAGAATTCATGCATGCTGCATGATATCTACTTGTACCAAAAAGTTGAAGTGCGTCCAAGGCATGAGACTATCATATACCAAATACATATATACATGTTTCATAAAATTTTAAAAATAAATCAACTCTCCATGCCATATGTATGAGGCAAAACATTTCTACAATTGTAACACCAACCCAACGCCCATCCCTTCCTATCGGATCAATTTTCAATTTCATTTTAGATGAGGGTAAGGAATGTAATTTTTTGAAAAATGTTGAAATTTCATTTTATAACCTTAGTTTAGTATTAAAATTTTATTATATAGATAATTCTTATGTAATATGTAGTTTTGTGTGATATTATGATTCTTGTTATACTCTTTATATAATATGTAAGAGTTTAAAGTGTTTAAATTATGTTGATAATTTCAAAATTACAATTGAAATTTTGACATTTTTCTATACATAATGAAATAATTCTTAAAATCAACTTACCGAAATTAACTCAAAAAATGAAATCACAATCCTTAGATGTGGTAATTATTTTTAACAAAATCAAAATCCATCTAATATCCAAGACACCGTGATTATAAAATGTGGAAAATTTAGACATTCTCTCTCTATGCTCGTGTTTCATGGTATATTATATAGCACATAAAATCCAACGCAAACAAACAAACACACAACAAAAGTATTGGGACACACTCGGCAAATTTACTCATAATTTAAGGGCATTTCCGTTCACCAACAAAATCAAGATAAAAAGCCTCCCTTGAACAACACCATCAACAACGAAAGCTGACAACCACTTCGCTTCTCCTTCTCTTCTCTCAGACTTCCTTTTGCTTTTTCTTCTCTTTGGGTTTCTCTGCAACCCATCTTCGACCAACCCCTTTCAACCCTAATCCTAGAAACCCCTTAGAAATATATGAATTCGATCGCCAAAGCCATCATTTTGGGCTAAAATGGGGAACCGAATTTGCAGGGCAAGGAGGAATGCGGTGGAGGAGAGGTTCACCAGGCCACAGAGACTCGTTCGGCAGCCCTCCAATGTAGACTACAAGAAGCTCCGCAAGCTCATCGTGTCACAAAAGCTCGCACCTTGTTTCGATGGTGTTGAGGACTCCACCCCCAATTCTGATCTCGAAGAATGCCCCATTTGTTTCTTTGTAATGATTCGTAAAAATTCAATTTTTTTTTTTTTTTTTTGTGTTTTTTAGTCTGGGGTTGTGATTTGTTTTATTGGGTTTTGATGAATTTTTGTGTTTGGGGTTTTGCAGTTTTATCCGAGTTTGAACCGGTCGAGATGTTGCGCCAAAGGGATTTGCACAGGTGGGTGGGTTTTGATTTCGGAAAGGTTCTTTTTTTTTTTGTGTGAATTGTGTGTTTTTTGGGAATTTGATGAATTTTGGGTTCTAATTGGGTGGTTTTGTTGCAGAGTGTTTTTTGCAGATGAACCCTTCGAATGCGGTACGGCCCGCGCAGTATCCTATACATACTTTGAATTTCTCGCGGTTGTGGTGTTTACCATTGTTCTTATGAATGGATTATGGACAAATTTGAGATTTCAAGGAAAAGGGGTTATTTTGATGAAAAAATTGATTAGTTTGCAATTATTTCTGTTTTGTGATGATTTTACTGAAACAGAGGGGCTGTTTGGTTGATAATTGTGTATTATCCGATTTGCAAATAGTTGTTAATGTTGAGTTTAATGATCTGTAGGTAGGTTTGTCTGTAATTGGTTGGTATTCACCAGGAAAAGTTGAAAAACTTATTCTGTAAATATTGTTAGAAATGATTTTGTATGCCTAATTGTCTGTCTGATCAAAAAGAACGCTTGAATTTATTTAACAGTGCCAAAACACATGTGACATTATGATAACTTAGATTAATTTTGTATTTAGTTTTTTTTTGGATTTTAGTTGAAAGTTGAATAATGTACCCTAGATTTTTTTTTTCCCCTGAAATCTAAGAGTGAATTATTTTCTAAATTAATGTTTATTTCATTTCTGACTGAATGCAATTTAAATTGTTGCAAGGCATAAAATATAGACATATTCACCCATCCAACTGAATAATTGAAAATTAGCAACTATGAGATAGTAGTATGTCATTGCAAATGTTTTCAGTTACATTTCTTTAGCATATTTATTTCGATGTTATCGCAGCCTTTTTAGTTGTTCTTTATCCTCATAAGTACAAAAGATTGATGAGTATAATTTTGGTCACGGTATACTCTAATGCTTTATGATAAAATTCCTTAGCTTTTAAAGGTGCCCATTTTGCAAGACGTCAAGCTATGCTGTTGAGTATCGTGGTGCTAAGACAAAAGAAGAGAAGGGCTTAGAACAAGCTGTAAAAATCCTATGCTCATATGTTATTTGTTTTTCTTGTTGGTGGATAATTACCTTGTTATGTACATGTGATGATTATAATAGTAATGATATGCCATCTCCTTGATACGGCTCTCTAACAACCTTATTTTGTGACTTTGAATTTCTTGTGTTCCAGGAAGAACAAAAGGTTCTAGAGGCTAAACTAAGAATTAGATTTGAGGAATCACAAAACGCAGACTGCGTCATGCTACCTACCCTGAATCCATCTCGTGCAGAAATCCAATCTCCAACAGAAAGCTCAGAGGAGCAGCCTAATGGTGCTTTCCAAACCTTGAGTTGCAAACCTCGGCTCACATTGTTTCTTTTGCTCTTCATCTGAATTTACTTATAATATATCCTTGATGAATCAGCAGGTTCTGATCAAGATATAAGAGACTCTGACCCATCTGTAAATGACGGGGATACTGAAGTTGAATCTACTTTCTTGAATGCTTGGAATGAAAGGTATGTGCCAATAGGGAATTGTCCCGCCTTCAGTTTAGATTGTGTTGAATTCATAGTATGATAATGACAGTTATAGGAGATTGAAATTAATTGTGATGCTATTAGTCTCTGATTAAGATTTGCATTAGGTTAGTCATCAGTACCTGTCCTGCCTTTTATTCCTATCTTACCATGTCTCTCAGTAATATTTTTGGATTTTTGCAACCCAAGTTTGGTAAGAGTGTCCTATCTACCATATGAACAACTTGGTATGGTATATGCACCAAACCCTACTCAACTAGGACCGACCAAGTTCATGGATACGTCCTGCATTTGTCTTACAATTGTTGGTTGTTTTTTCACCTTCTAATACATGCCAAATACATGCCAATTCTTCTTCTGGAGGGGGAATCATAAGTCATTAGCTGGTTGATTAGTAGAAATATAAAAAGCCTAAGTGCTGTCATAATTGAAAGGGGGAAAAGGTTGGGGGGATTGGATACACATTGTAGAAAATAAGGTCTATAGATAGGCGGTTAAGGCCACTTTGCTTCCTCTGCTTCATTGTCTTGTTGCCTGGTGGACTAAAGAATTGCCCAGGTTCATCCAGGCTATACTTTAGTGCTGAAACAAGGGAGCCCAAACTTTTTTCATATTTATTTATTTATTCTTCTTCTTAGAAATTCATTTTCTTCCAAGTTCAAGATCCAAAATCATTCAAAACCACTTTGTTTTAGTAATTGAAGTGCCTATAAGTATACTACAATGTGGATCAAAATTTATTTATCTTATGTGAATCTAAATTATTACTTCTGATTCCTAGTTCTCTCAATCATTTTTAGCTTACCGCTGTGTCAGGTCATCCCCCATGTAATGTTATCACTTCCCTCGCATCTCACATGCGATGTGGAGTTCTAATATTTGATAATCGAGGAGTCACAAATTAACAAGTTTTGGTTGGTTAGCAAATATCAAATGCACATAATTAAATATCAAATGCACATTATTGAAATCAAAGATTATAACCGATAACTATGGAGAAAATATCAATTGCACATAGCAAGTACAAGTTGAGAGTTCTTGAACAAGGCCTTCTAAGCAAATAATTCAAAATTTCTCTAAGATGAACCTAGGGGCTACCTTACAAAACAAAATCCCTTTTTCTTGCTCTTAATTATTTTACTAATGAGTCCATGAATTCACACTCCCTTACTGGGCATTGATCTCATATATAAAGATTTGAACTTGGGAGAGTTCCAAACACCGTAGAAAACAAATTTAGAACTTAGGTAAAGTAGTGTTCTAAAAATCACTAGGCGGTAGGCGAGCGGCGAGCAGGAGACTAGTGCCCAGAGAACTATGCGGGGGCTTAGGCATTTTTTAAATTAATTATAATTTATAAAAGTTAAGCATAATAACATATAAATTACTTTCAATTCAATGCCAAAATATATATGCAAAATGTTTTAAAATAATGTTAATGTTTTTATTTTTCCGGAGTTGGAAATAAAACACAAAAAAATTTCAAAACCCCGTGCAGGCGGCCGCTTAGCGACTAGGCCGATTTTTAGAACACTGACATAAAGTGTGATCTATCCTATTTAAGTTAAATCAGTTGCATTTGTTATTGACACAATTATTAGCCATCCCCCCTCCAACCCTTTTCCAAGATATGTATGTGTCATGCTAATAAAAATTAATAAAATAAAAAAGTATTACATATTATTTGTCTGTGCTTGTGTGTTGATAAAATGCTGCCGACAGGGTTCGAACTCTGGATTTGTGATTCTATTTGCCACAAGTCTACGGCTGAGCTGATACCCCATTGACATAGTTTTCATTTGAACTAACACATTTCCCTATTAAACATTGTGAAAGCCTAAAAAACTCTACGATGTATATCACTAGACTTGGACAAGCAATTGCAAAGTACTAGATAGACTCCTCAATTATTAAAAGGCTTTGAGAATTATATATTCATTCTCTTGATCAACAATCTATTCATGTGAATGAATATCTCAACTCTCACTCAAACAATCTCAATGAAGAAAATGAATATTTGTCAAATAAATCACACAAACATATCTAAAAATAAAAATCTAAAAAACTTACAAAGAAATTGTATAAATCAACGAGAGCCTTTGTAATACCAGAAAAAGTTTCAGTTGGAAAATAAAATCTGTCCATTTTATTCAAGTTGAACATAAGTCAGCGTAGCTTAGAGATATTAGATGAGCTAGCTGATTTCTGTTGCAAGGAAAGTGATTTTTCTCCCAAAACTGAGCCCCTAAAAAGCTCAATTTTATGCTCCATTTGAAGGGGTGTCATGAATGATAATAATATCATTTGTCACTAAAGATAATTACAACATTTCGCTTTTGCCACACATCATCTATCCACAGAACAATCAAGTTGTATGAATCCCAACAACCCAACCATTTCCTCAGGTGACTGAAAGTTTGCAATGAAACTGATCAATATTATACATGTATATTGACAAATATTTCAGCATAATAGGAATTGGTTCCTCCTCGTTTGCCGCTGAAGACGTAGTTCATAATAACTCTTTCTTTTCCAACAACATTACCATAGGTTTCAGGTTCTTTGTGCCGAGTTAGGTTAGTTAAATGTTTCACACATCTAAGATTGTCGAGCTAAAATAGAGATAAAAAGAACCAAATTGAAGAATGTTTGGATGAGGGTCGATCCCCTCCTCAGAAGATTAGAATTCCCTGGTACGGTTTTTACTGGGAAATCTTATCTAAACCCATTGAGTGATGAGGGAACCCGAAAATGCATGGGTTCTGTCATCAACCAGCTTTCACATGTATGGTTGGAAAAACTACCAAGGGTATATTAGACAAAAAAAAAATTAACCCTCAATTAAATGTTTTTCAGAGTCTTCCTAAAATCTCGATTTAGTTTGGTGACGCTAAAATACTCCCCTCCATACAGGATAGAAAATCCATATAGACTAGTCTTCTCATTTTTATGATCCAGATCAGTAGTTTTAAATGAAGATCATACAACTGTTCATTGCTGAAAGTTTAATTTCTTCAATGAAGATGGGTGCTACTTGAATTTGTTAATATATTCTTATTTTATCAAACCATGGTAGAGCTTCTTGTTTCAACCCCCAATATTGTTGATTTTAAACCCATCATTTATTCTGCCTTCTTTGTTCCATTGACGGTTTGTTTCTGAAATAAGATGGGAGATATATAGAAATCAACAAAAACTCTTCTTCTACCTTTCAACCATCATCCAGCATGTTCAACACTTGTACTTCTTGAAAAAAACTCAATTTTGAGAAAACCGTGATTCACCTTAAAAAGGAGAATGACGAGGTGTGTGTGTGTTTTTTTTAACCACTGAAGAGGTTCGAAATGCTAAAATTATATGACCAAGTGATTAGGGGAGAAAAACTAGGAACATGCAAAGGATAATAGACTTAGTTGGTTTCCATCCAAAATAAAATTTTCAAAATGACATAAAGAGCCTTATGCATTTTGGGTGCTGTCATTATTTGAAAAATAAAAAACATTAGTTGAAGTGAGTTGGGTTTTCTAATCAATCGATGGGTGTAGAAAAGATTTCCCTTTTTATTTATTTAGGCCTGCAGTTAGAACTCCCACCTTTGGGTTTGAATTGTCTTACAGGATGATGGAAAAACATGATCTGTTTTTGTTATATTCTTGAGAATATTATTTATTATTTATTTATATTGGGTATAAATACTAATACAAGCTCTCTTTCTAAGTTCTTCTAATGAGGTTTGGGAGGGTTTACTGGTGCGGCTCCATGATGACATAGTGAACTTTTTCGAACCACGCAAGTTCAATTGCCTTGTGGTTGGTTTGTTTACGTTCTTTGCTTGCGCTAGGGCTCTAGGTTGGATTGGGGCGTCTCAAATGGTAACACATTCTACCAAGGCCTTTTACTAGGATCACCAAGATATAGATTGCTTGGCTAAATGGTTGGCATCCTCATTGATACTTAAGCAATGCATGTAACTACAATTAATTACTTCTCAAGGCCTGAAATACCAATTGATTGAATTTTATTACTTTATTATTATACATATATATTGCAAACAAAATTTTATTAGATACCAAAACCATTACATGGCTCTGGCAGGGTTCGAACCCTGCCCTTGTGATTCCATCTGAGACAAATCTACCAGCTCTTATGATGCACCAGCAGGGTTCGAACCCTGCTCTTGTTAGTTCTAAACAGTGCTTCATCTTTCCCATGTTAGGAAGAAGTACATGTTTTCACACTCCCCAATTTTCCATCCTTTCTTGACTACATTCCTCTTATTAAATAAGTATATTGATCATGGGTTGAAATGACTAACAAAGCCAGCAAAAGCATCACTTTACTTACCAGGGTACCTTTACGTTGTTGTATTTCGGTATTCTACAGCTAATATTTACTAAGCTTGTAGCACGAAAGTCATAAATTATTTTTCCGTTACATTTAGATTTTTCTAGAGTAACGTGCTGCAACTCCTGCTCGTTTTTATCTCTTTCCCAACTTAGGATTGGCGTTAGACATCTCGCTGCCAGCTCAAAGATTCTTCAATTTGTGTATTGGAATCCTACTTTTTGGCCTGGGCTTGAAACCTGACACATATTTGTATGTAAAGTGGGCCAGGTCACTATGTTGGTCCATCCATTGCACCAATAGAGCATGCCTCTTAGGTTTTCACTCTCTATCCATTGAAAAAAAACCTGAACAAAGTTGTAGTATTGTTACTTTGGCGATTGGCCTAACTTGGAAAATTGCAGCAATGAGCCCAAAAGACACCATTGAACCCTTGGATTGCTCATAGGTGAACACAGATTTGAGGTAAACCCTACCAATGAAATGAAGAGCTCTCTTGAAAAGCATATCTGATTAACCTGCAATTTCCTTGAGATGGCCTCCAAGGCTCCAACTGATCTTAACTAATGCAAAAAATCCTATTCTGCCAAAATTATTAAGTTTGTTTGAGTTTCTTAAACATAGAGGAGAATGTTGAATTAAAAGCACTGTACTGTCAGTACTCCAACGAAACACGAGTGTTCCAGTGGTTGGTGCCCTATATGAATATCAGCCATGGCTGTGTTACACATGATAGGAAATTTCAGTTTGATTACAGAATGCAGACTAGCTTAATGGATCAGTTTAGGCCCATCAGAAACTTTCTTGATCAATGTACTTTTAACAGCATGGAAGTTCAAAGCTTCATGCTTGATTTATTATGGACAACCTGGGTAGTTTTAGTCCAGTTTTGAATTGCAAGTTTTGTATTTTCAAATGCTTAGTGAAAGATGATGGTGCAGGAATCATGTCTATCTTGTTCTGGTTAAAGTTAAACTTGAAATTCTGATAATGTTACATCTTTCTGACACATTCATATGACAATTTATTTATAAATTTCTACTGTACAGGCATGCAGAATTTGGTTTAGACCTTGAAGAAATCATGGTGATGGAAGCTATTTGGCAATCTATTCAGGTACGCTAGTTTACAGATTTCTTATTTATATTTTTATTTATGTATGGTTCTACCTTTTCTGATCAATATAGATTTGGTGACACGCATGGAACATAGATACGGCTAAATGATTAATATTCTATTATGTTTGTGATTTAAACCACATAATGACTCAGTTCTTAGGAAACTATTTTACAGAATCCTCAGCAATCTTCAGAAACAAATGACAGGAGTTGGTGTCGTAGAGAGACTTTTGGTTCAAATCAAAGCATTTCATACCGAACAATTACAAACCAAGATATCTGTCCATCTGTTTCAATCACTGGTGGAGTTGCTGTTGCGATCGCAAGACTGGCTGAACGCAACATTCTTCACTCTGAAATAGCTCGTTCAACTCAAGAAGATGATCAAGCTAGTCAAACCCATGCTGAAAATTCTGTTGAAAATTATGATTCCATGACGGGCACCATAACTCATGATGCAAACATGCATCAGATGAGACTGGTTCGGCCTCGAGAGGACTGTGAGTTTCACGAGGAAAGGTCAGAACATGATTGTCTTGCAAGTTGTTCCACTACTGAGGACGATAGTGTGGATTCTCTATCTGCCTATGTCCCAGAGGAGAACCATTGCTTAGAAGATGGGTTCACCTCAGAAGACAACCCTCTAATGGAGGTAATGGACAATGCATCCTCCTTTTCCAGTGTTCACACAATATCTGATGTATCTTGTGGAAGCCCAAATTCTTATGCCCACTACAGTAGCCAGAATATCTCCCTGCTTCAAGGCCCTATAGCTGCAGTGAGGCATCAAAGAGTTTGCCCAACCCAATTCATGACATAAAACCAACTTTACAATGTCAGCTGCAGAATGACTATTAAAGGTGATGGTAACACGAATTATTTCCTTCTTTGTCCGAGTTTATCGATGTTATTACTCACAATTAACATTCTACTTTGTCTATTATATCCAGGATGTAGACCCAGAGCCGCTGTTCAAATCTTGGGGAGTAGAAAGAGCTACCATCGAAGGATAATCACAAATGATCAGCTTTATCATTGCGAGCATCTCTGAAATCATTTTCATAACCCTGATGGTTACTTTGCATCATCTTATGGTCAGTCAAAGAGAAGATATAGGATTGGTATGTACTGCAAAAGCATACCATTGTTTTGTGTGCATGTGATAAATTATATAAGTTGTGTGGATGTAGAGGTCACAGGGATAATAAAACTTTGCAACCATGTTTGTGAGTGGCGTTGTATGTTTACTAGTAAATAGAGGGGATACTCCAATACAGGATAGAAAATAGGAAGATGTGTCTCCGGATTAGTCGATAATGAATACGTGTTGTTACAACAGATTATTTTTCTCTTGTTTGAAATCTGAGAGTTGATTATTTCTGGTCATTTCGTGGTTAGCTTGTGACAGATTTTGATTTCGTTTTTTGAGTTAATTTTGGTTTCTCGATTTTAAATATTTTGTGAAATATTTCGTTCTGTGTAGAAAAAACGTAAAAATTTTGGTTGTAATTTCGAATTTAACAACATAAGTTATGCATTTTAAACTCTTAAATATTAGTAAAAACAATAGGCAGTGTCATACAAACTACATATTATATAAAAATCACCCATATAACACACTTTTGATACTTAATGAACTTTATTTTGATACAAAAAGAACATTATAGCAGCTTAAAATATACAGAGATTAAAATATTTATTTATTTTCTTAAGAAAATTTCAATATATTTCGGATTTCGAAAGAGATTTTGGTAACTTCAAAATAAGAAATATTTGGTGAAATTTTAACATGTTTCGAGAAATCATATTCCTTGGCTTCAAAATAAGAAATATTTGGTGAAATTTCAACATATTTCAAGAAATCACGTTCCTCGACTTGTGGTAGATGTGCTAGTTATAAGCTATTTTGTAATAGTTGCTGGATTTCTTACAGGGGATCGAGGTGAACAATCTATTACCTACTGTAGCTGATTATTCCATTTTTTATTATTGTTGATCATAGATCAATATGTTATTGCACAAGGTGATTGAGAAACAGGTGATGTATTTATCATTTTCTGCTGTGTAGAGCAGAGATGGCAACAGATTGTTACATTGAACATTGTGGAGCTATTTTCACAAAGAATGGAATGCTAACACAACAGTCTATTGTTAGAATGCCTCAACTAGTCGACTGTAGGCCTTTAAAAAAAAAAAAACTAGTCGACTGTAAAAAGCTAGCAACTGCTTACTGGATTCTTAACCAAATGAATAAGCGGCGAAGTACCCAGTAATTATTTATATATTGTCTTTGAAAATAAAATCTAAACTTGTCCTAAATGTATCAAGGGCTGCTTGGCCTTGTTAGATGTTTCTCCCTCAACTGAACTATGTGATCTGATGTAAAATCCCTACTCGTACACATTAATTTAATCTTTCAGTTCTTTTAATGAATGACAATGTTACAAGTGGTATCTCCCTCTCATGGAGAAACCAAACAACTAAATTCAGGTGCTCTTCTAGTTTGATGAATCTAAAGTTGCTGTGAGCATTACTTCTGCTACAGATCATATTGTAGCAAATGGATCAAACAAGGATCAACAGTGCATCCAACAATGGATCAAACGATGCAGACCATCGTTCCCTTGGTGAATCTACAGGGAGAAGTCACTCCTCCATCCACTTGAAGCTTCAACTCTCTCTGTTATAATCAAGAAAGATTTAGCGGGATTTTTTCAATTTGTGAATTCATTTTGTAAAACGCGTTTATCTCATGAGCCACATTTTACGTCAATTATCAACTTTCCAATGTGTGGTTTTAGTTCTAGAAAGATCAAAAGCATTTTTTAAATACCACATTTCTCATTTAGAACGGTATAGTCCTTGGTATGCAACCTATATATGCACACATAAATGAAGTCGATGATCATATACGAGTGAGGAAGATAGTCGGTTCTGTTAAGTGGGGTTGGAGTTGGGCACCACATTCATCTCAGCCTTTTCTGGCAATTGTGGTCACTTCATGTACTCTGCCAAAGCTTATCCTTTAACCACAATCAGAGATCTTGCTTTTCAAGCCTGCTTTCACATTGCTTGATTATGGTGCAAAGGTGGCAACAAAAACTGCTATGTATACTTGGCAATGAACGCTCTGAGCTCTACTCATCAAGCAATTCATACCTCATAGAGAAGTATAAGTAGCTATAGAAGATGTCTTCCTGCAAAGGCTTAGTTGTGTGTTTCTTATTGCTTTCACCTGCATTTATAGTGAAAGTCATATTGCGAGGAAGGACTTAAAGTGTGGATTTAGGAGGGAATGGAGGTGGTGGTGTCCTAGGACTTGGTCTTGGCCTAGGTCACTACGCCAAAATGACAATTTCACAACACCAACCAAAATTTATTTGTATCATTTTTCACATGTAGCAATATTTGTAATAGTTTATTTAAGTAACTATTCTTTATTTGTATGATACAATTATTAACATTGGATTATCTCATGATACTAACATCACTAAGATACTTGCCAACTTTCTCAAACTCTCTCGTGATACTAAGATCAGATTAAAAAAAAAAAAAAAGCTCTCTCCCTCGACGAACTCTCCCTCATCTCTCAAAATTCAAACTCTCCCTCCCTCTACAAACTCTTCCCAATTTTCTTGTTTATACAAGAGATTAGGAGCAGTAGCGGCGAGAGAAGCCAAAGTCTCTTCCCACTTTTCTTCTTCTCACATTTCGATCCTTCATCTCTTTCAACACAATTTCGATTTGATCTTCTAAGGTAATCGATCTCACTTTTTTTTTTCTTTGATTCTTCCAATCTCACTCTTCACTAGGGTTTCTTATAACAATCTAGGGTTTATCACGTTTTATCTACCGATATTTTTGTTATTTACTGCGAAATATGTTGATATTACTTGATTTTAGCTGTAGATATTTTTGATTGGTTTCTTATCTAGATTTGGTTTGGTAGATTACAGTTTTCACTTCCAAGTGTTAGATTTTAGCTGCAATATTTGCCCGATTTTCATCGATTAGGGTTGTTTGACTTTTGTTCTAAATTTTATTTTTCTATAGGTTTCAATTGCTGAAATTGTAGATCTATTGGTTCTAAGGCATTTGGATCTCAACTTAGGTGAGTTTTTCGTTTAGTTCTCTTCTCAAATTGAATTAGCGTTACTATGTCTTTTGGATCTTCAGTTTTATATGAATTTTCAGCATCAATACGCAATGTTATGATTGATAGTGTATTATTGTAAAATTGTTCAAAATAAATTGTGGTTTTAGTTGACAAATCAGGGCAACATATCATTGTTTTTCATAAATTGTGGTTTTAGTTGATTAAGCTCAGTTTTTCAGTCCCAATTTTCAATTTTTACTCTTCTGTTTGTTTATGAACTTATGGACTTGGAGATGGTGGTTTGCCTTGGCGGCGGTAGTAGTGCTTAATTAATAAGTTTGGTGAAAAAAAAGTGGATTTATTGGTGAGGAGTGTCAGTGGAGATGCTCTTAGGATTTAGAATATTCAATGAGGTTGATGGAAGTAGTGTGTCGTTGATTCGTCCATCTCATTTTGTCTCAGTCATCTCAATTTGCTATAAAAACTTAGATGAGGTGAACAAATGCATTAGTTTTGTCATTTCGATGTGGTTTTCTAGAGTTTTTCTTTAATTTAATATACATTGAATTTAAATTTGAATATTTTATTAGTGAAAATATCTTTTGTTGTTGATTAATTTTGTTTACGTGTCATTTATTTAATTGAGGTATTGTATGTGTAGAATGTGTTGGAAATGAAACACTCACACAAACAACTTCTATTGAAACTCAAGCAACTATTACAATAGCACTCTCACTCAACAAACAAGATACTACAACTCACTCTTATTAGAGTTTGCTTCTTCACTCACTTAGAAGCTCTTGTTTTTCTTCTTGATGTCTAAACTAAAATGGGGAGGGGTATTTATACTACTTAAGAACAACTCTACACCACACAAATAAACTAAATGATTCCCATACAACTCATTCTCCATTACCATACACCTCATTCTCCATTACCAAACACCTCATTCTCCATTACCAAAGGATTCCCATGCTAACCAACCCTAGAAGGTTCTAGGTAGAAGGCTTGGACCTTGATTATGGACTTGGGTTTGGGCTCCCATGTTGGATCAAGTTTAGGATCCAACACCCCCTCTTAAACTTGATCTTGTGACCCCTAGTAAGTTCCTTAATCTTATGAAGTCTTCGCTTGTCAGTGGCTTGGTAAAAATATCGGCAACTTGATCTTGTGACTTCACGTATTCAACTTCCACATCCTTTCTTGCAACACACTCCCTTATATAGTGGTAGCGAATATCGATGTGCTTGCTTCGATCATGGAATACTGGATTCTTTGCTAAGGCAATGGCTGACTTGTTTTCGACACAGACCTTGGTAGGCTCTTCTTGTATCAAACCTATCTCCTTCAATAGATTTCTAAGCCAAATTGCATGACAAACGCATGAGGTAGCAGCAACATATTCCGCTTCGCAAGTGGACAATGTGACAATCGGTTGTTTCTTTGACATCCATGTGAAAGCAGTATCTCCCATGAAAAATACGAATCCAGTAGTGCTCCTTCGATTATCTATGTCTCCACCCCAATCACTATCGCTATATCCAACAAGCTTGTAATCATTAGAAACTGAATAGAACAAGCCAAAGTCAATTGTACCTTTCAGATAGCGAAGAATTCTCTTTGCGGCTTTAAAATGGGTGGTTGTTGGAGATTCCATGTAGCGACTAACCAATCCAACTGCGTGAAGAATATCGGGCCTCGTGCAAGTTAGATAGCGTAGACTTCCTACCAAACTTTTGAAGAATGTTGGATCTACACTTTCGCCTTCTTCATGTTTGGACATCTTGATTCCGTATTCTGTCGGTGTGCTTATCGGCTTACAGTTCTCCATCTTGAACTTCTTCAGGATCTCCTTTGCATAGCTTTCCTGTGAAATGAAAATTCCATCCTTTTGTTGCTTAACTTCAATGCCAAGGTAGTACGCCATGAGCCCCATGTCTGTCATCTCGAATTCCTTCATCATCACTTCCTTGAATTCATTGAACATGCTTGGGTTGCTTCCGGTGAAGATCAAATCATCCACGTAGAGGCACACGATCAAAATATCTCCATCTTTGATCTTGATGTATAGAGCATGCTTGTAGGGACATTTGTTGAAGCCATTCTCTTGGAAGTACTTGTCGATTCGGTTATTCCATGCCCTTGGTGCTTGTTTTAGCCCGTAAAGAGCCTTCTTTAACTTCAACACCTTGTCTTCGTGGCCTTTGACTTCGTAGCCTGATGGTTGCTGAATGTAGACTTCCTCTTCAAGAACTCCATTTAGGAAAGCAGACTTTACATCCATCTGCTGTATCTTCCACTTGTTTTGAGCTGCCAAAGAAATGATTAGTCTGATAGTCTCTAATCGAGCAACAGGAGCAAATACCTCATCATAGTCAATTCCAGCCTTTTGACTATAGCCTTTAGCAACTAGCCTCGCCTTATGCCTTTCAATATCTCCTTTAGCATTTTGCTTTGTTTTGTACACCCATTTGACACCTATCGCCTTATGTCCCTTGGGAAGTGAGGTGAGTTCCCATGTGTCATTCTTCTCAATGGCCTTGATTTCTTCGTCCATCGCATCTCTCCACTTCTTCTCTCGTACTGCTTCTTGAAAGCTCACTGGTTCACAATCGGCAAACAGACAAAATAATGTAAGGTTATCTTGTCGTTCAGTTACCTCATAGAGATCTCTAAGGCTTCTTGTATGTTGCACAACTCTTTCACTTTGACTCCCACTTGATGATTACGAAGGTGATGAGTCTCCTTGAGTGGTTGATGTCGGTGAAGTGGGTGGAGTTGCAAGCTCTTGTTGAGATTCACCTAGTTGCTCCCTCATTGTCTGCTCATCTTCTTCAAATTGAGGAAAGAAATTGAAGTCACCTGCATGAGAGTTAAAATCCCATTCTCCTTCTTCGTTGAAGACCACATCTCGACTAATCACAATCTTCTTATTGTCTGGATTGTACAGCTTGTAGCCCTTCGAATTAGCATCATAGTCGATGAAGATAAAACTCTCGCTTTTATCATCAAGCTTCGTTCTTTTCTCGTCCGGTACATGAACATGGGCTATACTTCCAAAGATTCTCAGGTGGGAAATGCCAGGCTTTCTTCCACTCCATGCCTCTTGCGGTGTCTTTCCCCATACACTTCTTGTTGGAGATCGGTTTGACAAGTAGACTGCACACGCTACTGCTTCCGCCCAAAACTCCTTGGGTAGTTTCTTACTTTTGAGCATGCTTCGTGCCATGTCGAGGATTGTTCTGTTCTTTCTTTCTGCCACGCCATTTTGCTGGGGGGATCTAGGAACTGTCATTGGTCGACGAATTCCATTTGCTTCACAGAACTCTTGAAACTCCCTGGAAGTAAATTCTCCACCTCGGTCAGATCTCATGGCTTTGATCTTTCTACCGCTTTCTCTCTCCACTGCAGCTTTGAACTTCTTGAAGACTTTGAAAACTTCTGACTTCTGTTTCAAGAAATATACCCATGTTTTTCTTGAAAAATCATCAATGAAGAGAAGAAAATAGTTACTGTTACCGAGAGAGTTTGGCTTGATCGGACCACACACATCGGTATGGATGAGCTCGAGTGGCTTCTTGGCTCTTGACTCTGACTCCTTTGGAAAACTTTTCCTGAATTGTTTCCCGACTAGACACCCTTCACAAAGTTGGTCAGGATGGTTGATGCGAGGTAGTCCCTGCACCATCTCCTTCTTAGATAGCAGCTCCAGACCTCCAAAATTGAGATGCCCAAATCGAAGATGCCAGAGCCATGATGCATCTTTGTAGCAAGCTTTCAGGCACTTTGCAACATCGTTTTGTATGTTGATCAAGAACATTCTATTCTTTGACATCGGCACTTTAGCAATGAAGTTATTCTTATCATCTTTTATAGAAAGATTATAATCCTTCATATGAATATCATAACCTTTCTCTAACAGTTGCCCTAAACTCAAGATGTTACTTTTCATATTGGGCACATAGTAGACATTGGAAATAAACTGATGTCTCCCATCTTTCAAACGGATAAGAATGTTACCTCTCCCTTTCACTGCTATTGTGGAATCATCTCCAAACGAAACATTTCCGCTTGCTGACTCGTCTAACTCCACGAACATGTCTTTCCTGCCACACATGTGATTGCTTGCACCACTGTCAAGATACCAGGAATTTGCTTGGCCACCATCAGTTTCCTTTCGTGCTAGAAGAAGAGTTTCTTTACCATTTGTCTTCTCCTCCACGTAGTTGGCCTTCTCTTCAATTTTGTTGTTGGGAGCTCTACATTCTGAAGCATAATGCCCAAACTTTTGACAATTATAACATCGAACTTGAGATTTGTCATACCTTGAGTTCGGATTGAATCTTCCACGGCCTCGTGTTGAGCTTTCTCCTTTCTCATAGTTGTTGTTGGAATTGTTGTTGTTGTAATTCCAGCCTCGTCCACGACCGCGACTTCCACCTCGTCCATGGCCTCTACCTCTGCCTCGGCCACGTTGGTTTCTATCTTGGCTTTCATGCATATCCTTGAGTTGCAGCTTGAGGAGTTGCTCAGTAAACCCTTGCTTCTTCTTATGCTTCTCTTCGTATGCTTGCAGTGATCCTTGGAGTTGCTCGATCGTCATTTCTTCCAAGTCTTTAGTTTCTTCAATCGTCACGACGATGTGCTCAAATTTGGGATCCAACGAACGGAGTATCTTCTCTATTATCCTCACATCTTCTAACTTTTCACCATTTCTTTTTAATTGATTAGAAACAGCTACTACTCTTGAGAAATAATCTGAAATAGACTCAGATACTTTCATGTGTATGGATTCGAATTCACCTCTTAATGTTTGGAGACGGACCTTCTTCACTTGCTCGGATCCTTTGTAAGAGGTTTGCAGCTTCTCCCACGCTTCCTTGCTAGAGCTTGCACTCGAAACCTTTTCAAAACCATCATCATCCAATGCTTGATAGATGAGGTAGAGAGCCTTCTTGTCTCTCTTTCTTGAATCCTTCAAAGTTGTCTTTTGATCTGGTGTAAGAGCAGCAAAAGCAGCATCATCCGCAGGCTCGTTATAGCCTTTCTCTATGATATCCCACACATCTTGTGATCCAAGAAGTGCCTTCATTTTGATACTCCAATTGTCGTAGTTGTTGTTGTTGAGTGTCGGAACTTGGAATGGTGCCATACCATTTGCCATATCTCTCAATATAATGAGAATTTGCAAAATCTGATTGCACGGATGAATCCGGAACGCCGAAAAAACTTTGGAGGGACCTGACCAAAATTTTCAATTTTTCGGTCAACGGTCAAAGTCAACGCTAACCTGGTCAACAGTCAATGACTTTGACTGCTCAGTCAACTCGATTTTCTGGCAGCAGTCTTCTGACAAGCCCAACAGGCTTCCAGCAGGCCCAGCAGGCTTCCAGCAGGCTTTCAGCAGGTCCAACAGGCTTCCAGCAGGCCCAACAGGCTTCCAGCAGAGCAGCAGTCTTCCGGCGGCGCTTGGTGGCGCGTCAGATCTCAGATTGGAGAGATTCTGGCGGCGTCGGATTTCTCTCGTCGAGACCTTCGATTTGATATGCAATAGTGTATACTTTCCAACTAGCTCTGATACCACTTTGTTGGAAATGAAACACTCACACAAACAACTTCTATTGAAACTCAAGCAACTATTACAATAGCACTCTCACTCAACAAACAAGATACTACAACTCACTCTTATTAGAGTTTGCTTCTTCACTCACTTAGAAGCTCTTGTTTTTCTTCTTGATGTCTAAACTAAAATGGGGAGGGGTATTTATACTACTTAAGAACAACTCTACACCACACAAATAAACTAAATGATTCCCATACAACTCATTCTCCATTACCATACACCTCATTCTCCATTACCAAACACCTCATTCTCCATTACCAAAGGATTCCCATGCTAACCAACCCTAGAAGGTTCTAGGTAGAAGGCTTGGACCTTGATTATGGACTTGGGTTTGGGCTCCCATGTTGGATCAAGTTTAGGATCCAACAGAATGTCATCATATGTAAGTAAAAAATGGACGGACGAGTCTGATACAATAAGCCCACAATTTAGGGTCAGGGTTGCTAAATTTATGAAATTTGTGGAGGACAATGCTAGTGGGCAACAACTGTTTTCTTGCTCATGTAATAAATGTAGAAATCAGAGGGGGATGGTTGACCTTGATAAAATTTCTTTTCATTTGCATCGGTATGGTATAATGAAGACATATAAGTTTTGGTTTCATCACGGGGAACAAAATATAGAGAAAGAACAATCAACTACAACATGTGTTGAAGAAAGTAATGATGATTTTGACGATACTAGAATGAAAGACATTGTTAATGATCCTTTTGAAATGCATGGTGGGATGGTTGATTTGTTAATGGAGGACATTGTTCAGAATGAAGATGGTGAAGGTGCAGGTTTCGAGGGTAATGATCACCTTATATGCATGGAGGTAAAAAGTAAAAATCCATGCATGTTCATGCCAAACAACCTTTGTATCCTTCATGTCCAAAAAAGTTGACAACGCCGTATATCGTTGTTATGTTAAATAACATAAAGGCAAAATCTGGTTGGTCAAATAATAGTATTACCGAACTACTCAAGCTCTTTCAAGAGTTATTACCTAAAGGAAATACAATGCCAACTAATTACACTTACATAAAGAAAATGATCAACAATGTTGGTCTGACTTGTGAAGCCATTCATGCGTGTGTGAATGATTGTATTCTATATAGGAAGGAGCATGAAGATAAGGTTGAATGTCATATATGCAAAATGCCAAGATTTAAGTTGAAGTTAAGCAATAAAAAGTCTAGTAAAGTGCCTCAAAAGGCGGTGAGAGATTTTCCTTTGATTCCTAGGCTAAAGAGGTTGTATAGTATACTGTGGATAGCAAAGGAAATGACTTGGCACTTTCGACCAGAATCCTATTCAAGTGTTATCTGTCATCCTATGGAATCACCCACATGAAAATCTGCTAATAGGAAGTGGTCTAAATCTGCAATGGAAGGATGCAATGTTTGTCTTGCAATACCAATTGATGGTTTTAATCCACATGGCACACTTAGTAGCACCCATAGTTGTTGTTGTTGGCTAGTTACCGTGGTGCCTTATAATTTGCCACCTTATTTGTGCATGAAAAAACAATTTGCTATGATCTCAATATTGATACCAGGATCAAAGGCACCAAACAAGGACATTGATCTGTACTTAGAACCATTGATAGATGAATTGAGGTTTTGTGGTTTGAGGGAGTAATGACTTATGACTTGTTCACCAAAACCAATTTCATTTTGAGAGTTATGCAAACGTGGGGGTTAATGATTCCCTGCATATGGGACTTTAACAGGTTGTGTAACACATGGTTAGTTTGCTTGTCTAGTTTGTGGTAAAGCATTCGAATCTGAACGTCTTGAGAGTAGTAAAAAGTTATGTTATCTGGGACATCATAGATTCTTCCCCAAAGTCACAGTTTATGAGGGATACACGCAAGTTTAATGGAAAGGTTGAAGATCTCCAGCTCCAGAATGTTTATCCGATGTAGACATTGAGTAGAAAGTGACCAACATCAAAATCAAAATTGGTAAAATAAAGTTCCCCATGAATAGAAAATGTAAAATGAATGATGACAGTGATAATAAGGTAAAAAATACCTCAAGTGTTTGGTATAAAAGGTCAACACTTTTTTATAAACCGTGTTGGAAAAATTGTTTTTTATGAGGTTTTGGCAGGCTTATGGTGCTGAGCTCAACTTTCCATGTTTTGGCTTTGAAAATCAGATAGGTAATTGGAAGTTTGGAACATTTTAAAGGAGCTGCGAGTTCTCTTTATAATACGATAGATGCATATTAATATAACGCGTTACCTTCCCTCAAAAAAAGAAAGGGGAACTTAATTAGTTTATAAAATGTCATGTATATGTATATATTGTAAGTTTGTAACTGATGCAACACAACTTTTGAAAAATTCGTGATGAGTACGTTAGAATTTTCCATAGGTGATTCTAGCCCTATGTTGTTTTGTTATGCATTACTACTTAATGCTATAATATGTCTTTCAGTGTGTTTCAATCATAAGTGGGTTATAATTTCCAAGAATGATTGATTTGACCTATAGTCTGAATTTTGCTGTCTCTTATGCTGGGCAATCTGTTGGTGTGGGAATGAAAGTGGCATACTTGGAAAAATAGATATATTTGAGAACTAATAGATTAAAGTGTCATGGTCAAACCTTGTTAAGTTTGTACTGGGTGCCACTCATCGGCAACATTCTTTGTATATGTTTATCATTGATTGTTTTCTATTTGACCAACTTTTTAAAAGGAGGAAGTAGCTAAATACCTAGGTGTATTGACCACTTTTAAGTTTTCCATAGCATAGAATGTTGCGAGTTAAGCCTGTATGCATAAATTGAAGGCCTTATAATTGACTCAATGATGGTTGTCATTTGATGTGTGTATAATTTATATATTCTTTTGTTTGACTTACAGAATGTTGTGGTTTTATGCAGGCTATTGAGATTTTGACAAACTGTTATGTGCTATTTCAGGTGCAGTAATGTCACTTGCTTTATCTTCTTTCTATTCCATGTGTTTCATTAAAAGGTTTCATATTACTTTGTCCTTGATGTCTTTTATATTAGCTCTAGCTAATAATTTTCGTTTCTTCTTTCTCCCCCAATAGATTCATGTTATATAGTCAAAGTTTATGTTACTACTATGTAGATTTTTTGATCTAGTTGAGTGGTTTCGTTGGGACATTTTTTATCTTCTATGTTTAAAAGTTTCTTGTATATGTACTTGTGTTTTGTGATTGATTTATCTATTTTCATTTTTGTAGGCAGCCAAAGAGTTCAAATTAATATTGGAAAAAGAATCAGAGAATTTTGTTGCAGTGAAGAAGGAATGATAGTGATTTCTACTTAGGAAAAAGAAGCATTTAGAACTAGCCCGGTGGTTGGTTTTTTGTTATGGGTTGGGGTCAGTGACAAACAAAGATGTCGAGATTTTCTTATCTTATATTCACATTTCTTTACTCTTTTTTGGGCTATTATTACGTATCGTGTTGTGAATTAGTTGTTTACCTTGAAATTCATTTAAAATGTTTGTTTTTCTAAATGTACCTCTGGGATTTGAGTGTAGAAGTGGTTTATGAAGATTTTGGGTGTGAACTACCCATTTTTTAGCTTATTTATTTATTTATTTGGTAAACGCTTAAAACTAGCTATTTTACATGACACAAAACAAAATTGAGTATCAGCTTTGAAATCAGTATTAGTTAAGTCTATGTAACTATATAAAGTTCAATATGAGCTATAAAATGAAACCAATGTTCTGTTAGTATTAGTTGCATCATGATGCAATTATGCCAATTGTTTGGTTGTTTGATGATACAAATATAAAGATCGCCTCATTTGGTATGGCCCAAAAGTGTTACAATTAATTTCAACAACATGTAAGAGCAGTAACAGAAACCCTTTTATGGTGTAGTGGGTGGTAGTGATAGTGGTTCCGGTTCTAGTTCCAGCTCAGGCTCTACTTCCAGTTCTGGTTCAAGCTCGAGCACAGGGTCAGAGTCTGGGGCTAGTAATGGAACATGATCATATGCTAGCTTTAGAGCTAGTTCTGGCGTGGACGTGGACAGGGTGGTGGTGGTGGCCGTGGATAGATGAAGGTTCTGGCTTTGGACTAGGGAATGGGTACGGATCAGGATATGGTAAAGGTTCTGGATATAGGTATGGTGGTAAGACACTAGGTAGCTTAGCATTTGATATTAGCATGTGATACCAGTGTGAAAAAGTATGTTTGAATTTCAAGTCGTGTGTGTGTGTTTTTAGTAAGATTGGAAACTATCCCATTTTGTTATAAAACCAGATGATGATTTATTGATTGGCATGATTGTTTATATAAAAATCAACTCCATAACTATCCCCTGGATACTAGGAAAGTTAGAGACATTTACATGATTCAAAAGTAGAGAGAGATTCTATACAACTGCATTATGATAAGTATAGTTACACTGAGATAAGAATGTTGAGTTGTTGAGATAGGATGAGAGTTGTTGAGTTGGAATATAGTTGTGTGCCGTATTACTCCCCTCAAGTTGGAGTGTGGGGATCAGTAACACCCAACTTGCTTTGCAGATAAAGAAATTGCCCACATCCAAGAGGGTTTGTGAAGATGTATGCTCGTTGTTGATGGTTGCGAATGAACTTTGTTTGAATTACACCAACCTGCAATCTTTCGCGCAAGATGACAATCGATTTCTATGTGTTTAGTGCGTTCATGGAAAACAGGATAGGCAGCGACGTGCAAGGTAGCTTGGTTGTCGCAATATATGTTCATTGGTTTGTTATGGGAAATTCGCAAATCTTGGAGAAGGAATTTAAGCCAAACTAGTTCACAAGTTGCAATAGCCATAGCTTTGTGTTTTGCCTCAGCAGAGGAGCGTGACACAGTAGTTTGCTTCTTAGTGCGCTAAGAGATGGAGTTATTACCAAGAAAGGCGCAATAACAAGTGATAGAGCGAAGAGTCATATGACAACTAGCCCAATCAGAAGCTGAGTAGGAGTTAATTCGAAAATCATTTGTGGCAAACATGAGTATGCCTTTCCCATGACAAGACTTGAGATAACGTAAAATGTGAATTGTAGCTTCCATATGAGGTTGACGTGGTGCCTGCATAAATTGGCTTAGAATGTTAACAACATAAGTAATCTCCAGCAGTGCAATGGTAACATAAAGGAGTCGGCCAACTAAACGCAGATAAGAACCTACATCTGTGAGATGTTTGCCAAGATCGACAAACAACTTTAAGTTTTGTTCCATGGGAATGGCAATGGGCTTAGCCTCAAGAAGTCCAACATCTTTGAGAATATCGAGAATATATTGCCTTTCAGAAAGGAATATCCCATGCTTAGAGCGCGCCACTTCGATACCCAAAAAAATTTCAACTTGCCAAGGTCCTTAAGATGAAAATGAGTATGAATAAAAGACTTAACCACATATATGATTTCCAGTGATGATTATATCATCCACATAGACAAAAATAATAGTGATCTTTGAATCAGATTGCAATGTATAATCAACATAAGATTTTCGAAAACTTGCTTGCAATAAGGCATTGGAAAATTTTGAGAACCAATTTGGAAAGCTTGTTTCAAACCATAAGGGGATTCGTGAAAGTGGCAAACAAGTTTTTCGCCATGCTTCCGATTTTGTGGAAATTTGGGTGGTAATTCTATATACACTTCCTCAACCAAGTCCCATAAAGGAATGCATTGTTAACATCTAACTGAAATAGTGATTGCTGTTTCGAGGACACAACAACAAGCAAGCAACAAATTGTACAGGAGCAAAAAGTTTTATTAAAATCTTCCCCTTCAGTTTAAGTCTATCACTGAAAAGCTCAAACATATAGAGATGGTAAATCCAATCATATATCAAGTGGAAGCGAGAGCGGGGTTGTAGGACTACAACATATATAGGTAGGTACGAATCGTATAACTGCACTGTAAATTCACAATGTATTGCCGTGGATAAGCACATGGGCAATTTAGGCCCATATAATTGGAGTGAGCTTAGTATTCCAACACTCCCTTTCACCTCAAGTGTAAGAAAAATAATGAAGTTATCACAGCGATTGCGCTAGACGATACTCGAAACCACGATCTCCGAGAACCAATGCTCTCATATCATGTTATAAGGTGCTGAACTATATGATGATTTATTGATTGGCATGATTGTTATATTCAGATAGGCTCCATAACTATCCCCTTGATGCTAGGGAAGTTAGAGGAATATACATGATTCAGAAGTAGAGATAGATTTATGTACAACAACATTATGATAAGTATAGTTACATTGAGATAAGAATGTTGAGTTGTTGAGATAGGATGAGAGGTGTTGAGTTGGAATATACTTGTGTGTCGTATTACATTGACTTCAGGTTATGCATACATAAGCTTATGAGAGCCTTTTGTAGTAAATAAAGATTTGTAATTGACTTCATCGTGCAATAAAAATGTACTCACTGTTAATCTATGATGAATACTAGTGACCACAGGTTAACTTTCAGTACCTTGACAAATGTTGATTCTTAATGGTCATGTTCGCCTTAGCTTGTGTTAGATGTGCTTGCTTTTCTTCTTGGTGGTACTTCGTGATGAACACTTCTGTCGTGGTTTTGGCTTGGTTCAATTGTTCAAGGCATAAAGTAGGGAGATTAGTCAGACTTTGGATGTAAATTGCAGACACGGAGACTAGGCCTTTTTTTCCAGAATATATCACACTTCTTAGCCTTGTATTACATGGAAGAGGTGAGGAAAGTGTTAGTAGCATGTAAACATGCACCATGGATAAGCCTTGTCAAGGTTGCTAGTTAAACTGGTTTCATTAATAACTACTAGGGTTGCTTAGAGTTTGGAGACGAAACAATATCTCTAATAGGTATTTTATTGACGTAAAAAGAACAAGGATTGTAGGGAAAATACATGAATAATGACTTTGTTATCATAGATCATGACATCATTGCACAATCGGTCTCAAGACGATTGAAAAACAGGTAATGTAGTATCAATTGTATTGTATTACATCCACTTGAAGTGACAGTCCCATTCCCATTTTACTTTAGAAGATTTCGTTGGATATTCAATGATTTTTTTTTTAATATCTTGAATTCCACATGTAACATGGTTGTCTTATAAAGTATAAACCACATTTTCCAATCAACAATGAACTTTAAGATTGTAATACAATTAATTCTCACCGTGCAACAAATACATGCACACCTATGTATATGTGGGCTCATGCAGGTGTCACTTCCACAAGCACAAATTTGCCTCTTGATTATGCTTTCATTGCTTGACTATGGTGAAAATAGGACTGTACAAACAACCGAATGACTAACTAAACCACCCAAACCAAACGAAACCGACTAATTTGGTTTAGTTTTGTTGTGGTTTTGGTTCGATTTGGTTTGTAACATTTTGAAACCAAAGCTATTGGTTAAGATTTCGGTTTTAGGCTGAAAAAGCCAAGAAAACCGAACCAAACTGATACATATAATTATATATAAAATATAAAAATTAATAGATAATACATCATTTTGTCGGTTTGGTTCCCATTAGACTGATTTAACATATTTTTGTCGGTTTGGTTAGGTTTTTGCTTAATTGAAATTTAATTTTGGTTGGGTTTGGTTCGTTTATTACACATTCAGTTTGGTTCGGTTTGAATTTCTATCAAGCTAGTGATATGGTTAGGTTTGCGATTTCAGGTTGAAACCGAACCATGAACAACCTAGGATAAAAGGTGACAATATAAATTGCTATATGTAATTGGCATTTAAGACTACAAGCTCTTCAGCAAACAACCCAAGAGAACTATTACAAGATGTCTTCCTCGAAAGCCTTAATTGTGTGTTTCCTACTGCTTTTGCTTGCGTGTCTCTTACTTTTATTTGCGTGTCTCCTGCTTTTGCTTGCATTTACTAGCGAAATGTCACTTTAGCAGTGATATAACTTTTAAACAAGATTATCTTCCAACAAACAGAGGAGATGCATAACAAAAATGAGGCAGCTTATATATATCGATTGCTATTGGTCAAATGCACCTTTCTACATCTATAAAGTTATACGGGACTAATTGTACAATCATATATACATCTTGTTTACAACCTATCTTTGGGTTGGTCTGACCCAACGCTTACACCCCTTGACTATGTATACATCCATAAAATTGTATCTTCATATACATCCTATCATGCAACCTATTTTTAGGTTGGTCTTACCTAGCATTATACCCTTTGAATATGTATACATTCAATGATTGAAATTTTGTTTTTCGAGGTTATTTCAATAAGTTGATTTTAAGAAATATTTTTTGAAATATTTCATTATGTATAGAAAAAACGTAAATATTTCTGTTAATTTTGAAGTTATCAATATAATTTAACTATTTTAAAAAACTTTTACATACATAAAGAGTCTCACAAGACTCATAATGTAATACAAACTACATATTGCATAAGAATCACTTATATAACAAAATTTTAATACTAAACTAAGATTGTAACGAGTTAAAATATACGGAAATTGAGATTGGCCTAATGAAAGATATAAATATTTCGGATTTTAAAATAAAATTCGATAACTCAAAAAAAAATTATTTCATAAAATTTTGACATTTTTCGAGAAATCATAATCCTTGTATACATCCATATAGCTCCCTTATATCGTTGAAAATCTAAATTTTTGGTTTTTTTTTTTTTTTTTCAAGTCTTCAAGTACAAGGATATTTGCTGCAAATGTTGTATATTGTGGACGTAACTCAAATATTTATTTTATTTAAGAAAATTTTGCAAATATCCAAGTCACATGTTGTAGTTGAAAACTTGTAATGCATTTAGATGGTCCAAATGGTCTAGACTACAAGTAAAGAATGAACCGACTAAACCGTCCGAAATTAAATTTGGTTTGGTTTTATTTCGTGGTTTGGTTCGTAATATTTTGAAACCAAAGTAATTGATTAGGTTTTCGGTTGAAAAAAATAACCCGAGAAAACCGAACCGAATCGATACGTATATTAGGTTGTATACAAAGCATGAACTGGGGTGTACACAACACATGCCACTGTATATCAACCCACCATCGCTCGCCTACCTGTAAATGCCCCGTCACCTCTCTCTCTCATTCGTCGCATTTTCTCTGTCGTCGTTCTCGTTCGTCTGCAAATGGAGGTAACTTCATCCCCATCTCATCTCTTATTTACCTCTTAAAGCTTTCATTTTTTTTTATTTTTTATCTCATCTGTCTGAATACACTCTCACAGTTTCGACTGTAAGCGATCAATCGCTCCTTTGATTCAAGTTCTTCTTTTTTACTTTCTTTACCCATAACTTGAAATTCGCATTTACAATGGATTTTATGTTTTAATCAGTTTGGTTTATAAATATTTGATCTTTATACCTTCTAGGGCTTGGGTTTTTTTTTTTTCCTCCCCTTTGTTCGTTTGATTGCTTGTTCTTTGATATGCTATAGAATAATAACGATGGTGAAGCACTTTACAACGACAATTTTCTCCTCCCCAATTATCAAGAGGGGGTTTTAAAGGTGGTGACCACCAATGCTGTGTAAACTAAGAACCTGTATTTAGAGCATTTCTTAGGTTTAAGATGTTGTTGCCGGATACCCCATTGTTCGTCTTAACCAAATGTTCAGTAAAATGGCACATGTTATTAGATTTTTTCAAAGAAGGTTATGTATTATTTTCACATAGGGTTTAGATTTCGGACATGCAAATGTAAGAAGTGCAGTGCAAAGAAATGCCCATGAATTGTGTAAGAGACCAAGGAAATGTCACTGCAAAAGAAAAAGTGTCCATATTTGTGTCTGATCATCATAATGGTTACAGTCTCCTTTTAGAAAACATGGAGCTCTTTGTGTTAGGGGATAGTTTGGTTGGGTTTCTTATGATAATGTCTTATCATGTGTGAGAGAGAGGAATAGAGGTGATTAGATATGTTATATGTTGTAGTCTCGGTTAGGAAGATCTGTTGTCTATATAGTAATGGGAATGGAGGTCTGGAGGGGGGTGGTGAGTTTGAGGAAAATTTAGAGGAAATTTGATAGAACTAAACCACAATTAAGCGAGAATTAAAATAAATCTATAATAAATCCTAATTTGAAAATAAATATTTCATTTCATTCGACTAACGAATATTGATCAATGTTTTTCCTTATTTATAATCTCCCTAACTTCTTTGACAAACTAAGTAACCTAATCATTGGATAATAATGCCCTAACTATTATGGGCTTTACTTAATAGGTCCAATTACAATTAATACTACTAAACTAACATATAATACTACCCTCTTACATCAACCTACCTGGGTTGAAGAAGCTTGTCCACAAGTTTCAAGGATGCAAGTTGTGCCTTCCGCCCCCAATGAAATAAGTTCATCGTCACCATCAACTAGGAGAACACGTTCCATGCATTTTTGGTCATCGATTTCATTAGTCAACAACATTGACTTTCCTTTTGGACAATTACTCTGGTTAATCACATCCAAAGCAACGGGTCCATCAGTGGTAGGCCATGTTGGGTAGAAAGCGGACGTACGTGGTAGAGTCACCAAAGATTTCTTATCGGAACAAGTTCTGTAATTGCAAGTTTCCAACTTTGCTTCTATTTGTTAGCCATATCCTCAGCCGCCAAAAGTGTCTCAAACTCCTGTAATGCTAAAATAGACATGATCCTTGCATCCAAACCATGGTAGAAACGGAATGCGGTTTGCTGTTCTGGTTCGTGTGGCTTGGCGCGCATATCCAAAGTGCGAAATTTTGTATCGTAGTCAGTAATTGTGCACCTAAGTTTTTAAAGGGGGTAAATGCATAACTGTTGGACATGCACATTCCTCCTGCCACCAAAGATTGGTTGTGTTGTTCAACTTGGTAGCCACTAATTGCGCCTATTTCAGTCCTTGCATGTTCCTAAAGTCAAGAATAAGGTCAATCTCCATGCCAATCCATAAAAGCGTCACCAAGCTCCACTCCATCATAAGAAGTCATTTCTAATTTCAATCCTATATCAGCCTGATGTGCCCGATGTTCCATCACTGCTATCAGCTGAGCCAATTGATCATTATCAACAAAAATACCTTCATCATATTTCGGATCGCCTAATTTATGAGGGCAAAAATGAGGATTATCATCTTGTCCAAATCTTCTACCATGATCTAAAGGAGGTCAAAACTGTGCTTTGTCCTATGCAGGTGGCCAAGGTGGCTTAGTATCTCTTTGTTGTCCTTCCACCCACTGTCTGGCATGCTTCTTGGAAACTCATCTGGATCTAAAATTGTGGGATACCCCAAATTGCGTAAGGGCCTCGTCATGACTCAATTTGGTTAATGCGAGGAGGGGTTAGGTTGCTAGGGAAGGTAACCAGGATAAGTGGGAAGTTGATATTGGAGAAGGAAGGTAGGAAACCAGCTACCAGATGTGGGATCGAAAATTGCATGTCCAAGGGTTTGGTAGGAAATATTCAGATTGGAGACAATGTAGGGATTCAAAGAAAGGGTTTCGGGCCTAGGACGAGGTATGGGAGGGTATGGAAAGGGGGTTGTTATAGTTTGGACATCGGAGGGAGCGCAAAGAGGACGACAGGGGAAGGGAGGGGCAATCGCCCTTGCCGATCGACCCACCTGGTGGTACTGCTGCACGCGTGGTGGTTGTCGGTGGTACCGTGCGGTCCATGGGAGCAGACGGATATCCCTTGTGGGTGCTCCTTGGTCTTTTTATTAGCTGATAGGAGTCTCGTGATCATCAGTTTCATCTTCTTCATCTCCCTTTCCACTGTCTTCTCTACCGACTTCTCGATCTCTACTTAGATCCATCGTTGAATTCTGCTAGTTTCTTATTCCAATCCTCTTCCCTCTTGAGTCTCTCTTCTTCTCTGTGAAGTCTATCTTGTTCTATCTCTGCATCCAAGTGACATTTCAATGTTTTCCATCTTTTCATAGCTTCAACTGCTTTAATTCTTTCTTCTTCTGTCATCTTCCAAGTCTTTTCTTTTGCGTATCGGTCTCATTTTTTGCGTCATATAAGTGGAACGTTTCGGCTCGGATACCAATTGATAGAACTAAATGACAACTAAGCGAGAATTATGATAAACTCTAATTCGAAAACAAATAATTCTTTCGTTCAATCAACCAACGAACATTGATCAATGCTTTGCCTTTTTTTATAATCTCCCTAACTTCTTTGGCAAGCTAACCAACTTAACCCTAATTGGATAATAATACCCTAACTATTATGGACTTTACTTAATAGGCCAAATTACAATTAATACTATTAAACTAACCCATAATACTACCCGCTTACATAAAAATGGTGCAAAAGTTTTAATGGAAACGAGAGAGTGAAGCCCAAAAAGAATGCCTAAGAAAACGTCACAATCCATTTTTGATGCCCATGCCACATACCACATATTGAAGTTGTTAGGTTCACTTTGCACGATCTTCGATACAAATCTTTGACACGTCTTTTAGTTAAATTTCTGCGAGAAGCCAAAGAGCTTTGGGTCACTTGGTGCCTAAAGTTTTGGTGCACGCAACATTGCATGAGTCTCTTAAGATTGCCTACTAGGATGAAAATTTTAATGGTATCTCTGAGTGCAGCAAAAACCAGTTCACAATGATATCTGTGCTGAACCCTTCCATTTAGGAGTTTAGTTGGAGCAAACTATTGCATGGTCTCCATGCTATGACTATTCTTAGTCATTAAACACTCATGCTTACATTCTCTTTGTTCAATGCCTCCACACTGTCCGCATACTTGTATTTGGTAAATAAACGGATTAAATGCATATGATATAGTCTCTGATTGATGTTTAAAAAGAATGATGGACTCTAGGCTAGTTGTCTTAAATATGCAATGACTAAGCTGATGGATGCATGTGACATGATGGATTTTTTTTGTCTCTCTATTCTCTATTTTATTTCCACTATTTGTGTGTATGCACTATGGACTCTGATGACTAATTTGAATACTTTTACTCTTAATGGTTACTGTCTGCCTCTCAGATTGAACTAAAAACAGCTCCTGCAGATATCCGATTTCCTACAACTAATCAAAGCAGGCACTGTTTTACTCGCTATGTTGAGTTTCACAAGTATGTATAAGATGTTGGTGGTTGTCTACATGTTCTTTTGTGCTGACAGCTTGTTGAGGAATAAAAACGTAACTTGGGCTCTCAATACTAAATACAGATGTTTGGCCGGTAAAGGTGAAGAGTCTGGTGAATGTGATAAGTTTGCTAAATACTATCGTTCTCTCTGCCCTGGTGAATGGGTGAGTAATACTGCTTATGAAAACACGACACCACGTTCATAGTTACCTCCTTTTTTGAAGTTTTTTTGGTGTTCAACAATCTTTCTAGTAGCATTTGAATTTAGGTATAGCTTCTAATAAATGGGCTAAATTTAGGATGGTAGCTGTTTATAGAATATCTTTATAGAATATCTGCTCATGGATTATGGATAATCAGCAAAACAAACCAATGAAGACAATAGCACTTTCATTACTAAAAGACTAGGACCTTGGTAGATTGCTTTGTGAAATCTGATTAATGCGCAACAAGCTGCAGTAAAACATGCTTAATACACATAAATTCCAAGCAAATTTATTATCCCGTGTGGATTGAAAATTTTGGGCTTCATTTCCACTACAAAAAAAAGTAAATTCAGCAACAACATCTTGCCGTTGCTAAGTATTAAAAAAGCATAGCTGAAATGAGTCAGTAATAGCCCAATGATCATTGCAATATCGTAGCTATTTGAATCGTCGATCCAGTACAACAACAACAATGGATTTTTCCATGGCTATTTGGCAACGGTATGTGACCGTCTCTAAGTTGCAAATAATTTGTCCCTAAGCCAATTCGAACTCGAAAGTTTATTTGAGACGACAGTTATTGGCGATGGCTTTTCAAATATCTGAGACGACTGTGGCTGTCGCAACTTGACAAAATAGAGATGGCAGTTGCCGTTGCAAATCAAGGACGATCATGTGGTTGTTGTTGGTAATTTAACTGTCAATTGATTAGCCACACTACATCTTGTTGTGGCTAAAAAAATTACTTAACAATGAAAATTCAATTTTTTAATAGGATTAGTTATCTCAATTAATTTTCAAATTTCTCATTTCCTTTTTAATGGGATTAGTTCTCTTTTTTTTTTGGTCATTCAAATTTCCACCGTAAGTGATGATTAAAGCACTATCAAGGAATGTGATTTCGCGAAATTTCATTTTTTTTAAATTACGAAAAGAAAAAAGGGGAAATTAAAAGTTACATTTTTTCAAAAATATTTGACATTTTTTCGTTAATTTCAGAATTTTTTCATAAATTTCGTTTTTTCCGTAAAAATACAAAACCCTGATACCAAAAATTATTATTATTAATTTTTTTTTTCGTATCATCAATTCTTCTAATTATTTATTGATTTTTAAAACCACCCCCTGATTTTCAAATTATCATTTATTCTACTTATATATTGATTTTTGAAACCACTCCTTGATTTTCTAATTATATATTGATTTCAAGTTTGTTTCATTTTTTGGTATTTAGGCTTCATTTAATATGTTTAATAGATTTATTTATTTGCATTTATTTTTTTTCACATTTTTATATACCCTCGAAATTCATTATATATTTTTTATGTAATCTCGAGCTTGGATTAGGCGAGGATATGTGGGAATATCGCATTGCTTGGAGAACCAAAATCCATGTAGCCGACCCCGAAAATATCGGGAATGGGCTTTGATGATGATGTTGATGATGATTTTTTATGTAATCTTGAAATTTTTACGTTTTTTCTTTACACCAAAATATTTCGTAAATCAGGATACCGAAATGAACTCGAAAAACGAAATCACAATCCTTGAGCATTATAATCCACTATCATCACCAATATAATCCACTATCAACACCACTTTCAATCAAACAACTTGACATCAGGGGTGTTTGATGAGAGATTATCATTCCATGAGGGTGATTGCAAGGCTTCTGCATCTGCCATATTCTATACATCAACAACGCACAAAAATTAGATTTGGACTTTCTTCACAGTTCAAACATATCCACCATTAGCCACCAGTGAGTGGGGTGGTTTGGCGTTGAACCATGGTGGGAGGAGGAGGAAGAAGAAGATGAGATCTAATGAATAAAAAGAAAGATGAGTGAGATCTGATGAAGAAGACGAAGAGGGATGAGACAAACCTGGTGAGGGACTAGTGGTGGATGAGATCGAAAGAAGAAGAAGGATGAGATCCGAAAACAAACCTGGTGGTGGATGGAAGTGGATGATGCTTACTGTATAAAAAGAGAAAGAAGATCACTTGAAGTTGAAGAAGAAGGATGAGATCCGAAGGTAATAGAGGATGATGAAAATAGGAGATAAGAAAAATCTTACCTGACGGTGGTGGATGCTGGAGCTAGAGGTGGAGTCGACTGAACATTGTCGACTTTGTTGCCCGCGATGCTTGGTAGGGGATGTTGGAGCGCTGGAGGTGGAGGTGAGGTGAAGAATGAAGATTGAGCTAAAGACTTTAAGGCCTTAAGCTTATAAGCTAAGGGAGTTTAGGGTAGGGTTGTTGTTTATAGTTGGGCTTGGGCTAGGTTTTGGCTCAAATTGTCTCTATGTATAATATTTTTTTTATTTTAAAAATCCATCGGAGACGGCATATACCATAATAATGAAATTTTATTTGTGACAGCCCTCCCACCATCGCTAAATAGAGACAGTAAAAGTTGTCCTTGCGCTAAAAACAATTGAAATAGTAAATAACTTAGCGACAACGAAGATGTCGTCCCAACTGTTTGAATTAGCTACGGTTTATTGTGAATTAGTGACGATATTTTGATTATGGTCCTGGACAGCTACCAAAAGCATTAGTGACGGTATTTTGTTGTCTCAAATCTTATAATGAGAGACAGAATCAAACTACCGTATCTGGTATTTGTAGCTATTAGTACTTTTTTTTTGTAGTGTTCAGAGAGGCTTCAATAATTTCAATAATTTCTTATACCAGTGTCATCTGCTTCATTTCTGCTAGTTAACTGGCTCTTTTTATTAAAACTGTTGCAGGTTGACAGATGGAATGAGCAGAGGGACAATGGAACTTTTCCAGGTCCTCGTTGAGCTTGCTGTTTGATGGTTCATGTTCTGGGATTGAAATGCATTCATTAATCTTCCGAATTTGTTTTGGTTTCTCTAGAGGTCCTCAGATATAATAAGATGACACCGGGAAGGATTTCGAACATTATTTGTTCATTCTCGCATGTTAAACATGGTGCCAGTATTCTTGAACCAATTTGATTTTTATGTTTAATGTTTGCTTTATTAGTAGCTTTAGTTGAATATGATTGCCATTAAATGGTGATTGTGATCATTTTGCGTGCAGCTATTTACGACATCGGTGTCGTGGTGTGTATCATTGTGGAACACGTCAAAATATGCAGATTCACCCTATGCTCATAATCTGTATAAAACTCGCAACCTTAGATAATTGAAAAAGTCTATGATCTAAGCATAGAGTACGATTGGAGTGCCCAGTTGAGTGTTCTGTGTTTGTTCGAATTTTGCAGTTTAGAATACCTATGGGGCATGATATTCTATTTTTATTTATTTATTTATTTATTTATTTTGTTGTGGTTTTGGAGACGAAATGCCCTTGGGTGGGCTGTCCTAGATGAAGTGCCATAGCATAATATTGAAGGAGTTTGTGATTTCTTTGATGAGAAGCTTCTAGCTTTGGAGAGAAACCGTCTTTCTTTCATCTAATGACTGGCCCAACAATCTAGGCAGCCAAGGCTGCTAGCCACTTTTTGGTCGTGTTGGGTTTTTTTACCTTTTTATACATAATGTTTGTGGTTGTGTTTTAAAGAGAATGAGTAGAAGGATAAAAAAGCCCAACCTTGGCCCAAGAGTGGCCCTAGTAGGATTATATAAGTGCTATAAAGATAATCTGCACCTTTCTCCTTAAAGAGTGTTATTTCAATGGTTACAAGGTAATTAACCCTACTTCAAATCCCATCATCTTCTTGGAGTTCCCAGGGCAAGATCCACAGGAAATGACAAGATGGTAATATGCATACAATTGGATCTAGAATACTTCACAATTTAGATGCGATTTTGATTTTCCTTTCAGATGTGATAGACCATACGGGAGAAAATGTTTTGAAGTGGTGAAGAATTGATGAGGAGGAAAGGGGGCAAGACATATGTTGATGTGATAATAAGTTAATTACTTGAGTCGCTACACTTTAATCCCTTCATGTTGTTGGAGTCCATAGAGAAGGATTCATTTAACATGACAAGGTCATATTTAGATATGAGAAACTTGGCAATCATCTTTCCTTGATCCCCTATTTGGAGAAATACAGATAAGATGTTAATTCTCCTTTCTGAATAATGTTTCAAAGTGATGGATGAGAAAAAAATGGAGGCGAGATATATGATACACTAAACACTAATAACTTGAGTTAGAGGCTACTGTTTATTGTCAAAATCATTAATCCATATTAGATTTTCATTCTTTCAAGGAGGTTGCAGAGAAGGAAAAACTTGGTGGAGATTCTCTTCTTTGGCTGAGGATTGACTTGACTTTTCCTTCAAGATAGCTGTTTTATGCTGAGATCAGGTATCTTCGATGTGGATTTTTGTTTTTTGATCGATAAAACAAGCAGAAATAGCATTTCAGCAAAACAGAGAGAATACATAGCTAGTGATTGAGGAGGTCAACTAGCTGAAGAAACTAACGTGGCCATCAGCCCAGCACCTCAATTACGAAAAGAAAATGCTATCTCAATTAAAATACAAACATGCAAGGGTTGGTCAGTCAACACCCCCAGGTAACACTTCAACACTCCCCAGTTCTACACTGGAGACTTGATAGATCTGGTCAAGTGAAGGATGTCTCTAGATATCCTTTGAAGATCCTCCTGGTTCTCTCTTTCCATGTAGTCTAGATATTGGCAAATAGGACCGTTCTACCCACTGGAAAAGATTGCTAGCTAGAGGAGGTTGGTATCTTCGATTTGGTTAATCTCTAGATGGATCGTGCATTTTTTCTTTAGAAAACTTGATCATTGTTTTCCATCTTTTTTTTAATTTATTTAGTTATTTAGTCACGGCTTGACTCCAGTTCTCAAATGCATGTGAAGAGCTCCGAGTCTGTTGCGCTCGCTTTCAGCCCTAGAATTGTATTAGTGAAGATCTTCATTTGTCTCCCATCTTTTCTAGACAGTTAACATTCAACCAACATCACCACCAGGGGAAATAGGATGGGACTATGATGTGGTCACCCCAGCTTCATGATCCAGCTATCTTTGCTAAAAATATTGGTATGTGAGTTGTGTTTTTTGCTATATTTAGGTGGAAGATCACATATATTCAAAGGAGAATAAACACCCATTCCATGGTGCCAGAGCTTGGTTTTGATCTTGAATTTTGGTTGCTCATCCTACTCTGACTACAAATCTTACAAATCACAGAGGAAAGTTTTTCCATATGGTGTTTACTATTTAGTAACAGGGAGATATTGGGATCATCCCTCCCATTGGTCTGGATTGTTGGGACAATAGAATGAAACTTACTATTCACTGATAGAGAAGTCAAAACAAGTTGCTTCTATCTAGTATTTCAAAGAGGCTATATCGATGCAAGTTACCAATAAAATATAAATTCCATATGACATAAATCAGAACTTCCGAAATTGATTGTGAATGAATTTATTAGCATTTTTCTCATCCCACCTAATGCTATCTGTCTATGTATTTTCTTTTGCATCCTTTTTTGTTACGATTGCTGTCTTTTTTTTTTTCACTGTAACGTGGGTCATGGAAGATGTTTGTCTTCACCTGGGCCTGGAGTTTCGTTGCACCATACAAACTCGCGTGGGAATACAATGGGGAGTGGCCATCGAGTTATGAGATGAGTCTCTTTGGCAGAATGTTTAGAAAAACTCTGTTTTCATGCACACAATTGGAATTCGTTCTTTAGTGATTTTGTGGTTTAATCAAAGTGTCACAGATATGTGCTATAAACCGTGGAATGTATCGTTGATTAAAAAAACGGAGCAAATGAAACATTGGTAGAGAAATCGAGATAATTCATAAGGGAAATATTTGGAGTTCTGTCTTCTTGCAGGCTGACTTTAAAGCTCCTTGCAGCTGTGTAAAATGGCTGATTATTTACAGGCAGATAGTTTTGTTAAGTCTCCCTTTCATGCACCAAGCTTCCATGATCGAACAAAACATTTCCGAAACAGATGGAAGTGTGGGTGGATGTCATAAATGTTTAATTATTTGAACTTTTCTCTGCCACAGTAAGACTTTGCTGTATATCAAGTGTCTATCACAATTCACAATGCATTGATTTTGTGGTTGAAGCTTCTATGTGGCAATCTCAAAGGGAGCAACTTTTTAATACCATCAACCCCTTTTTTGATGTATCGAAGGACACTATCAGTCATTTTTTTATGTGTCGAAGGACACCGCCAATATAAACCCTCACTATTCATCTTCTTCTCAAGCTTCTCCTCAACAGTTGATAGAGCAGCACCACCCTACCGAGCACACCACCACGCGACACCCTGCCACCCCATGCCACACCACCTTTCCTTTCTTCATTTTCTCATTTGTTCTTCTTTTTCCTTATTCTTTTTATCCTCATTTCCTCTTCTCTTCTCTTCTCCATCAGCGGCGGCACCTTCTCCTCTTGGTTTTTTATTTTTTTTGCCCTCTAGCAAATTCTTACGAATTGGAAACCTCCACTCACACATTGCGAGATCTGCTCGAGGGCAAAAAAAACTAGAGGATAAGAGAGGAAGAGGAAAAGAAGATGAACACGGAGAACGAAAAGGAGGATGAGAGAATACAAGAAGAAAAAGAAAGAGGAGGGGGAGAAAAGTGGTTTGAACAGTCGGTGGGCGAGCGGGGCAGTGTTGTGGTGGTGTTGTTCCTTGAGAGAGAAGAGAGGTGGTCGTGGGTTTTTATTTATTTATTTATTTATATTGGTCGTGTCCTTCAGTAGATGGTGATGTGCTTCAAAAATGTGATGGTGTGCTTCAGAAAGTGGGGGTAATAATGTCCTTCGACAAAAGTGTCGGTGTCAAAAAGTCGTTGTCATCTAAAAACAAGGTGTCTGCGATATTAACTATCACATTACATCAATTTTGGGGTTGAAGCTTCTATGTGGCAATGTGAAAACAGGGTGTCACATTCACCCCAAGTTTTTAGCTCTTTGTATTAGGATTAGAAGTAGGAATTCGAACTTTACTAATGACTTTGAGCATTTCCAAGGATCCCCTAATTAGCTAAAAAGCTAATTCATGGTCTCATGTGGGAAAAAAAATGTTTCAATGAAACCCCTATAGATATCCATATTTTAACTTGGTCTCTCTCTTTCCCTTATATTTGGAGGGATTAATGCCATCTCCCAAATCCTAAAAAATATTAAAAAAACTCTAAATTCTTTTAATTTGTCAAATTAAAATTAATAATAGTATAATTGAAATTAAGTTGATATAAAAAAAGTCGAAGATATATTTACATAATGATGAAAAAATTACAATAGGGAATGAATGTAATTGGAGCGATGAAAAAATAAAAAATTCCTAAAATTTGCTTTTGATTAAAATGAGATGTGGCTGATATCCCAATTTGACTTTTACCCTCGGAGATGATTGGTGTTGCTATATCTATCATTAGTAGGTTTTTACGTGCCAAATCAATAAACTAATAGTTGATTGACATGATTGTGAAATATTAATCAATTCTTCTCCCTTGTATGATGACCTCATTCAAGGTTTAAAACCAGATCTTCACAGCCATCGATTTCTATTATGTGTGAAGTGATAATTTTCCACTCCCATGCCACATGGCTTGATTCAGTTACCATTTTCTTTGCATTGTTAGGCACCAAGACAGCAAGTACATGAAAATGGATAGCTCAATGGTTAGACCTTATGGCATTCTGAAAACCCAACTGCAATTATGTGCAAAATTTATGATCTTGTTTTTAGCTTCGTATTGTAAGATTTGTGGTAAATAATATCACAAGGTTTAAACCTTATTGAAAGTATTTCATGGCTGGGAACCAATTAAAAACCTTTTTTTTTCCTAAACTTCTAAAGCAAACTAATAAAATTTGTGAAAACCAACCTAGGTCAAACAAGTGGAGTGATTAAAACTTGACAAGTCACATAAGTAGTTTGTAAACTAGTCCAAGGACTTATCCAAGTGTTTCCCAAACGTATCAAAAGTAACAATTTTATCAACTTGATCTAAAACCATAACAAACAAAAACTTGACACCTAACCTTCCTTATTTTAGCATCTATAGCCTATCACTAAATTGAACATGATAATAATGCTCTCGAGTACATGATACGGTAGTCTACCTACATTTAGTTGTGAATATTTAGTGCAAACTTAAGGGTCACTCCATTTTCTAGTCCCAATAAAGCATACAAAGTGAGAAAGAGAAAAGAGAAAAGAGAAAAGAGAAAAGAAACCAAAGTGCTCATTTTACCCATTACGCACCTCTTCACTCTCAATCTCTCTCTGTTTTTTTTTTTTGTTTTTTTCCTTCTTAGATAATATTCTCCTGCAATTTTGGGGTGTTTTTGTGCCCTGGAGTTCCTTATTGAGGTGTTGAAGGACCCCTCCTTACAAATATAAACAAGTCCTCTCTCTACTCCCTACAACAAGTTCTTGTGCTCTCAAGGGAGGGAGAAAATGGGAGTCCCTTTGTCATCTTGGCCATGGGAGAACTTGGGAGACTTCAAGGCATGCTTTCATCTCTCACAATACTTGGCTATAATACCCATTTCTTTGTTTCATATAAAATAGTTTCTAACATGTAGTTTTTGGTGTTTTTGTGCAGTATTTGTTATATGGACCTTTTGTTGCAAAGGCTGTGTATTCAAGGATGTATGAAGACACCCCAAATGATCATTGGGGTTTATATATTCTTCTTCTATGTGCTCTTAGAGGACTTGTTTATTCAATCTTCTGTTCAATCAATAACATGCATTTCCTTACTCGAAATCGCCGAGTTACCCCACAAAGCATCGATTTCAAGCAAATAGATAGAGAATGGCACTGGTAATTTTAATTCAACTTTTTTTTTTATTCAATTTTTTTTTACTCCTGTAATATTAGCTTTATTAACTAGCTTAGTTGGTAAGATTTTTTTTTAAGACTTGCCTAAAATTAAATAAACCAAACAAGCTTTAGATTATGTTTTGATATATAACCTATTTTTTTTATTAATTAATTAATTTTGATTTTTTGTTTGATGTGATGATAAACAGGGATAACTTTATTATACTTCAAGCCTTCATGGCTTTGATGGCTTGTTACACATTCCCATTGTTGGTTGATCTTCCATTATGGAACTCAAAAGGGTATCTTTGTGCTCTAATTCTCCATGTTGTAGCTTCAGAACCATTGTATTATTGGGTGCATAAACAACTCCATACTGACTTTCTCTTTACCAACTATCATTCCCTTCACCACTCTTCTTCCGTCCAACAACCTCCCACTGGTACATACTCTCATCAATCCCCTTGTGTACATAATTTACTTCTTTACATAATTTTCATTTTATTTTTTCCTTGGGTAGCTGGTCATGCAACACCATTGGAACATTTGATGATGGGTGTGATTATGGCGATCCCGGTACTTGGAACGTGCTTCATTGGATATGGATCGACAAGCATGATCTTTGGCTACATACTGATCTTTGATTTCTTGAGATGTTGGGGACATAGTTATATTGAATTTGTACCAAATTGGATCTTTAATGCCTTCCCATTCTTCAAGTATTTTCTCTATACACCAACGTAAGTATTCATTTATGGCTTATGATTGCATTATATGCATTATTATAGAAGAAGGTCATGTAAAGATGACAATGTCTATATAATTCTTTTATATGTCAATTAGTACACCCACGCACTTTCTGTGTACCATCACATCTATGTATTTTTACCCAAATATGCTCTGAACCTAGGTAAAAATTTGTTACAACGAATTCTTCGTTTAGGTTTAGTAAATTAGTCGGGATCTAGTGATACAAATTTGGGCAACAATTTATTCACCTGAATAAAAATTCCAAAATAAGTTGATATTTTGTGTGAATGATCTTCTTGCCATTTAAATCACTCACACCAAAATTCAAACCGATCTCGAGATAATAGGTCGCACCATAGATAATTATATTGATTAATGTACGTTTTATCGAACTGCGTATTTGGAGACTTTATAGATTTATTGAGATGAATGGTATACCATGCAGATACCATTATCTGCACCACATGGAGAAGGACACAAATTTCTGCCTATTTATGCCTCTGTTTGATGCTATGGGAAATACTCTGAACAGCAAGTCATGGGAACTTCATCAGAAAATTCGATCAGGTAAGCTTTCGATCAAATAAACTACATTATCTTTAGGTAGTTCATATTATTTATTTTCAGTAAGATTGGACGATTCACCAAACAATAAGATTACATGAATTAATTCTTGCTGGTTAATTTGAAAGAAAAGAAAACATACATATATGGTTGTTGTTTTTGTTGTTTGGTTATGGAATGAAAGAAAGAGTTACATTGTGGATTTATAGATTGAACGAAGTACTAAATATATTAGTCAAGGTTGATCAGAAAAAGCTCAAAATATTTGTGAAGGCATTACATTTTCTTGTTCAAGTCAAATTATAAAAGTTTGGTTCATTACTTGATGCATTCACGGAAAAAAAATCGATGTTTAAATTGGCTAATGGAACTCAACAGTACAACCCTGTTTTTATTAGTATTTGATCAACTTTTACAAACTAACTGAACAAAAACAACAAATTGCAGGACTAAATGAAAGACAACCCGATTTCGTCTTCCTCATACACTGCGTAGACATAATATCTTCAATGCATGCCCCATTTGCACGGTCATTCGTATCACATCCATTTACGACAAGGCTCCTCCTACTACCATTTTGGCCACTTGCCTTTTTATCAGCAATGCTGTTGTGGGTTTTTGGTAAACCTTTCATGGTCACGGGCTACACCCTTCGAGGTAGATTGCATCAGTCATGGTGTGTTCCTCGGTATGGTTTTCAGGTAATCCATCATACGACATCTTTCTCCTTTTCTCATTGATTAAGTTGATCGATTAATTTGTAATGTTTCGATGTTCTCAGTATTTCTTGCCATTTGCCAAAGATGGTATTAATGACCAAATTGAAGATGCAATCTTAAGTGCTAATAAATTAGGCATCAAGGTCATCAGCCTTGCAGCTTTGAATAAGGTAGAAATGCGCAATTTTTCTTCAATTTTTTTGTTTTTTCATTTTTCTTACTTGTACTATTTGAAAAACATCATCCATTTATGTGTAAATTGTTTTACAGAATGAATCTTTGAATGGGGGTGGAACGTTGTTTGTGACGAAGCATCCATATCTAAGAGTGCGAGTCGCCCATGGTAACACACTAACAGCAGCCGTAATTCTGAAGGAGATCCCTGAGGATGTTAAGGAAGTCTTTCTAACTGGCTCTACTTCTAAGCTAGGAAGAGCTATTGCTCTTTATCTTTGCAGAAAGAAAGTTCGCGTTATGGTAAATAGTCCATTTCCTATAAACATTTGGGATAAGACTTTGCTATTATTGTTGACATTTTACAATTCATAGAAACTGTAAAAGTGATCTAATTTTGGGTTACTGGCAATGCAGATGCTAACACAATCCACAGAAAGATTTCAAAGCATTCAAATGGAAGCCTCAGAGGAGTACAGAAATTTCCTAGTTCATGTAACGAAGTACCAAGCAGGAAAAAACTGCAATGTGAGATTCAGCATTGAACTAATTAAAACAAGTCAATTTAAACGTCTTTGGAATTATTTTTTCATTTATATAGCTAGTCAAAATCTTATTCCTTATACAGGCATGGATTGCGGGCAATTGGATTACACCAAGACAACAGCGTTGGGCACCAAAGGGCACCCATTTCCACCAATTTGTAGTTCCAAACATTATGGAAATGAGGAGAGACTGCACATATGGTAAACTTGCAGCCATGAAACTACCAGAGGATGTTGAAGGCCTAGGAACATGCGAGGTATGATCGAAAATATTCACTATCATTTATAGAATTAACATCAGTTTCATGTCTTAACTTTTTTCATAAATTTGTTGGTTGATTAAACAGTACTCAATGGGACGAGGAATAGTCCATGCCTGCCATGCAGGTGGTGTGGTTCATCTTCTTGAAGGATATAAACATCACGAAGTCGGTAGCATTGATGTTGATATGATCGACGTTGTTTGGAACGCTGCGATGAAGCATGGTTTGAGACCAGTTTGATAGAAACTCAAAAGAGAAAACCTTGAATCAAATTCCAAAACTGTCAATTCTATTCATGACTGGGGTGTTATTCTTCTATATGACATGTGTGTATTTTGACAAGGTGTTGCTGAATTAGTCATTTGTTTGGAACAATATTTTGTGTCTATCCAGAATAAATTGATTTTAATCTACCTATGCCTTTATTACTTGAAAGTTCATAGTGGCAAGAGGAAATAACTGAAGTTTACTTCACCCATTCCATCGACCCTGATTTAGTGACCTGCCTTTTCTAACGCTTGAGCTTATAAAATGAAGATGGTATCAGAGTTTTGGTTCGCAGAGCTTATTGTGCATTTGATATGCACCTAGCATTCACGTCTAGGCATTTTGTACATTCCTTGTATTGAGGGGAGTATTTAGACTAAAATCCATCCCACTAATTCTATCCATATAATCAAAATGTAGGTCTGACAAATGTATGATTAATTGGAGTTCCCCTTGGCACTGTGTTTTGTATTCACTTGAGCTTGATATCTTTATTAACTCATCGACTTATAATGTAAACAACCAATAGTTAACTTGCTACACTAGAAGCCGCGATTAATTGTGCCAAATTTGATGAGTGGAGGGATTCCAAACCCTACCCACCATAATCAACACTCGCACCAACAAGCAACTAACCATTTAAGTTCAGTTGGAAACATTAATGCTTTCACCAACAATGTTTGAACTCCATTGGTGTAAAAATGAGTGTACAAAATGTTGCCGCGCACTGGTTTGTTCATCATACAAATACGTTGTTGTACAAAAATATTCTGAACAATCGACCATAGACACAACAATAATGTAATCAAACGTTGCTAAGGTTTTCCCTTCATTCTTTATCTATTTAACAACTTTATTAATTAGATTTGATCAATTGAGCTGTATAAAATTGTCCTAAATGCTCAACAGGACCCTCGACATGACAAACCAACTTCTCAACGACAAGTATTTTCAGTCGCCAGAGATCCATAACATGTATGCCTACGAGAGATTTGCACCAATTACTAAACACATTTCTACATATTGTACCATTAATATAATATATCCATTTTATTGTAGAATATTGTAGAACTTAATAGAATATGGTGGATGTTCAGCCACCTCATAGGCATGCGCTTGGCTTGTATAATGCTAAGTGTCTTGCCTTAGTATATTTACTCTGGCCTGGCCTATAAATAAGTTGTAATTTACTTGATGAATACGAATAAGAAAAGAGAGATCTCATGTACATGCAACAGTGAGACTTGATATGGCTTGAAAACTTTATATTATTACAAGTATATTACAACATGTTATCAGCACAAAACTCCGATTAATTGAGATTACAAAGCTTTTACCAATTAAGTGATCCGTGATTATTATATTCACTTCGATCTAAGGGCATTTGAGCATGAAGCTTGGCTCAGGTAATTTTCCTTCACCTTCATTTTCCAAAGTCTTTATTCAAAATAGTTTAGAGGTAAATAATTCAAAAAAGAGCTTATATATTTTGAATTTTAATGTGACTTTCCATGATATACATCTAGTAGATGTTGCCTCACAAGAAAACACAATTTTCATAGCGGCATTCATGCTTGGAATTCAAACTTTTTTTATATTTCGTACCCCTTATCACACACATCACAGTATCACACATGTTGGAACACATGTTAAAATAACAAAATAGTCTCCGCTTCGACTCATGTGATATTTGGTAGTACCATTGATGGTGGTATTGATAATTGGGCAAATTATAGGTTGGTTTTTATCATGTATATACCACTCACATAAGGAGAAAAATCCAACCTATCAGAATAACCAATAACAGAGAGGCTCAATGCTAAGACAACAATCAATAACTCATCAGCTTTTTCTCCTTCTTTTCTTGACATTGATCGTCTCCAAAATTGTCTTCTAGGGCCGAACTGCAGCTCCCGTAGGCAGAATCACCAAGTTTCTCAATGTCGAAAACTACGCCAAGCACGTCAGTATTGACGCCCCCGTATACCTTTTTTGCCATGCTCGAGTACCTTGCAACTGAGAACCCTGCTTATGGTTTCAGATTGATTTGTTTGTCATCAAAGTATTAGAGTATTTTTATTTATTATTTATCAAATAACACTCCAACTCATAGGCTTCTTCACAAGACCCAACTTCAAATATCTCCAGCGTGTTTATCTATTGGAGCTTCATATATCTTTGTGTTGTTAAATTCTTCGCTGATTTCTCTTAGAGCCCAAAACTTTGAGAAAATTGGGTAAAGAAACCAAACAAAGAGAGATGAGGTAATAAGCATACCAATACCAAATATCAAAGTATGTGCTAGATACCAACCTATCTCTGAAACAATGAGTTTTCCTGATGGTTTGACAAGTGAAACAAATAGAAATAAAGATATGGGTGGTAAGTTAGGTGTTGTTGAGTTAAGTTCATTTGGTTGATGTGAGTAGGTGTGTCTGTGTGTTATTATTGACCGAGGTGTTGAATGTTGTATGTATACGTGTTCTCAATGTGGTTTTGGGTTTCCTAGGTGGAGTTACTTCCTATTTGTGGTAAATTGAATTCATCAATTACAATGAGGTGTGGGCACAATTGCTTTCACCCAAATTGGTGTATATTATAACCACTTTGTTGTCAGACATGAATCTTTTTACAAGTATTATTATTTCGAAGTAGACAACAATTAAATAGAAACGTTTTTTATTTTAATATTTATTGCATTTGTCGCAATGATAATTATTTTTGCCATGTCATCGCACTAAAATGGGCTTACTTAAAATAACTATTGTGAAACAAAACATATTTGGTATGCAGAAAAAAGTTAACTATACGTGTATTTTATACACCTAACCATATAAATTTCGTAAAATATATTTATATGTGAGTTTTATTTTTTAATTGTCATGTCATAGCATTACACACTTCATATAGAATTATTCTATTGACCAAGTGGCGCACCTTTTATGGGTGAATGGATTATATAAAAGATGACAACTCCCGAACTGGTAGCCCTAGAAGTGGTAACCAAGGTAATCACCCCAGAAGAGGTAGTCAAATAATCACTCCAACATAGATGATTATAACAATTAATTCAGAAAATGTGATTACTGTCACGCCCCAATTTTCGAAGAAAAATGAAATCAAAAAATTCACGTAGGATTATCCGTTTCTCCAAAACTCAGGACGTGAAATTCAATAACAACAGAAACATTTAGCAGCAATGACAAAAATATAGTTCAGAAAATAGGAACAAACTAAATTTTTTAACAAAACTCTAACCAGGAAATTCCGACGGTCGCTAGCCCCACTAGCGAAACTCCCGTAACGCTGCTCAAAAGTCTCTAAACCTGAAAAGCTAATCGGCTACATTCCCAAAGGAATGTACCCAAGAAGCAAAAGCTCACTTGGGTCAGCAATAAAGCTGGTGTGAGAAATCTTCATCCCAAAATCAATAAAATCGCACGTGATAAACATCAAGTTAAACACAAACAATACAAAAACACACCAACATGTAGTTCCTCAACGAGGCAAAAGTGTGATGCAAGAAAACACAGTTCCAAGAATTTAGTTCCTCATCGAGGCCATCATATCATCCTCCCAATTAAGTAAAAATGCATTTACTTATACTTACCCTATAGGAGTTGACTATGGCAAGTCTGACCTGCAAAAATATTAGTGGACTTGCCATCCTGCATGAAAATGATTAGAAACAATATAAACGTAATTTATTCGTTTTTATTTGAATTTGATTCATCTTTTTAACGGATTGATCACTTAGACGATACCACATTCGCACCACCTCCGTGCCGAACATACATGCCCGTATGCCTTTCTCATATAAAGGAGGACTACTCCGTCATCCATGCCCAAGTGGGGACATCACATACAGGCATGCATCGCGGATACTCCTAACTATATGAGTACCAAAAGCCACCCTTGGGCTATCAATGCGCATAAACTCACGTCACATTTTTTACGGATAAATATCAAAGCCTATTTTAGGCATAACAATTCACCTCATTTCTGCAAGACTAACCCGAAGGTTATTTTAGTTTCTCTAGTAAGAAATGGGTGCCCCAACTCCGCAAGATGACCCACTGGTCATTTAGTTTCTCTAGTAAGAGAGGAAAAATAATAAACAAAAGAGGTGTGGTAGTTCTAAGTGATACAAGTCCAAGTGGTTTATATTTTCAGAAATCAAGGTTTACCAATATCATTTATTTTTGATAATTCAGAATTCTTCCACAATGACATTTTGTCATACATAACTCGATTCACAATCGTATCCACCCACATTTTTGGGGAAAACATAGCATATTCATAAATCATGCTTTATAAGAACACGGTGATCAAATGACATTTTCCTTTGGGAGAACATAATCATTTCAAGATGCATATATACAGAGGAACACCATTAATCTTAAATGGTCCTACATCAATATCATCAACGAGACATCAAAACAAAACAAACCATAGTGCAAAATCAAACACTACTACACATAGTACTCTCCATGTGAATGTGATTTTAGGGATAAGCACATACATCCTAGTTTGGCAGAAAGTATCTCAAATGCTGAATCCAACAAAGCCACTACATGCAATCTCCGAAAAGACAATTTCAACACAAATATGAAAGTGCATGACAATCATGGGTGAACACTAACTTACACCAAAGCAACCATCCAAATCCCAGTACAATGACAGCACCTAAAACATAGCAGACCCAAACACGACTCGTAAAACCCAAAAGAAATCCATCAATCAGTTTTAATAGCATCAAAAACTTCTACAAGTCCTCATCAAGCCTATCATTATCAGATATCATACAAAAACTTATCAATCAGACTCGCTCCAAGCATCTTAATAAAGTTGCTCGATAAATGAAACAACTATGAATAACATTATGATCATCAACAAGAACCCCATTAATCAATAATTTTGGACATCATTCCAACGAGACGGATAAGCCTAGATAGATTTCACTATTTCTAAAGCCACTTCCCACATTTCTTATATGATTCCACTACTACTACTTAAGCAAGTTCAGTATCTTCTCTATCCAAAATAGGACTACAACATCCATTATCATATCACCTTTCCAACTGTTTGAACTTGAACTTCAAGTTATAACTCAATCCCTCCTATACTTTTCTTAGTTACAAAAAGCATTCATCGCCTAGGCTAAACTGATTCGTCTAACAATTCAATAAAAATTTTGATTCAGGTCGTCAAGTAATTACCTAAAACAACTAAAACGCACAATAGAAGATCAAACAGTCTTAACTATCTATTTCGAAACCCTAGTTTCGAACTTGGAAAATCAATCCTGTGCGATTCATCAGTGAAAGCAAATCCTAGTAAAAGAATCATTGAAAAATCTGATTGTAATTATGAAGAAGGAAAGAAAAACTCACAGTAAAAGTGATGGAGGTGAAGAAAACTCACTTGATGGAATCACCAATGATTTGCGCAACCAATCCACGTCCACACGATTCACAAAGCCGCCAACACCTCATTCTCACAATTTAAATCAACAATCTCCTCTCCCTTTTTCTCTAAAATTTTTTAGACTTCTTGAGAGAATTCATCAGTTGAACTGTCCACCAAGTTTCAAAGCATTTGAAGCTTTATGACCTCGTCTGTTGTAGTGATCAATGTCAAAATTAAGGGCGGGAATATGTCTTCTTTCCTCCTCTCTGCAATGTTTTTCCGCTCTAACACAAGAACGCAACAACTGCTCCTTCACGCCCCTGGAACAGCCCTGAAACCCTTGAAACAACCCTGGAATATCCCTCGAAATAGACCCTGGAACAGCCTCAAAGCAACCCTAGAAACCCTTGAAATAGCCTTGGAACTACCCTCGAAACAGCTATGGAAAGACCCTCAAAACGGCCTTGGAAACCCTTTCACGCCCTTAGTTGCACCAACAGGTTCTGCTCTTCAAACCACTGCAAACAACACTTAAAAACCCCTATAAGCAGCTCACAGAACCACTGCAACAACCCTTCAATACACACTACAAACAACACTTAAATACCCCTGCAAGCAGCCCTCAAAACCACTGCAACAACCCTTCAAAACCCACTGCAAACAACACTTCCAACCGCCCTTAACACCTCTGAAAGTGGCCCTCCAACCCCTTTCTGCCTCCGCTTTTTATGCCCCCTAATGCCACGTTTCTCCCCCTCTTTAAGCAGCCTCTCTCGCCAGTTTCGTCTCTCACAATCAGCCGCCATCGAAGAAAGAAAACGCAAGGAAGGGAAGAAGAAAGGAGAAAAAGAGGAAAGGGAAAAGGAAAAATGTTTTCTTCCTCTTTATAGGGTGGGTGGTTTTTCGCCCCCACTGGACTTCTAAAAACACCCACCTTCTAAACTCACCAAATAAAACCCTAAATATCGAAATTCACATTCAATTAAATGTAACCCTATTTTATTTAATTCAAAATAAAATAAATTAGTTTTATGAAATTCAGGGGTGTTACATTATATACACGTTAAATGGAATCTCGTCCCGAGATTCGGTAGGTAAGAAAGTTTACTGAATTTCGAAAAATCCGACTTGTCAAACGAAAGAAGATTTTAAAAATACAAATTTCAGTTGGATTTTATAAGCATAAATATTTATTGTCATTAGAAAAGTAGGGGTGTTACAATTACCCCAGCAGAGGTAGTCACAACACTCATCACATGGTTCAAAACTCCTGCCTGGTACAATGATAAAACTCATGCGAATGATACTGAGAATTCTTCTAGAAATGATACTTGTCATAGATGTAGTAAATGTGGACATTGGTCACGTGTTTATCGTGCACCAATAGCGACATTAAATAGACTGGCAGTTTTAACTGGTGACATTTTACTGCTTGTTGCAGATGTCAATTTTATGAGATTATATTTTCACCATTAGGAGGAGATAAACAAATTCTTATAGAACAACATAGTGGTATGAAACAGTATGAATTATTGTCGACTATTTCAACTTTGTCTCATTGGACAATTATGAACTATTTACTTGATACATTTATGAATTACTTACATGTACCAACTATGAATAACCTACTTGAATTTGTATCCCTTATGGACAAAATTCGAGTGTGGTAGCCAGTAGATTTTTTGCATGCCACGAACCTATAGGTTCCGAGGGTTCAACTGCTGGAAAAAAAATCAGCAAAAAGTCATACCCTAATGCTCCCAAAACTGAAATTCATGAAACTCTAGAAGTTGTACAACCATCAGAAAGAACTATACATGCAACTCTAGAAAGCAACATTCCATGACACTCCAGAAGAGGTCATGAAGCTTCAGAAGCAACATTACATGACGCTTTACAAGAGGTCATGCAGTTCCAGAAGCAGCGTTACACAATGTTCAGAAAATGTCATGAAGTTCCTGAAGTAGCATTAAATGACACTCCAGATGAGGTCATGTTTGAAAAATCCAAATTCTCCATTACCCCAAGAGTGGTTATTCATATCCCTGAAATGATTTTAAAAGCCTATGAAGAGGCTCAAATACCTGATAATAATGAGATCTCATTATATTAAGGATAAATGTGTAATCAAATAAAATGATCATCACATACCTATTCACATATATGGGAGCTCAAAAATATATAAGGGCGATGATATAAATAATGATATTCAACCAGGAAACATCTATGAATGTCGACAAATGAAATGATTGGCTAAATGGAAAAATGTTGTCCCAAGCGGAATTGGTTTTCCTTGAAAAATATGGTGTC